>CM040245.1:250132597-250559578 GCA_022545495.1 Chrysanthemum lavandulifolium
ACTCAAACTTGTCCACTGGGATAGCCGAGGATGTCGTGGTGAAAGTAGGAAAGTTTCACTTTCCTACCGACTTTGTTGTAGTAGACTTTGATGCGCATCCTAGAGTTCCCCTCATCTTGGGAGAGCTTTCTTGAGAACGAGCCGTGCTCTAATTGATGTATTTGTCAAGAGTTGACCATACGGGTTGACAACGAAGAACTCACGCTTTAATATCAACCGAACTCCAAACCTCTATACAAACATAGTGTTGCCACAATTGATCAAAAATCGAAAGAATCAATGCAACACTCTCAAATTTCACGGTTAAGAGGAGTCATCAAAACATGCCGAGCTAAAAGCTTTGAAAATCAACCCCGGTTCAAACAAATGGTTTGAAAGTTGTACCAAGGAAGTTAAGAGTGTTCTTGATGATGATGATCTAGAATCGGAGACTTTATCGGAAGTGGTGGAAATTGCTAGCTCTAAGAGCACACCACTTGTCCCACCTCCTAATCGCTTTATCGTATTGAGTTTGTTAACTCGTGAATGAAACCAAACTCTCTTCGCTTTCATCCGGATTGGATGATGATGTTTGTGATCCAATGGGAGACATTCTTCCCATTGAAGAATTGCTCAAAAATGATCCATCATCTCCTAGTCTTATTATTTCCGACTCTTCCATCCCTTCTCTCACTCCGGATGAGGAAGATGACAACTTTGGAATGAAGTCGATGCCTTTCTTAGTGATGAGTCGATTCCAACAGAATTGATAATACTTACTTTGATTCGGAGGGGACATCCTTTTCCGGAAAATCATGATTGAAGAACCGCTTCCAACCCTCCCTACCGGAAATTCTATTGACAATCACCACACAAACTTCAAGACTAAGCTTAAAAATGTCAAAATGGTGATTTGCTTTTACTCGATGAGGAATGGACTTGCATTCTCATGCACATCTTTATTCCATTCTTCACAGATGGTGTGGTTGCTCTTTCCTTTTCTCTTTCGGGAATGAGGACACCATCTTTGACCCCGTATCATCCTTTATAGTTTCTACTATTAACAATACCGCGGTTGTATCTCGTCGGTGTGGAACTTTCGATGTTCATATGTTTATTAACACCGTGAACAAAAGTCCGATCGAGATTGGTTTTCCACGTTGCTTCCCAAGAACAAATGAATACGGGTCGAGTCAAGCTAGCGACTGGGAATCAAAAACAAGAGCACACTATATGGGTTTTCACCAGATTTCGACTTCTTTCTACTTTCTACCACCCTAGTGTGGGGTGTTGCCCACTGTTGTATATAAAGTTTTCTAAAAAAAAAAAAAAAAAAAAAAAAAAATTTCAAATTCGTAGTATTTCCTTTTACGTTCTATGTTTCGCATAACCGCGGTACTTTGAATATTGAGGGCAATATTCATTTCTAGTGTGGGGAATTCTCACGAATTTTATCATATGTATTACCATCTTATTCCCCATTTTTGGCCAAAATTTTTTTTTGGAGTAAGTGTTTTGCACTTACTCGACTTTTACGATTATCATCCGCCATGTCTAATAAACAAAAGGATTGGCTAATCCAGAGCAAACGGCTCTTGGTAAAGATATCTCAAATCCGTTGACGGCTTGCAATTTTCCCAAAATTGTATGGTGTTCACCACCATATCTTTAATTAGTGAAGAGTTGGCTAGCCCGCAAGTTTATGGCTTGTGGTAAAGGCGCTTGGAAAACCATAATTGGTAATCGACTCACCAAAGATATTTTATCTAAGAGTTGGCTAGTCCGTATAAACGGCTTCGGTAAAGACAAATCAAAACCGTTGAAAGTCGGTGATTTGCTCAAAATCATATGGTTATCGGTGTACCATAGTTCTTACTTGAACTCAAACATTTGGCTACTCCGAAGTAATGGCTTTTGGTAAAGAGATTCAAATCCATTAAGTTTTCTCAAAAGATTGCTAGGGACTAGCAATGGTTTAGTGTGGGGATTGATGAGTGTGTAAAACTCATCATTTTAGGTCAAATTTGAATCTAAAACATCTAAAAACACTCAAAATGCATCAAAATACCGAAAATATCTCAAAATTGTGTTTTATATGTTTCGGATGCAAAATTATTGAAAACAAATGAAAACGAACAAAGTTTGCATAATTGGCGCTTCAGGTCCCCGACTTTCAAAAATTGATGTAAATAGTCCCCGAGCACTTATTTTAAAAGAAAAGTCACCAAAGGTCCTTTTGAAATCATAAGTTGTCATAATTAGTCCTTTGGTGAAAAATTTCAAAAGTTTTGAGAAATTACAAGTTTTGATCCTCGGATTTTCGTAATTCTCAAGTTTAGTCCCTGAAGCTTCAAAATGACAAAATGGCCATTATGTCATTAATGATTGGCAAAACCAACCCTTGGATCATTTTTAGAATGTACGAATGGTCCCTGAATTTTCGCTTTAGCGGTTTAGCCCTAAAGTCTCATATGGGTTCAAAACTAATCCTAAGTCCAAATTAATATCTCAAGCCCAATAAACCCAATCCCAACCCGGTCCAAGTCAACCCACCCACTATACCCGATCAATGAACTAATATCCCAAACTTCTTCATCCTTTTCCCGCCCAAACAACACCTGCGCCCAAGAACCCTAGATACCCTACTCCTCTTTCCCTGTTACTAAAACACTCAACCTCATCACAACCCTTTACCCGCTTAACCCCAACTCCCAAACCCACTACTAAACCTTCCTCCTTTCCATAATCTCCACCTCAAAGAATCCAAGTCAAAAGCTTCAATGGAGGGCTCAGATTCTTCTCATGTGTACCTACTTAATGGATGGACACGATCATTCAAAGAAAGCACAAAGGTTGCTTAGATGTTTACCTCACACAAAGAAGCACAAGCGAAGGATTTGATGACCTCGAGTAGTATAAATAGACCTTGTATGCCAAGTTATAAGGCACCCTAGTTTTAGAAAAATTCACTTTATTGTTTTTAATATTCTGTTGTAATGTATTTTTTTTAGTCAATGAAAAGTTTTTTTTAAGTTTCATGTGTCTAAATGTTATGTTAAGATAGTGTTTAATCTCATTTGAAAGTTGTCAAGGTTTTGAGTTCAAAGATCAAGGCAATAGGGGTAAAACAGTTGCTAAAAATCAGTTAAGGGATTGTTTGTTTTAAGCTACTAGATGGTCAAAACAGTGTTTTTACCCGTTTGACTTATCAAGTCAAACCACTCTTAACACATTTAGGTTAGTTTAGAAGTCTTGAAAATGGTTGAACAAGTTTGATACAAGTTTTAGGTAGAATCAAAAAAGTTTTTTTTACAGTCTTTCTGAACTGCATAGGACAGCAGCCTATGCTGCTGTTCTTGGCTTCCTTTTACAGCTTATTTGCAATTAGAAATTTGTAAATCTTGTTTTTATAACATCTTTACCAGCCCAACTCAGTTTGTGTCAAATGTAGTTTGCAACTTAATGTCCTTTAGCATAGTTTGATGAGCTTTAAAATCGCTTTCAACTTTTCTTGCATCAAAGATACTCGAAAATGTCAAAAGCCATGATCTCACAATAATTAAGCTATAAAAGCTTTTTCTTGGGTCCTATTTGTTAATTTTAACATCTATGTATGTTTAACATTACTGTGCAGCTTTTTATTGCTTTCAAATGCTCCATCTCGACAATTTTAAGTCTCAGTAGCCTTAGGTCGCCTCATGACCGCACATCGCGACAACATGTCACTCTTTTCCTTCTAAGTTTAGCTTAACAGTAGCTTATGTAGCTTATTTAGGAAGTTACAAGGTAGCTTAAATTAGGTATAGTCAGCTTATTAGGTTCTCCTTAGTGCTTATCCATTGCTTATATCCATTTTTAGAAGCTTAGGATTTTCTTAGTTAGAACTATTCCCAACTGTTTTCCCATCTTTAGTATAACTTTAGGTTGATTTGTTTAGATTTATAGCTCTTAAGTTAGTATTGATAGTTTTCCAATTAGCAGTTCAAGTTCAAAATTTTGTAAAAGGAGTGTTTGGCAAACTATTTTTCCAACAGTTTTCCTACTTGAATCAAGTTTTTAAATCACCATAAGACTTGTTTGGGGTTGTTTCTCTCAGATTAGTCCCAATAAGCTGTTAAAACAGCTTATTGGGAAGGTTGCTAAAAAAAGTTCTTTACAAAAAGCTTAATATTAAGTCCTATTTTCAGCTCCAAAAAGAAAATTTCAAAAAAAAAATGTTTTGCAAAAAACTGGCACAGCTGGGACTCGAACCCACGCCATCCAGCTCACACCACACCTGTATACCAACGCGCCCTTGGGACTTTATCAGTTATACTTTGCAATATTTAATATATAAGGTTTCTATGGCAGTTTGTGATATAAGCTTCCTTTAGCTTATTTTGAGCTTATTTCTCAAATCAACACCCACTGTTTTTAATTTTCTTAGGATCAGTGATTCTCAAAGTACTTTTAGTGAATTTTCCAGATTTTTCTTAAATAGTTTAGTATTTTTAATCATTTAATTAGTGTTAAATAGTTTTTAATTCATAGAAATTAATTTAAAAGTCAAAAAATACCGGTCTTTTTATAAAATTATTTTTCGTCAAATAGAACGTAGGAAAATTGATTTCACACCCGTAGCCCTTAAATTTCAAAACTTTTACGTTTATGGCTCGGGTGGCTGCCGTTTTTTACGTTTTTACGTTTTAGCACCCTAGGACTTAGTGTAGCCTCGTTTTATCATTTCTTAGGCTTAGTAGTAGTTAGTTTGTAGTTTATTAGGGTTCCCTTGACTTAATTACTTTCCCTTTAATCAATTCGTAGAAAACGTAATTCAATCCACAAATCATTAAAAACCAATTCAAGTTCAAATCACGAAACTCAACGAATCCTTCCATTCACACCTCGTTGGGACACGACCCGGGAAATCACTTTTCCGGTATCACTTTTATCACAACCGTAAGATTTGATACGTTGACCTTTTTCCTAAAGGGTTGATTTGTCGAATTTTACGGTTATTTTGATATACGTTGATATTGTGTTTTTCACCACTCACTTTACACGAATCAACGAACGGTTGGACCTTTTGGAAAATAGGCTAGGCGAACTTACTTTTACTAGAAGACATCATTTTATAAAAAGTACTACATCAATGTTAAAACGACCCTCAACATGGTCATTCGCGCCGATATCTTTGGCTATTAGAAAATATATTAATTATGCTTATATAAAATAGTTACGACAACCTTGTTTAAACGCGTGTAATTTAATCGTTACAAGTCCATTTTCTACGTTTTATATGTCCTTAGCTTCGTATTAAAGTATACTAATATATATTTGACAAATCGACTCATTTGACAATGTTTAAAACTCGTTTTTGCCCTTAAATTCACTCTTGACAGCATGCAGTTTTCCGGAAAAATATAGTTTTCGTCGTTAAACTTGAAAATAGCATAACTTCTTCGTTATAACTCCGTTTTAACCCGTTCAAGCGACCACGGTTTCGTTTTAAAGTATATTTTCTGAATATCTAGCCCAAAATATTTTAAAAACTGTCGAATTTTCCAGATTTCACAAATATGATCAGACCCTTATTTATAGTTGTCGAAAATGATTTTTCTCGCGTAATATTTGTTTCAATCACTTCAAACCAACTCCAAAGCTATTCTAATCCTACCATACACCTTCTTAGGGTGTCATGGGTTCCTAGACATCATCAAAAATGATGTGTTTCAAGGGATTAATTATAGGATAATTATAACTAATAATATGTACTAAAACAATTAAAAGTGGTATAAATTCACATGTAACTTGCATGTTTTCTTGCAAAAATGATGAAATAACATAAAGATGAATATGAAAAAGTTATGAAGATCATGAAATGCTTATTTGAATGATTATGTGAAAGAAAGTGATGAAAACCTTACTAATCCATAGGTTTTTATTTCAAAACCTTAACATAGATCATTAATTGAACTTGATAAACACATGAGCTAGAAAAATTTATTGTTTCCTCTTGGTGTCTTAGGTTGGCCGGTTCTTCAAAAAAAAGGGAGGAGAGTAGTTTTGATTTACACCTTATGTATGTGTTATGTATGTGTAAGTTAATGTATATATTAAACATAAGCAAGTGTCATTGTATACAAGAGATATTTTGGTACTAAAAAGATGTGTCATCCATGTATGTGTCGACATACATATGAATTAAAAAGGGTAATGCATTAAAAATGAGTAAATGCATTTTAATGTTGACTTTATTGTGTAATTAGTAAATATATTTAGGTATTTTATGTAGCATTAGCTAGAAATCGATCTTAACGGGACAAAATAAATATATCGGAGTCGTAAAAATATAAAAATACATTTCTTACAAGAATTTAGTGAATAAATAATTATCGAATAGTATTTACGAAAACCGTCGTAATGATATAAATATAACAATTTATATACAAAATAAATTTAAAACACTGTGTAAACTAATAGTAATATTTTTATAATCTTAATATGAGTATAAAAATATATCAGAATAATTTTTGGAAGTGTCGGATCAAATGTTCAAAATAAATGATTACGCGATAGCGTTTATTTAATAGGAAATTATGCGTTTAATGTAAAATGCAAAACCATGCATGAACTAATATGATGATGATGATCCTAATGATATGTAGACTAAACCTAGTCTATATGAAATGTCCTTGATGATATGCTCATGAATTCGCAGCTAAACCATTAAGGTTACGCGAATTTGATACTCGTAAACCTAGTTTATGAAAAATGATGAATAGTGACTCATGAATAGTGATTTTCTCCGGGAATGAATAGTGTTTCGTGAATAGTTAAATTTTGAAATACCTTTTCAAAATATCAATTCGACTTTGAAAACGATGAATAGTAAAATGATAAATAGTAACCGATGAATAGTAAAATTTCCAAAGTTGTAAATGACTCGAAATTACGAGTTGTCACAATTATGGTTAAAACTCTATTAGCTAATTGGGTCATGGGCTTCTATGGGTTATATGAACATCCACATAATATTATCCATAATAGATCAATTTTTTACAAAAGTTATAAGGCAAATGATAAAAAAAAAAAAAAAAAAAAAGTATCATATTTGTCATCATTTGCTCTTGGGGTTATGAACAATTTTTTGCTTTTGTAGGTACTATACTTTCAAATTCATTCTCTTTAGGGTACTATGTGACATTTTGCCCTTTGGAAAATAAAATTTCTATTAGCTAAGAGGGCCAAAATGTCCAAAAATTCGCAAAATACCCTAAAGATGATGAATTTGAAAGTATAGTACCCACAAAAGTAAAAAATTTGTTCGCTACCCACAAGAGCAAATGGTGTCAAGTATAATACATTTTTTTATCATTTGCCCAAAGTTATATAATAATACTTTAGTGACGTTGGAATTTATTATAGTTTGCATAGAGTATGTAATGCCAATTCGACTACCTATTATTTGGAAATTGAATGATGACGTGTGATATTGTTGTTATAAAACTAATAAGCTCATAAGCCTAAGGGCATCTACAATCCAGTAAACGCTTTAAGGTATAATACAATGCCACATCACTCACATGTCAGCATTTAACATTGCAAATAAAACAATCACAATGGATTAAACTTTGCACGCTTTACTATGTTTCCACTACCCTCACTTGATAAATATTTTACAACTTATTTTATTACCTATCAACCAAAAACTAGACATACTAAATTATAACCCAATATTTAATCCATAAAGTACATCCGCATCAACCGTCTCTCTAAACACAAACCATTTACACCTCTGAATGACATGACACTCTCACAATAGATGGTCCAAAGGTAAAATGGAATGAGGTTGTATGGTTCAAGCAATTAATTCCTAAACACGCTTTTGTGTTATGGTTAGCTATTCAAGAAAAACTTTTGACTCGTGATGATTGGAGAAATGGCATACAAGTGGGAATCTCTTGTGTAGTTTATGTAAGAGTAGGAGTGACTCATGAGCATCTATTTTTCAATGTCCGTTTGCTAACAATTTTGGATGGAAATGGTGCAAATGACAAACTAATCTGGTTGGAATAAGAAGTGGTGGGCTTATGGACTATTGAAACTATATTGCAGATAAACAGATCAAGAACAATTTTGGTTGGGCCATTGATAAAATAATTGTGGCTGCTACTATTTACTTCATATGGCAAGAAAGAAAGTGGAGGTTGTTTAAAGCTGAGAATAGAACTGTGGAAGTGGTGATCAAATGCATTAAAGATAGTGTGAAGACTAAATTGTTGTCTTTATGTGTTAAAGGTCTTTGACAGCTCAATTGTTTGCTGTCAAATGGTGCTTGACTTGGAATACAAAAGGGTTTTTTGAAGCTGCTTAATTGCAGTTGGATCAGTTGGGGTATTGGAACACTTCAAATATTGGAGTTTGGATAAAGTTCTGGTATGTGATGTTGGGATAGGTTGAATTGGTTTATGAATATAAGTTTGGATAAGCAGAGATGTGATTGTTTTGTTCTGCTGGTTGGAGTTGAAGTACTAGCTTCTACTCTGATTCATAAAGGTTTATACCTTCTCTTTAGGTTCATTCCATTGTGAATTTTGAATGAGTTTTGGTCACTTTAGATGATGGCTATGTATCTTGGGCTTCATATAGGTTATATTTGTTGCTTGGTCCTGATATCTCTTTATAGGCCTTTGTTAGGTAATTTAAAGGTACCGGATCAATAACATGTATAGTCTATATTGAATTTCATAAAGTGAGTTCCCATCTATGTTGAGTGAGAGTGATTTGGTGTGGTGCATGTTTCTAGGAGATTGTTGTTGGGAATTTTGTGAAACAGTTGATTCTACCGATCGAGAAACAATGGATTCTCATCAAGAAAAGTTTCAAGTACTATAAACATACAAAGTAGGAACTATGCCGTTATTCTCTTCAAGTATCGATGCCATGAATTACTGCAAGGTAGTGGATTCTCACAAGTGGTGAAGCCTTGTTTCATTAAATAGAGTTAACACACCGGATGTGATGAGAATTGTTAAATCACAAGATCCGAACTCAACTAGAGTCTATAATAACAATGATTGATCGAATGCACAATGGAATAATAAGAACACAATCAAAGTTATCAACAAGGTTTTCTATTAAAACAATGATCCTCTATGGATCTTTACACCTCTCTATAGAGGTTTTGTTGAATGTTTTTCCGGAAAAGTTATCCCAATACAATAGACCTAAGTTCCTTTTATAGACAAGGAACACTATTCCCTTTATTGAAAAGTACAAGCATGCTACTAAAGTACAAGCATGCAACTAAATAATAAATATAAAACCCATACGCATGCCCATGCTATCCTTGGGCATCCACTAAAGCTAACCTCGGGCAAGACAATAATAAAGATGGGCTAACATATAAATTATAAAACTCATGCACGCCATACATAGTCTGCACGGCCAGAGAAACAAGGCTTCACCACTTGAAGAGAATCCACTGCTTCAAAGAATTCATGGCTTCATGATTGAAAGAGAATAACTTCAAATAGTTCCTACTTTGTATGTTTATAGTACTTCAAACTTTTCTTCACAGAATCCATTGTTTCTCGATCGCTGAATCAACTGTTTCACAAAATTCCCAACAATTGTGAGGAGTGAAAGATGATCCTACATGGTCCTAGATATGTACCGCTAAGGAGGTAATGGTTGGTACTCACCGCAAGGTGTGTGTTCCCATGGGTGTGAAGCCATTGTAGTAAATGGAAATGTAGCTCTCACGGTATAGCCCTTGCAGTGGAGAGGTTATGGTTCCTAGTGAAGCCACTAATATATCTTGTCATGATTATTGTGGTGGCAGGATGAATGATCATGATGAATAGATAAGGTGGAAATGTAGCTAGATGGTTATTGGTGCTATAAAAGGTGGATTTTGGATGTCTGCGGTCCATTCAAAACGATGTTAGTTTGACCGCAAGTTTGATTCTTTGTTTGCGGAAGGTTGTCTTGTTCTGTTTTGAATTGTATCGCCATCCGATGTTGTTATGTTTGTGTTCTATAGAGTTATAGGCATGTCTATAGCTCTATTAGTTGTATGAGTTCTTGTGTTTTAATAAAATATATTCACCTTTGCAACAAAAAAATGTGTTTAAACTTTGCCACCTCAACTGCAGTGGAGATGGCCATATAAACAATCTTAAACAGACACATACATAGTTAACATTATTAATTTAGTTTATATAGTTAACATTATTGATTCTCTTTATATGTGAGTGTTGAACACGGGTTGTTAGCTAGTATCTTGTATTATATATCAACTTTAGTAAGATAAAACACAAGTCAAAGCTTAGCATAGAGGCAAATGTTTGCTTGCAAGGTATGAGGAGCCATCAAACATCTTGGTAATTTATAAGATCATTATATATCTACTTTAGTAAGATAAAACACAAGTCAAATCTTAGCATAGAGGCAAATGTTTGCTTGCAAGGTATCAGGAGCCATCAAACATCTTGGTAACTTATAAGATCAATGCTTGTTAAAGTTCGCATATCAAACATCTTTTTAACATTAGAATTGAAAGAAAACATGGTAAACACAATTTTTTATAACTAAACACAAAGTAAAAAAAATATATAACTTGTAATTTATAAGGCCAATGCTTTAGTGTCGTACTAAGATACTTTATTGCATTACTATTATTTTTATAAAACACACTAATGGGAGTGGAAACGAGCAAAGCCGAGCCCTAGCCTGCCAGAGCTCGAGCTCAGCTCGTTTATATATATAATGCTTGAGCTCGGGCTCGAGCTCGTTTCAAGCATCATAATTTGAGCTCGAGCTCGGCTCGTGAAAATTTTCAAAAGCTCGAGCTCGGCTCGGGCTCGACTAACTTATATAATATGTTGAATGAAATCAAGCTCGTTAATCACACTAGGCTCGAGCTCGTTTATTTTTTTAATCCCGTATATGTATAGAAAATTGTTAAATCACAAGATCCGAACTCAACTAGAGTCTATAATAACAATGATTGATCGAATACACAGCGGAATAATAAGAACACAATCAAAGTTATCAACAAGGTTTTTCTATTAAAACAATGATCCTCTATGGATCTTTACACCCTCTCTATAGAGGTTTTTGTTGAATGTTTTTCTGGAAAAGTTATCCCAATACAATAGACCTAAGTTCCTTTTATAGACAAGGAACACTATTCCCTTTATTGGGAAAAGTACAAGCATGCTACTAAAGTACAAGCATGCAACTAAATAATAAATATAAAACCCATACGCATGCCCATGCTATCCTTGGGCAGTCCACTAAAGCTAACCTCGGGCAGTACAATAATAAAGATGGGCTAACATATAAATAATAAAACTCATGCACGCCCTACATAGTCGCACGGCTTCAGTGAGAACAAGGCTTCACCACTTCAAAGAGAATCCACTGCTTCAAAGAAAATTCATGGCTTCATGCTTGATGAGAATAACTTCAAAGATAGTTCCTACTTTGTGTGTTTATAGTACTTGTAAACTTTCTTCAAGAGAATCCATTGTTTCTCGATCGAGAATCACTGTTTCACAAAATTCCCAACAATCCTCCCTAAACTGGAATTTAAATGAGATCGATTGTAGAATCCAAGAGGATTGTATCATTTAAGTTCCGCTTCGGATCTTTAAAAGTTCGAACTAGAGGATTGTACCAACAAATGACAAAATTTCCCAACAATCCTTCCCAACAATCTTTAACACTTCGAACTAGAGGATTGTACTCGAACATCAAGAACAAAGACCCAAAGACAATGTCATCTCTATGATGACCAAACTTTGAAACGCCAGACTTTGCAAAGAACAAATGACATAATGTACATCAATACATATCGGTTTTAAACTATTCTCATCACATCCAGTGTGTTAACTCCTATGAGAGGTGAATCATTGAAAATAATGGGTTTGATGTCTCTTTACCAATAGCCATTACTACCGGAGTAGCCACATGTTTGAGTTCGAAAACTATGGTACATTGATAACCATCTCGATTTATTGGCAAACCAAGAACCATATAAACGGATTTGACTTGTCTTTACACCGCCGCTTGCTCGGGACTAGCCAACTCTTTGATGGAATGCCGTCATCATCATGGTGAGTTGATTACCATTTATGGATTTCATGCCTTTACCACAAGCCATAATCTTGGGGCTAGCCAACTCTTGTGTCGAAAGACATGGTGAGATGAAGACCATTAGGTGTGGTAATTAACCAACACCAAAACCTCGCAAGTTTGAGAAGAAACCGAACACAAGCGGGTTAGAGTTTTTTTTTTTTTTTTTTTTATTTTTTTTTTTTAATCACTAAACACTAGAAATAACACGGATTTTTTTTTTTTTTTTTTTAACTAAGATTGAGAAGGAATAATCAAAACATGTAAAATATACCATCAAGCAATGGCGAGGAACATTAAGCCTCCCTTAGGCGTATGAGGATCCAACAATTGCAAAAATGGTTAGAATACAAAAAATTACAACTATAAGCCTCCCTTAGGCTTATGCCTCCCTCAATCAATGCACCGACAACGACTATTGTTCTTGGGTACCCGAATGAATCTTTCCTTTGAGTTTTCCAAAACGCCTATTGATGGCTTAACAACAATTGCCTTCTAACTCCAACATGTGCCATATTCATATGAGATACATAAGGTGTATATGATCGAAAATAAGAACTTTTAGGTCTAAAGGGCATAAGCCTTGCCTTCTTGTTCCACCAACCAAAGAGTCACCGGTGAAGAATATCCTCCACCGTAGGAACCGAAAAGGCCTATGAAGCCTGTCGTGAGTAAAATGATGCATACACCTTGGGCTTACCAAGAGGAATCGGTTTACTGCTCTCACATGAGCAACTTTGGGAACAAATGGAGGAGTACTAGCAACATTAGTCCATGTGGGTCTAGAAGTCTTATGGCGGAGGAAACACCCATCTTTTCTCATGATAATCACGGTCTTTAATAAGATGGAGTTTACTACCACACAAAACAAGATTTCTTCTTAAAGACTTATCCTTAACACAAATTTGTTTATTACATTTAAGCTTATCAAGAATGTAATTAGCATCAAAATTGTGTTTGATGAATAAGGAACTGCTTTGTTTTGGGTTCATCATCGCCTACTATGGACTTGGGTGTGGTCATGGGTGTGTGCTTAGGTGAGTCGACTTCTCACTTGAATCACATGAGTCACGGTCGGTGGACTTTAGGTTCGATGACTTGTCACTTGCGAACAAGAGGCAGTCGGTAGATTTGCTACTAAGGTCCGTAAGTCACTTGACTTTTGCCATATAAATGGTGTGATCCATCAAAGTCAATCAGTAATGGAGCGGTCAATGGGCATGAATTCACCTCTTATAGGTCCAGGGACAAAATGCAAATCACCTTCCTTTACATAATTAGCTAGGCCACCTGGGGTAGATTTACGCCCATCATACTTAGCTTCTGGACCTACATATTTTTGAAAACCTAAACCTATAGGATATGTCTGAGATTGACTAGTATAGATAATTCTATTTAAGCTTTTACCAGACATTTGCCATTCATTATTCCTAGCAATTTCCTCATCTAGTTTTTCTTTTAGCACTAGGTTTTCAGAGACTATAGTAGCTTTTTCTTTTTCATTGCGCTTTAAATCAATTCTAGCAAATTCTAGATCACTTTCTAGCACCCTAATCTTTTCCTCATAAGCCACTTGATTCTTTTGAAACCATACCTTTTGTCTTTCTAGTGTTTTTAATGCTAGTTTATGAGCTTCATTATCAACATAGCATTCATTGTACTTGGTTTCATAGTATCATAGGCTTTTTAAGTTCATTATATCTCTCTTACAACTATAATCACAAGTATGTACACGAGAGATGCCCATGAAAGCAATTGGAAGACCGGCATATCCTTCAAAGAAACCTTTATAATAATCTTCCTTGCTCATCATCTTGAATTCGCCTTAAATAAAACAACTACCAATTGCACATGCAAATATTTCCACGTGATCACACAGTTCTAATGACCAATCACAAGTGATAGAATCCCGTTAACCAATGTGTGATACGATCAAATGCAACAATTTGATGCAACATCAAGCACAACTATATAATCCTATCATTATCAAGATCCGCCATTCTCACGTAAACCTTCAGAGAATCAATATGTGCTTCAAGACAATACACAATGCAAGTGCGAAACAAACTCGGATCATGCCCGAGCCCCACAATAAATTATATTCACCAATCAACCAAAGATATGCACCGATCAACTCAGGAACTCCAAAACAACTAGCGAACATGTTTCTTCTGCGTTTTTTTTTTTTTTTAAGTATAAAGACGACACTTTTTGGTCTTTAGTGACACTTTTGGTGTCACTAAAAACTTGAAGAATGCAACATACATGATGGTGTCTGCAGCAGTTTTACGCACGTGTATCTTTTGACCGAGACCTCGGATCAACAATTCCTCCGGAGGAAAGTTAGATGAGTATATAGAAGCTCCACCAAAATTTTAGCCCGATCCAACGGTTCACGAAAAAGTTATGATCGTTTGAAAACGTCGCGAAACATTACGAATTTTTAAAGAACTGCGAATTTTATATCGTCTTGAAAACCTTGTAAACTCAAGATCGAGAGCCACCTCTCGATACCAATTGTTAAATCACAAGATCCGAACTCAACTAGAGTCTATAATAACAATGATTGATCGAATGCACAATGGAATAATAAGAACACAATCAAAGTTATCAACAAGGTTTTCTATTAAAACAATGATCCTCTATGGATCTTTACACCTCTCTATAGAGGTTTTTGTTGAATGTTTTTCGGAAAAGTTATCCCAATACAATAGACCTAAGTTCCTTTTATAGACAAGAAACACTATTCCCTTTATTGGGAAAAGTACAAGCATGCTACTAAAGTACAAGCATGCAACTAAATAATAAATATAAAACCATACGCATGCCCATGCTATCCTTGGGCACCCACTAAAGCTAACCTCGGGCGACAATAATAAAGATGGGCTAACATATAAATAATAAAACTCATGCACGCCTACATAGTCAAGACGGCTTCAAGTGAAAACAAGGCTTCACCACTTGGTGAATCCACTGCTTCAAAGAATTCATGGCTTCAAGATTTCAGAGAATAACTTCAAGATAGTTCCTACTTTGTATGTTTATAGTACTTAAACAGAAACTTTTCTTCAAAGCAGAATCCATTGTTTCTCGATCAGCAGAATCACTGTTTCACAAAATTCCCAACAAAAATATATATACGAATATATTCTAGGACTCGTTTAGGCTCGCGAGCCTAATCGAGCTTTATATATAAAGTTCGGGCTTGAGCTCGATTATTAAACGAGCCCAAATTTAGGCTCGAACTTGGGCTTGAGCTCGTTCGAGCTTTTTACCGATTCAATCCCTCACGAGCGGCTCGTATCGTTTCCACGCCTACACACTAAGGATCTACGATTGAACCCCATTGCAGAGCGTGAGATTCTAATTCCTCGTTTTAACTAAAAAATGTATGAATTTTTTTAAAAGTTAACAAGAGTAGACATGACCGAAATTGACTCCTGCAAAAGGTTACTTGTGTTTACCCAAAAATCATTATGACTTATAACTAAACAACCCGTTCTAACTTATTACTATGTTGTAGTACTGTTTTTGTGCATGTACCCAAAGCATGTTTTAGGCATGTCATTTGGACTTGCTTATATGGGTATGTCCATACATTTTTTTTCTTTTTAATTTATTTAATATATTTGTTGGGCTATTAATTCCCTTTTTCCCAAAAAAGAAAAACAGTTTATTCTACCACCTCTAAAATATACAGTAGAACTGGTTTGTTGTCAAATGGCGTTATTAATTTTTTTGTTTATTTAAAGCTTAAAAATAAGAGCAAATTTTAAATTTATTTATCTTTTTTACTTTTAGGTTCAATAACTAGTAAAGAAAACCATTTTCAAAAATAGTCTTGCTAAACCAATAGACCGTGCGACTTCATTAGCTTTTTGACATGAGTCCTAGAAGGAGTATTTGGTTGCTAGTTTTTTCTAGACCTACAACTATGTTTTTTGTTAGATCGTATTTTTAGATGCGACCACCATTTATCTTTTGCACAAAAAAAAAAAAAAAAAAAAAAAAAAAAGCATTTATAAATTGTGAAAAAATAAAATAAACTTTTAGTGTTATTTTTGTAAAAGAAAAAACACGGTCTAGCAAAAAAAATAGGTCCCCTAATTTGTATTTTTGTGCGACACATAAAAAATAAAATAAAATAAAGAATGATATGAAGTGCCAATAAATTCCCATAAAACTCAACCCCCAAAACAACAATAATCCAATGCAACATAGAAATCACCACCTTGATGCGCAACGGCCAATGCCATTCCGCTTTACGCGTTTTCCAAACCGCACTTCCGTTTCATGCAACGCCATGATCCCTGGATACTTCGCCAACAACAGCTTCACTTTAGCATGCCAACTGTTCGATAAAATATGGCTCATAGAGATATTGTTTCATGGAATGTCATGATCACTGGCTGTGTCAAATGCCGTTCAAAGACGCGGTTTCTTGAAATGCCATGTTGTCTGGCTATGCTCAGAGTGGGTCTGTCAAAGAGTCGAGAAGGTTTTTTGATATGATACCTGATGAGTGTAGGAATTCCATTACGTGGAATGGGATAGTTTCAGCGTATGTGAAGAACAGGAGGGTCGATGAGGCGAATAATGAGGATAATTGGGATGTGATTTCGTGGAACTGTTTGATGGGCGGGTATGTGAGGAAGAGGAGGTTGGGTGATGCCAGAGTGCTTTTTGATAGGATGGTGATATGTAATGAGGTTACGTGGAATACAATGATTTCGGGTTATGCTCAAAGTGGGGATTTGTGCAGTGGCGGAACTTGACAATTTATTTTGGGAGGGCCGAATCGGAGATTCGTTTGTAACCTTAACTAAATTACCCCAAAAACCTATAATATTTACACTAGGTGCAGTAAATAGGTCTACATTTTCGTGCATTTTGAGCACGTGTGCCGAGATCACTGCCTTAGAATTGGGATATCAATTTCATGGGCGGCTTGTTAAGGTAGGAATCAGATCTGGGTGGTATGTTAGAAATGATTACTGTTGATGTATTGCAAATGTGGAAACATAGATGAAGCTAATGCTATATTTGAAGAAATTTCTGATAAGGACTGTTTGGTGGAACACAATCATTGCTGGATATGCACGACATGGCTTTGGCAAAGAAGCTCTAAGAGTTTCCGAGTCAATGAAGAGTGGCGGAGTCAAACCCAATCAAGTTACTATGGTAATCATCTATTACATTAGTTCATCAACTCATCCACTTTTTATGTGATGACACAAGGAAAAATCAGTTAATTGTTCTATTTTTTATAGTATAAATACTTCAGGTTCTTTTAATAGAATCTTAAATGAGACTTTGGTCTTACATGCTCATATAGGTAACATATTTATATAATTGTCTCGTTTCTGTTTTTCTACATCCAGGTTGGTGTGTTGTCTGCATGTAGTCACAGTGGATTAGTAGATAGATGCGCACACTACTTTTACACTATGAATCGTGATCATGGAATAACTGCAAATTCAATATACATTACGTGCAAATTAAATATGCTATACGTGCAAATTCAATATAGCTGCAAATTCAATAAACTATACGTGCAAATACTATACGTGCAAATTCAATATACTATATGTACATACATGATTGACCTCCTCGGTCGAGCAAGGCCCCTAGATGATGCTCAAAATTTGATGAAAAGTATGCCATTTGAACCAGATGCCGCTACTGTGAACCAAATAATCTTAATTCTTATGCTTCTTATGTAAACATTATTAGATGAAGGACCAAACACGTTAAGTAGGAAGTTTGTAACCATAATGGCGGTTACAAACGGTTAGAAAATGGTTACAACGGTTGGAACATACCGTTTGGAAACATATATATATATATATATATATATATATATATATATATATATATATATATATATATATATATATATATATATATATATATATATATATATATATATATACCATGTACAAATCGATTCATAGTTAATAGACAATTTACTTATTCATTTCAATACACTTTGCAATCTATATACTTTGATCTAGAGATTGGGACAACATTGGCATCAAGAGCAGAGTTATACGCAACGTTTTTGGATTCCATACGCGAGACAAACCCAAGGGTACGCAAGAAACCCTTTTGTTTTCGACAAGATTTTTGTTTTCTCTCTACTTCCAAGAGAAACAAGACGTGAACAAGCATACGTAAAAGATAGTGCACGATCATTTACGTAGGGGATTGCAAACGTTTACACTAGGGATGAGCACGTGCGGTCCCGTCTCGATCCCGTGCATCAATTAGTGGTACCGATTTTTCCCGAGCATAAATTAATGGTACCGGTACCATCGAGCAGGATTCGGATACGGTGCAAAATCGGGTTTTCCCGCTTTTTTCGAATTTCCGATTTGGTACCGGTCCGTGCATCAATTAGTGGTCCCGATTTTTTCACCTTATTTCGCAGTCCGGCACCGCATCGTATTTCAAGAATCGGTACCGCTTTGATGCAGGTATCGCACGGTTCCGCTCGGTTCGAGATTCGGTTCAAATGCTCATCCTAGTTTACACCAAACGGATTGGTGGGAAACCATTGTTGGCGACAACATAGGGAAGGAAGGAAGACTTACACTTTGTTCGGGATAGAGAGCAAGTGGCAAATACTTTGTGAAACCGGTTAATTTCAATACTCAAGTAGAAGAAAAGCGGGAAAACGTTGTTGTGGAGAAAATACGTGCGTGACAAGGAAAGGAGCGCTCAAATTTTTTTGTGTGGAGTAGTGTCGGGACGACACAAAGGAAAAGAAAACCGGGAAGAAAATCAGAAGCAAACAATCTTGTTTGTTTTGGTGATTGGTTACCATCTCGGTACCAAGGTTTTTTTACGCGGGAAGTTTGATCTCGGAGTAAGGAAATCAAATAACGTACAAGGGAAAGAGACGTGTTATAGTGTGGATTAACAAGAAAAGAAAACAATTTATTTTCGGGCTTGTTGGAAAGGAAATCAATTCGACATAAAGTTTGTTTCTCATTCGAAGTTTACAAGTTCAAAAGGTTCGAAAGAAAAGAAGTCCGAGACTTCAGAACTTCGAAAAAAAAACAAGACATAAAGTTTTTGTTTTTGAGGCACTCGTTGGACAAGGGAATTCAAAACAAAGAAAGGAAGAAACTTGGTGTTTGTGATTTCGAAGGGGTAAAAATTCGAGACAAGGAAGAACATCAAGGGTCACAACGAGGAAAGGCAAAGAAGAAAGGAACCAAACTTGGGAATAGCAACAAGACGTTGGTAAACAATTTTTACTAACGCGAGCCAAAGGGAATATACTTGTGTTCATCACATCATCGAGGTCACAAGTTAAAATTTTCTGTATTTCATTTATATTAGAATATTATAGAATAGTTATTTCATACTATTAGGAAATCCCGAGAACTATTTATTGATCCCGTATTACTAGGATTCCCAGAAGTTTAGATATTCCTATTTTTAGAAATACCATACTAGGAAGGATAAATCCCATTAAAATTAGAAAGTGAAGATACTAAGCACTTTCAAGATGACCGTCGACGATATACCAAGCACATCAACTACAACAAAACCCGTAACACCTATTGCACAATATCAATGCCCTAAGTTGAAAACCACAAACTACACAGTTTGGGCTATACAAATTAAGGTTATACTAGAGACACATGGCTTATGGGAAAAAATAGAGCCAAAGATAGATACGCAAGTAGATGCGACTGCTTTCCTATATCAAGCGTTGAGTGAAGATGTGATATTTGGATGCATTTACGGCTAAACTAAACGGCTATGCCTCGAAGGCAAAAGAATTAGGGAAAACTTTAGATGAATCACTTTTAGTTCGAAAACTATTAGACTTCACACCAGATAGGTTCATTCAGATAGTAGCATCCATAGAACAGACAAGTGATCTCGACGACATCACTTTAGATGAGATCATTGGAAGACTCAAGGCATTTGAGGAAAGGATAAAACACCGGAAAGGAGGACAAGTAGAAAGCCAGGATAACCTATTATTCGCACATGGCGAGCACTCAGGAAACGGAAAACGTTTCTACAAACGTGGAGGGAAATCAAATTTCTCACGAAGGAACTGGCAGAATAATAGAAACAGAAACAACTCACTAAGAGGGAACTCAAGTCACAAAGAGAGTTCGGATAAGAATAAAAGTGAGTGGGATGTAAGTAAGGTAAATGTTACAGGTTTCATAAAATTGGACATCTTAAAAGGAATTGTAGAGGAACGTCAGCAACTCAGGAACAATCAAACCTTATCTTAGAAGACGATGAACCATCACTATTAATGACTATGCACAAAACTGAACACGGGGAAGGGTTGTTGAATGAAGAACAAATTCAACTAGGAAAATATGCTACAGCGGACGCAAGCATATGGTATTTAGATAATGGTGCAAGTAACCATATGACGGTAATAAAGAGTCATTTTAGGGATATTGATGAAAGCGTAACAGACGAGTGCGCGTTTTGGAGATAGATCATATGTACGGATAATGGGTAGAGGGTCTATACTATTAGGTTGTAAGAACCAGAATGAAGGTAGTATCGGAGTATACTACATACCAAACCTCAAGAGCAATATACTTAGTCTAGGACAACTTACGGAAATAGGTTGTAAGGTCATTATGGACGGAAACAAGTTAACTTTGTATGATAAGAACAAGAAGTTTTTGATGAAAGTTGAAAGATCTAAGAATCGAATCTACAAGATTCAGTTACAGATAGAAGCACCTATATGTCTCTTAGCAAATATAGATAACCAAACATGGTTATGGCATGCTAGATTAGGTCATCTGAACTTTGACGATATTAACAAGATGACTAGGAAAGGTCAAGTAGAAGGGATTCCAAGAATAAATCATGCCGGGCAGATTTGTGAGACATGTTTATTATGAAAACACAGTAGAACACCATTTCCAAACCAAGCTAAATTCAGATCAAAGAAACCCATTGGACTTAGTATATGGAGACCTTTGCGGTCCTATAAGTCCAGCAACACACTCAAGCAAGAAACTCATTTTCTTGTTAGTGGACGATTGTACACATTTTATGTGGGCCTACTTTCTGACATCGAAAGATGAGGCATTTAGTACATTCAAGGAATTTAGAAAAAAGATAGAAATGGACATGAGATTGAAAATAAGGATGCTAAGAACGGATAGAGGTGGTGAATTCACATCAAATGAATTCACAAGGTACTGTAAGGAAAACGGAATAGCACGACAGTTGACAGCACCGTACTCCCCACAACAGAATGGAGTAGTGGAGAGAAGAAATAGGACAATGCTATCAACTTCAAGGAGCATGATGAAAGCGATGAATTTACCCTTAACTTTTTGGGCGGAAGCAGTTAAACATGCAATTTACATACTCAATAGGGTACCTACGAGGGCCCTGACAGATAAAACTCCATACGAGGCACTCTACAACAAAAAACCGAATCTAGAAAACCTAAGAATATTCGAATGCACAGCTTATGCAAAGATAACCATACATCACTTAAAGAAGCTGGATGACAGAAGCATAGCAATGATTTACTTAGGAGTAGAGGAAGGATCAAAAGCATGTAGGTTATATGATCCAATAGCCAAGAAGAAACATGTTAGTAGGGACGTAAATTTTATGGAAACAAAACTGTGGGATTGGAATAAAGATGAAGAGGATACGAGTACACAAGAGACATTTTGGACTAGTTTTGTGGTAGGAGTTGACAATGAAAACCTTACACCAATCAACACAGAAAATGATGACAACACGTATCATAAACAAGATCAGATTCCTGATCCAGTTTCACCAATCACACCACCGACATACAATTACGACCCACACACATAAGAGGAAGAAGAGGCTACTACTAGTTCTGTAGAAAACTCAAGAGGTAGATTTGATGATACACCCATACATGAATATAAAGATATGACGGAAATATACAAGTATGCACGAAGAGTTGAACCACAAAGTTTATTATTTACGGAATAAGAACCCCATAACTATAAGGAAGCATCAACAGACGAGAAATGGATTGAGGCCATGGAGATTGAACTGGATTCAATCAACAAGAATAATACATGGACTCTTACAACATTGAAAGAAAATCAGAAGGCAATAGGACTCAAGTGGGTTTACAAGACCAAGAGGATGCAAAGGAAATATCATCAAATCAAAGCACGCTTAGTAGCAAAAGGTTATGTACAAGAACAAGGAATAGACTTGATGAAGTATTTGCACGGTTGCTCGGATAGAGACATTCGGTTGATATTAGCGATGTGACATATCATGGATGTCAAGTACATCACTTAGATGTAAAATCGGCATTTTTACATGGAGATTTGAAGAAAGAAGTCTATGTTACACAACCTGAAGGTTTTATTCAACAAGGAAATTCAGTAAAAGTCTATAAGCTTACTAAAGCTTTATATGGCTTAAGACAAGCACCGAGAGCTTGGAATGTGAAGCTTGATCAAACCTTAAAGTCTTTAGACTTTAAGAAGTGTAATCTCGAACAAGCAGTTTATACGAAGAGAAACAAGAATTCTACACTTATAGTTGGAGTCTACGTAGATGATTTAATAATCACAGGCACTCAAAGGAAGGAAATAGAAGAATTCAAATCCCAGATGAAGGATAAATTTGAAATGAGCGACTTAGGATTGTTAGCTTATTATCTTGGGATAGAAGTCACACAGATAGGAGGAGAGATTACAATCAAGCAGACAGGTTATATTAACAAGATCTTGAAGGAAACAAGTATGGCATACAGTAATGATACGAAGATACCAATGGATACCGGTACTAAGTTGGTCAAGGCGGAAGATGGAAACTCAGTTGACGCAACTTATTACAGAAGCTTAATCAGAAGTCTCAGTTACTTACTGCATACAAGACCAGATCTTAGTTACTCAGTCGGACTACTCAGCAGATTCATGCAAGACCCGAAGGATCATCACCTGAAGGCGGTAAAACAAGTAATCCGATACATCAAAGGAACAAAGGAGCATGGCATAATATACAAGCAAGAAGGCGGCTGCAAGATTACAGGTTACAACGACATTAGTTATGGAATCAACACTGATCAAGGAAAAGGAACTACTAGGATAGTATTTTATATCGGAGAGTCACCTATTACCTGGTATAATCAGAAACAACCAACAGTGGCGCTATCATCATGTGAATCATAATTCATGGCGGCTACTGCAGCAACATGTCAAGCCTTATGGTTAAAGCGATTGCTTAGTGAATTAACTCGATGGGAAGAGAAAAGGATATTGTTGAAGGTCGACAACGTTTCAGCAATAGCACTCGTCTGGAACCCAGTTTTTCATGGAAGAAGCAAGCACATCGATATTCGCTACCATTTCATTCGTGAAAGCGTGAGAATGGGCACATCAATGTGGAACATGTCGTGAGAGAACTACAAAGAGCGATATTCTAACGAAGGCTCTACCAAGATTGAAGTTCGTGACTATGCGACAAATGCTCGGAGTTCAAGATTTAGGACGAAGCAACGATCAAGATTAAGGAGGAGAATGTGAACCAAATAATCTTAATTCTTATGCTTCTTATGTAAACATTATTAGACGAAGGACCAAACACGTTAAGTAGGAAGTTTGTAACCATAATGGTTTATTATAAACGGTTAGAAAACGTTACAAACACAAACCGTTACAAATGGTTGGAACAATGAGAGTAGATGGGTGACATTGGTGCAATGAGAGTGAAGATGAGGACACGGGTGTAAAGAAAGTCCCGAGTTATAGTTGGCTTGAAGTTCAAAATAAGATCCACACGTTCTCGGTTGGGATTCACCCACCCAGAGACAGTTAGAATATATGCTCATCTTGAAGAATTGGATTTTAGATTGAAGAAAGTGGGTTACATTTCTTCACCTAAATTGGTTTTGCATTATGTGGAAGAGGAAGAAAAAGGAACATATGAAAACTACCATAGTGAAAAGCTGGTTGTGGCATTTGGGATCCTTAATATACAAGGTGGAAGACCGATTCGTGTATTTAAGAACTTAAGGTATGTCTTGTTGTCGTCATCAAACACATATCAAAGATCGAGGTAGGCGATTGTTGTGAGAGACTCCCACCGTTTTCACCATTGTAGGGATGGTATATGTTCTTGTGGGGATTACATGTGATAAACAAGAAGTGTTTAGTAACCATGTAGGCTGGTGATCTGAAACCTAGGCATGTTTTACTAAACACTACGACAAATTGTTAGAATTTGCACGCTTATTTTTCCACGGTTTCGAAAGAGTGGAGTTTTAAGTTGTACTTTTACACGGAATTGAGCGTGCATAAAATAACCACTATTATTTGTGTGTATATAGTATTAGGCGGTGTTTGTTTTTCATAAAGAGGCTCTTAACAACCTCTTAATCGAACCGCTTCGACGCGGTCGACATTTTGGTCGCTCGCACCGTTTGTTTTGTTTTTCTCGTTCGGACGCGTTCGGGCGGAAGATCTTAATGGTCAGCAGACTTGAAGCGGTGTCTGAACGCTCTCTCACGACACAAAAAGAACCCAAAAAAAAAAAAAAAAAATAGTACGAGCAAGCAAATGTGCGGTTCAAACATGATTTTTTTTCCCGCTCGAGATGCGTTGATTCGACATTTACGTCCAGATTGATTCGGATGTGCGAATTGATTGATTGATTGAAGCCTTTTAAAAACAAACACCACCTTAGTCGACGCTTACAAATGTGCACAAATTAAAGAACACCTACACTCTTTTAAGCGTGCATATAAAATACTACATTATTAGTCACCAAGAAAAGCGTGACAAAATTCTTTATACAAAACTAAAAAAATAAAGTTAAGGGCATGTTTGTTATTTTTTTTTATTAAGTCGTATTTAATTAAGAAGGACTTAATGCAGACACCCTCAGTTTTATTACTTAATATTTTCAGCCATATTTCTCAATTAAGTCACAAACAAACAGTTTTCATATGACTTAATGAATTCAGCTTTTTTTTAAGTCACAAACAAACACCCCTTACAAAGCGTGTACTTTTTTAATATGTATCATTCCCCATGACTTTATATCTCCTCTTCGTTTTTCCAAACAGATAAATCTATTTTACAGTAAAATATCCTCAAACCACTATCAATAATCAGTTTCCCCCAAATATGATCCTAATTAATAGTTCAATTGTTCTAATTTCACCACTTAGGGTTTCAAATGATGGTTAAATCGTTAATCGTTTTAATTGCACCACCTAGGGTTTCAAATCGGTCCAATTGTACCAGCTAGCATTTCGTTTTTGGAGGATTTGAATAAAAATTGTTCAATTTGAAATAGTTAGTTGTTTTAAGGCAAATTATTGGTAAGGATGTGTTATTTGTGAAATAGTTAGTGTGTTTTAATGGAGCTTGCGTTATTTTAAGCGTTTTGTTGCCGAAATATGCTCGAGTTATTGATGAATGCGAAAGAATCGATTGGTAATAATTGTTGAACCTGTTAATGATCTTGAATGAAATTAGTGTACATTAAATCTGTTTGCGTGACTGTATACTTGATTTTCTGTCTATTTGTGCTTATCTTTGAAGTAAATTTGGTTTGTTTGTCTTCATCTGTTGCAAAGCTGTCATCATAATCGATTGTTTGTGTTAATTTGTTGTAATTGCTTGTTAAGTAAGCTTTACCTTGATTCATTATTTAGCTATTAGTTTATCGGCTATCAAGTAATTGAAGAAGAAACTGAACGAAATAAATGCTAGTTGACTATTGGAAAATTGCATTTCAACATAGGAGCCCCTGTTGTTTGTTTCTTCGTTGTGGTTAACAACACTTAGGCCTTAATAAATCTAGTATATGAATGAATTGAAATATGTATGCTATAGCCGTTTTTTTGTTTTTACTCATAACATTTTTGTAATTTTTAAAAACCAATAAGTTTTCAATTCTAATGATTTTAGGCATTGTATCGGAGACTTGGCGAGTACAAGCAAAACTTTTAGAGATGGAGTTGATAATTATATAAGTTTTGCTCGTGTTAAAAGTATAAGAGGACTCATCAAACGTCCATTTAATAGATGTTGTCTCGGTGATTGGGTAACTTTGGGAAATTCTCGTGGTCACATATTGCGTTATGGGTTTTTATCCGGTTATACGGAATGGACTGTGCATGGACAGCATACTATATCCTTAACACCATCTCAATCTAGTAATGTTAATGTTGAGGAAACTTCTTATGGTCAAGAGGGCATAAGAGGTTTGGTTTGTGATGCCTTAGGTATTAATTCTTTACCTTTGGATAACACACAATTAGGAGATAGAACGATGGATGGAGATACCGGAGAATCTAGCGAAAGTGGTGATCATTGTGATGAGGGTGTTTTATATAAGAAGTTGTTAGGAGAATGTGACAAAGAATTGTACTCTGGTTGCAAGTACTCAAATTTGTCCTTCACTTTACATTTATATCACATTAAGTGTATTGGTGGAATATCTAACAAGACTTTTAGCATGATACTAGAACTTTTAAGGGATGCATTTCCACATCTTACAACATTACCATCGTCTACCTGATACTCAGTTCTAGTGCGTGTGTAGTTGCATATTATTACTCGAGCTGTTCGGTAGTTAGAGTCCAGGACTTTTAGGATCCCATTTTAGAATAGTACTTACATGATTCTGCGGCTATCCAAACATACAAAGCAGCCACCTGCTAAGTGAATTTGTTAGGTTGCGTGATGATTACTGATAGGTATTGTATTAATGTTTGATCTGCCTTCAGTCAGTAACCAACCAGTACGTAAGTTTATTTTGTTACTCTAAATGGATGTATTATGCTTGAATATGTTTCAGTTTCTGGACTTCCAGCTTTTGTTATGTTTAAGTATTCTATCCTACCATCACATAACTAGAATACAATGGTCGTCTCTCACGGATAAATAGTATATCAGTATAGGATCAGTATCGTGCACTAGATAGCAATGAGTTGTGGTTGAGTCTCTAAGACCAAATATTATATGGAAGTTACAGTCACCAGCAAACAACTGATATTTTAAGGATCAATATCGTGCAATGACAGTAACATTCATATGTGGTGTCGATCAGTGTGTCTTTGGTTTTTAGCAATGACAGTAACATTCATAGTATTAGTGTGGCGCTTCGCTAATTTCCAATATTGACCTCTTTTTGATAGTCATAAGCCAGAGCCCCTATGGTATGGTGGCATCAAAAGCTAACCATTAGGTTCGTATTGCCAATTCGAATTCATTTCTTTCCCCTTTCTTTTTACTGTTTAAATCTTTATCGTGTGTGTAATTCCTCAGTGTTTGACCTACAGTAAATTGTTTAGACCTTTAATAGCGAAAAATTGTGATTATGTGCTGTTGCTTGTGGTTTTTCTCTGATAACCTAAATTTGTTGTATCTGATCTGTTTTTCTTTCTTATTATCAGCACTAGAATGTCATGTAGAATATTTGCTTCTGATATTTTGTACACAATGTGTTCAATTACTAAGCATATTTCTTTATTTTAATCAATACACTAGTTAATGCATTTTGGTTATTTAGCACGTGTTTGAGAAGGAGCCCATGTCTCTAGTATATACAATACGAGTATGCGTGTCTATCTCTGCTTTGAATGTTTTACTAATTGATTTTCGAATGTTTGGTTGCATAGCGCAGTTAGGATAACTAGCTGATTTTCGAGTGTTTGGTCGCATAGCGTAGTTGTAATTGCATAGCATAGCGTAGTGTTTAGCAACTTGCATAGCGTATTAGAATAGTAGTTGCAATAATTGTATTTAATGGGTGCAGAAATATGTAATTGTAATAATCATAGTTAATAGGTGCAATAATTGTATTTCAACTTGGTTCCATCCATCATGGACGAGTAAGTCTAATTGTATAATGTTTTCAGAGTTTAGTTAATTTTATTTATTTATGTGGGGTTATAAAAACTGGTGCAGGGAGAAGGAAGTGGAGTTGTTGCAGAGGTACAGGAGAGACAGAAAGATTTTATTGAACTATTTGCTCTCTGGCAGTTTAATCAAAAAAGTTGTTATGCCACCTGGCGCTGGTACATTGGATGATGTTGATCTTGATCAAGTTTGTGTTGATTTTGTTCTCAATTCCGTCAAGAAAGGTACTTTGTTTATGTTTAAGATTTCAATATAGCAGCTGCATTTTCATTAAAGTATAGAAATGTTACTTTTCGGTTTCGATATTGGTTTGTTGTAGTTTATACATTGGATGATGTTGATCTTGATCAAGTTTGTGTTGATTTTGTTCTCAATTCCGTCAAGAAAGGTACTTTGTTTATGTTTAAGATTTCAACATAGCAGCTGCATTTTCATTAAAGTATAGAAATGTTACTTTTCGGTTTCGATATTGGTTTGTTGTAGTTTATAGTAAGGATTTAAAAGGTGTTTTTCGAATTGTGTTTTGGAGTGGAGCATTTAGTTGTCTGCGTTTTCTTAGGATATGTTTTGCAAAATCGGCAGTAGCTCCAAGTAGTAAAAGGATTTTGGTAGTGTATCTGTAAAAGCTAAACGCTCGTTGCTGAAAAAGCATTTGTATTCTAAAAGCTAAACATAACCCCTAAATGTTCCAAAAAGCTCGTTGGCAAACATGGTTTCGAGAAAGCGGGTCAAGACAAACACTTTTTTGCCGACATGTAATTGTTTTGAAAATGCTATCCCAGACACGTCCTAAGGCTTGGGTATTAGTTTGGAAAGTGAAAGTGGAAAATCGGGGTTGCGGATAGTTGTTATTGACTTATTGATTTGGTTCTGAGTTACGTGGATTGTGGTCTTTATTAGTTTGTGCATAGCGTAGCTGTAATCTGTAATGTTAATTTGATATGGCCACTGCAAGTACTTAACTTTCAGTTGCATTATAAGTTTATGATAGTTAGGCAGGACACAATTCGTGCACATTTTGATATATGCTCATCGAATGTATGAATTTGCATTTATTATTTGGTAGAATTCTAGTTAACCAATATTTGGACTACCATGTCTTAGATGTGAAAGAAAGCATTCTAAACGACACTCATTCGATGTGATGTTAATTCACTATGCACCACTATAAAAGCCGCTCGACTCAACCCAACCCCGTAGTTAGCCAACTCGTCTGACCCATTGTATGAAGTGACTCATTTTGATTCTAATCTGTTTTGAGATGTTACCAGATCCTAAATGATTAATCCTGTAATTTTTGGTTTTCTTTCTCATTATCTAGGAGCTTGTTGAAGACGAAAGATCACAGCTTGCAATCGATTTCAGTAATTTTTAAATACTTGAAGACGAAAGATTGAAGAAGCTAGCTTTCCGTGAAATTTTGTAAACATACTTAGAAATTGCTATGAAAGTGTTATTTGAGTATCTGAGGTTTAATTGTATAAAATTGCTCCAGATTTGATATTGCTTTGGAATTGCTCCAGATTTGATGTTGCTATGGAATTGCTACAGATTTGAGTATATGATGTTCATGCGTTATGATGTCGCTATAAAATTGCTACAGATTTGTGATTTTTAATTTTTTTTTATTATTAATATTATTATTATTATTATTTAAATGTAAAATGATAAAAATAGACACTTAAAAGCGTGTAAAAGTTTGCATTCCATTCATGATTAAAGAACACTAGTTCAAGCGTGTAGTTTTCAAAATATCCACCCTACAAAGCGTGTACTTTTTGATCAAATTTTACACCCTATCGAATGTGAGAGCCACAACCCACTTGAAACGGATGGAGTCCATAGGGAGAATATTGCTCGAATGTAGGTAGTTAGAAGTTCCAACAATCTTAGCCCATAAACCGTTATGCTTGCACCCATTGTGATCAAAGCGCCCAAGCCCATGCAAGCTTTGATAACTTTCGAACCCATAGGGCATTGGTTGAGAACATCCTCCAACGCCATTTTGGAGCAAGGCTAGATTGAAGATTTTAGGCTTCCGATGTTCAAACCACCTTTTTGAAAGAAACAACGATATTAGGCCATTTCAACCAAGCTAATTTTACGGAATCTTGGTTGCCGCCCAAAAGAATGATGCGCATTTTCTCCAAGGAATTCAAAACCATTTCGGGCACTTTGAAAAAGAAAGATAGTATATACCGGGGCTTCCAGAACGGACTTGATGAGGTGGAGGCGGCCACCATAGAAAGGAGATTAGCCTTCAACAGAGAGCTTGGCTTTGAATCTATCAACCAAAGGCTTCCAACTCGCGATGAGGGACATGTTGCCCCGATGGGCGAACCAAGATAAGTAAGCGGGAAAGAGCCATGCGCACGCGCAGTATTAGAAGCCATGAGATGGATGTCGTCGGTGAACACACAATACCATAGATGTTGGACTTATGAATATTAATCTTGAGACCGAAGCAAGATAGAAAACCAGTAGAACTCGAATAATATTGTCCATATCATGCGTACTCCACTCGTGGTGATCATAACATCGTCGACAAAGAACAAATGGCTAAGAGTAATATTAGAAGAGCCAATATTTATACCTCGCACCAAACCGGATCGAATTGATTGAAATAGCCACATGAAGACCCTCCATAGCGTGACTTTTGAAGCTTTGTCCCGTGTTGTGCATTTTGTGACGCCAACTATTGCCACGCTATCATATGCGTGTACTTCTAGTTTTAACACATCAAAAACCGTGGAAATATGCCTCAATCAGTGTGTATGATTACACCATTTGCTGTAGTGAAATTAGTTGATTATGGTTATTTGTACTCTCCGTTTTCCAAGTTTTTTGAGGGTAATGTATCAAAAGATCGACTAACGTGGAAGTGAATGCTTCTGCGATTTTTTTCAAAGAGTTTTACTTGTTTATTTTAGTGAAGAAAAAACAGAATTACTGGTGCTAGACGTTAAATCTTAAATGCATCATATAAATCTTTAAATGCATGAGCCATTTCAACATTTTATCAATCATAAAATATCCATGACAGTCAATTTTCTATTATATATTTTGAAAGAAAATGAAATAACATATGGATAATGTTAATGGCTATATTCATAGCCACACACAAAAAGCAATGATTGCTTTCTCAGATATAACATTCTTTTTTCACAGTTGAAAAATATTAGTATTCACATAATCATCTTTACAAAGCAGCTGCACACTCAGAAAGAAGAGCAAGGTACCTTTTTGTTTAAGTTTTATACAAAACTACGTATTACTTAAATCTATATTCTGATCAAGGCATGTGAAGAAGATCATGTTTGTTTCACTACCAAACAAGTTGTAGATTATTGTTCGTGTATGTTTTCTAATAAGTATGCAACTGTTTAAGGGTAAAAGCTAAAATGAACTAGGTACTTACTTTCAGAAATGTCATATTAGGCGAACACTCTAAAGTTAAGCTGTCAAAGAACTATCAGCTATTACTTAAATCAATGGTTGTTAAGATCCCGATACCATTTTACGATACTGGATAGCAAAAACGATCCCGATCTTACATAGGATCTTATAAGATCCCAATCTTGACCATAGGATCTTAAGATCTAATCCGATCTGATCTTACTTTTCTCGAACGATGTCATTCCCTCTGTTGAAATCAGTCAACACTGAATCTACTATTTATTTTCACACATGTGATTATTTACTGAACATTTAAATTTTAGATGATTAATCTTTTCTTATACAATTCTCTTTTCAAGTATACAAATGTTTATGGGTAAAATCTAAAATGAACTACTTACTTTCAGAAATGTCATATTAGGCGAATACTCTAAAAAATACATTTGGACTCCTATAGCTACCACCTGATATTGATATTAAGCCTGCCGTTGTGCAACACTTTTAGAAGTTCAGTTTATAATTTTGAAAGAAAAGATAGTTCAGTTTCTATCAATTAATATTGAAAATATGAAAGCTTGAATGAATACTAGTTAACAATTTGAAATTTTCAATACCCTTGCCTAATTTTTTTTTTTTTTTTTTTTTTTTTTTTTTTTTGTGTGTTTTGTAGGTCTCACTAAAAGCTAAAATTCCGAGTAATGGAGTTTGTAGCAGCAATCATTGGTCCTGTTGTTGAAACTTTGATGAAGCCTGTCAAGAAACATTTGGGCTATATCTTTTCCTCAACAAACAACGTTAGGAACATGAATACTAGATTGAAGCAATTGGATGGTACAAGCGTTGATGTCAGAAAGCACATGGAAACAAACAATACAAGTCAACTGGAGATACCTACTCGGGTACCGGGTTGGTTGGAAGATGTCGAAAAGATCAAGGAAGATGCTGAAAGAATTTCAAGTAACTACAATGGCTGTTTTAATGTGAAGAGGAGGTACCAAACAGGAAGAAATGCATTCAAGACCACTGAGGAGATCGATGGTCTTATTAAGGAAAATACTGAAATAATTTGGAGCGATACCCAAAAACCTCTTGGAAAAGTGAGTTTTAAAAAAGGACCCACTTCTGTACCGTCAAACGGTGATGCCAAAAATTACTTCAAATCGCGAGAGAAGATTTTTGAGGCTGCACTTGGGTTCCTGCAACAAGATCACAAGGTGCAAGTGATAGCGCTATGCGGAATGGGCGGTGTTGGAAAAACCACAATGATGGAACAACTGAGAAAGACTGTCAATATGTTTGGCTTGATTGTGAAGGTGGTTGTTGGGCAGAAGATTAACACGTCTTCAATTCAACAAACCGTAGCAGAATATATAGGACTAAATTTAACTGAAACGAGTAAAACAGCAAGAGCAGATCGTATCCGTATTACATTTGAAGAGATGTCCCAAAGAGGTGATAAGGTTCTAGTAATATTTGATGATGTGTGGGAGGCGGTCGAACTCAATGATATTGGATTAAGCCCTTTGCCAGCCGGCTTCAAATTGTTGCTAACGTCACGAAATGAAACTGTTTGCACACAAATTAAAGTAGAGGCTAATTCGGATGTTAAAGTAGTTAAAGTGGATGTCATGGAGGAGTCCGAAGCAAATAATTTCTTTTGTGAAATCACAGGAGTTTCAAATCCGGGGCTCAATGAGATAGGGAATCAAATTGTGAAAAGATGTGGATTTTTGCCCCTAGCCATCAAACTCATTGCAAAAACCCTTATAAATGTGCAAGACATTTCTGTATGGAGAAATACACGTAACCGTTTGAAGAATAATGATCTTGATAAAAACGTGCAAGAAATTATTGAAATTAGCTACAATTCTATACAAGAAGAGGATGTTAAAGCGATTTTTCTGCTTTGTGGCTTGTTTCCAGATGACTTTAATATTCCAATTGAGGATCTGACACGATATGCATGGGGGCTTAAATTGTTGAAGGGTGTTCCTACTTTGGGTGATGCTAGAGACAGGACAAAAATATGTGTACGCAATCTCAAAATGCAAATTTATTGATTGATAGTGATTACCTCAAGTGTGTCAAAATGCACGATCTTGTTCTTGCTTTTGTGCAAGGAGAAGTTTCTAAACGTGACCATCCGTGGATCATTAACCATGGTGATATTTCGAGGTGGAGTAGGGCTGAGATGAGCAGGTCTTGCCAAAAATTTCCTTGACCTGCATGGGTATGACTGAGTTTCAAAAGAATTTAAATACGGAAGCTAACACTTCTGAGACTTATGGGTGGAGATAGAACACTCAAGTTTCCTGAAGATTTCTATGAAGAAATGGAAAGTCTTGAAGTTATAGCGTATGAGAAAATGGAGTACCCTTTGCTTCCACGATCACTTCAATGCTCCACCAATCTTCGAACGCTCATTCTCCATCAATGCTTGTTGATGTTCGATTGCTCTTCTATCGGAGATATTTTGAATTTGGAAGTGTTGAGCTTTGCAAATTGTGGCATTCGAAAATTATCATCCACAATTGGGAATTTAAAGGCGCTAAAGCAATTGGATTTGACAGGTTGTGTTGATCTTTATATTGAGGATGGTGTTTTTAAAGGTTTGGTGAAGCTTGAGGAGCTGTATATGAGGGTTTCCCGTGGAAAGCGCATTAGGTTCACGGATGCAAACTTTAATGAATTGGCACAGTGCTCAAGGAATCTTTCTGCATTAGAGATTGAATTCTTTGAAAACAAGGCTCAGCCGAAGAATTTTTCATTTAAGAAACTCGAAAGATTCAAGATCTCCATAGGATCTATTGGTGAGATGAAGTATTCAAAAGAAAACAGTAAAAGTATGCACTCATTCGAAAACACCTTGAATTTGATCACTACTAAAGATGAACTGATGGAATCTGGATTGAATGAGTTGTTTCCAAAAACAGAGGTGCTTTTGTTAGAAGTGAATGGTATGAATGATCTTGTCGAACTTTCAGTGGCATCGTTTTATTTAAGAGAGCTTCAAATTTCCAATTGTGCCGACTTGAGATACCTTTTCACAGTCCCGGTAGCTAATAGTTTGGTGAAGCTTGAGCGACTCGTAATTAGGAAGTGCCCTGTTATGGGAGTAGTAGCGTATAGTGAAAATGGTGAACAAGGGGTAATCAAGTTTCAAGAGCTAAAGTTTTTGGATTTGTCTGATCTGCCATTGTTGGTAGGTTTCTGCAACACTATTAGTTCAGTTGAGCTACCGCAATTAGTAGAGTTGAGACTTGACGGCCTGCCAAAATTCACGAGCATTTATCCCGAGAATAAGTCATCAGCATCTTCTTCGTCTAGTTCTGCAATTCAACCTTTCATAAGCAAAGAGGTAATATGTGTATGTCGATATATATCTTACTATCTTAGTTGCACGGATGTATTAACAAGCTAGGCCTATATGTTGTGCAGGTTGTGATCCCTAAGTTGGAGACATTGAAAGTTTCTACGATGGAGGCATTGCAAAGTATATGGCCTTATCAATTTTGCAGCAGTGGGGAAGTTAACAGTTGCATACTGAGAGAAATTGAAGTGAGAAAATGTGATAATCTTGTGAATATTTTTCCGAGCAATCCGATGCCATTGTTGCGTCATCTTATTGATCTCCGTGTTCGAAAATGTGGTTCCATTGAATTTTTATTCAATATTGACGTGGGAAGTGTTGGTGAGATTGAGGAGGGTTGTAGCAGCTTGAGATACATTATAATAAGTGGCTGTAAAAGTTTTAGAAATTTGTTTACACCTACCTTCGCTAGGTTTGATTTGGGCGCACTTGATTACCTTATCATTGATGGTGGGCAATCTAACTTCAACGAGGTATGTAATGTCATTCTTATTCCTACTTTTAGTTTCAACTTATAGAAGGAATTCTACATCTCAACTGAATTAGATAATCACATTTCTTTTATGTAATGATAGATGCAAATGAACGATAAAAACAGGGGAGAGATAGTACAAGTTGATGATATTGTTCCAGATGTGAATGTTGCAATTCCATTTCATGTCTTATCTACGGTTCATCACCTCAGAAGCCTTGTTATAAGAAACCGTGCTGATGTTGAGGTGGCGTTTGAGATAGAGAGTGCAACAAGTCAAAGGGATAATCAACAATCACCGCTCCTTCCCTACTTGGAGTACTTAAGGTTAGATGAGATGGAGAATATGAATTATGTGTGGAAGTGTAATTGGAATAAATTTTTATCTTCTACGACACAACCGAAATCCTCTTTCCAGAACCTGAAAACCATATATCTTGAAAGGTGCAAAAACATAAAGTATTTGCTCTCGCCTTGCATGATTAAACTTCTTTCTAGCTTAGAGAGAATTTCAATATGTGATTGTGATGCTATTGAAGAAGTTGTTTCAAATAGAGATGACGAATATGAAGAAATAGCTACATCTTCCCAAACAAACACTACTTTCTTAGCCCGTTTCGACTCTCTTTATCTCATGAATCTACCACACCTAAAGCATATTGATGGTACAATCTCCAATATAACTTCAAGTACGAATTCTATTCATGATCACTTGAAGGTATGTTTTTCTTTTAATATATCCTAATCCTATGCATAGGCAACTATATTTTTAATTTCTTTTAATATCCATTCTTCAGTTACGAATGACGTCTATTGAAAAGATTATGAGTGGCAGAATGATTTGATAAAAATGATGAGAAAAGTTAATTACGTAATACATTTTTTCATAAAAAAAAGGCACTTCATCATTTACTTTTTAAATTAAAATATTTCGTAAACTGTTAATCGTTACACGAAATTAATTTTACCATCGCAACGAGAATTAAATTATCTCTCTATAGATATGTACTTCTATTTTACTTTCGACGAACATTTTATTCAAAATTTTCGCTCAAATAAATCAGATGTGATTTATTACTTTAATAATTACATGTGATTTTTTTTTTTTTCTTTCATAACTTGGGTTTCGAACTCGACATTGTGAGCCCGCTAAAATCACATGTGATTTATGATATCATACTTGATTTTTCTAATTGTATGTAATGTAATATAAGTTCACTGTATACCTCAAATTCTCTTAAGACCCGATGAACTAATTTTGGCTATTCATTTTTTTTTTATCAAAACCAAAAAACTCACTTTCATCATTTTTTGAATTAAATACTCCTCATAAACCATTAATCGTTATGTGAAACCAATCATACCATCACGGTGATAGTTAAATCATCTTTCTATAGAGGTCACTTTTATATACTTTCAACGAACATTTTTTTGGCTATTTTTTGTTAGTGTTGAAATTTACGCTTGAAAAAAAACACATATGATTTGTTATTTTACAATCATAAATCACACGTGATTCCTAACATATAAATCGCATGTGATTTTCCACATGCAAATTTTAACACTAAAACAAAACTCGAATAAAGGTCCGTCGAAATTATATATTAAAGTGCTCGTCTACATAAAGATAAAAAAATTCTCGTCACGATAGTATATATTTTTAGTTTCGATGAAAAAATGAATAACCAAGATTTGTTTATTGGATCTTCAGAGAATAAGAGGTATATATTGAACTTAACTCATATAATATAGTTTAACAAATATAATCACTTATATGATTATAAAATTATATGAGCGTGTTTAGGATTGCTTAACTATTGGGCTCTTTTTAACGTAGATAAAAATCGGAAAAAATAAAATGAATAAATTATATGCTTATGTTTATCTACTTATAACAAGTCAATATACAGTAGTGCATACGCATGTTAATTCCTTCATCTCTTGTTATTGATGACATGTTCAACTAACTGCCAAAATTATCAAAGCAATATTATATTTATCAGTCTACCTCTAAAATCGAGCGAGTGTTACAACAAAAATGTGTACGTACACTAATTTTTCATATCACAGTGTTCTCAGGTGGGTTTTGCTTTTCCATCATTATGCCAATATTCCAGAAAGATAAAGATCAATGCATGTACGACGTTAGCAACTCTGATTCCATTCAGCACAGTGGGAAAATTACGAAAGCTTGAAGAGCTGGAAATATCCTATTGCCGGTCACTAAGGGAGATATTTGAGATTAAAAGGGTCAACAAGAATGGTAGTGATAGTGCTAATGTTGGTGATGGAATTGGTGATATACTTCCTGGAGTGACAATTCCAAGGTCCGCAAATATGACTCTGCTTGAATTGCCCAACTTAAAGATATTGGAGATTATCAAATGTGATCTTTTGGAACATGTATTTACAAGTTCCACACTTGATAGCCTCAGGCAGCTTGTAGAGTTGACCATAGAAGAGTGTAATGCAATGCAAGTGATTGTGAAGGAAGACGGACATCACAATTCTAAAACTGTTCTCTTTCCTCGTCTAAAGTCTCTTACACTAGCCGAATTACCAAATGTCAAAGGTTTCTTCTTGGGGTCGAATGAGTTCCAATGGTCAATATTGGATGAGGTTAAGATCTATGGTTGCCCAAAAATGATGACTTTCACATCTGGTCGCTCGATGACTCCAAAGCTCCTCTACATACATACAGGCATTGGCAAGCATAGTCTTGAATGTGGTCTCAACTTTCCATTGTCCAATGCATCACATGAGGTATGTTATTACCATAATTGCATCAACAAATCAATTAATCTCTGTTTCCTTTATTATTTGGCAATTAATTTTGTTTCTGGTCGTGTGTCTACCTGATGATGAATTACGTTTTTGTTTCTTCATTAGGAAATTCAGTTCCATAGCTCAAGTATGTGTTCTGATCCAAATATAATAAAGCTACTTCAATTCTCATGGTCTTTTTCAAATCTAGTTGAAGTAAATGTAGAATTGCATACAAACTTGTTGAAGAGCGGCATTATTTTTCCAAGCAACGAATTGATAAATCTGCAGAATCTAGAAAAGCTTCATATCAGGAATAAGTATTGGCTACCATCTTTCAAGGAGGTAAAGGAGATATTTGAAGTGGTAGATTTGGAAAATGATGATGTGAATGAAAAGCAATCTGTTGTGGTATTTCCAAAACTAAAAGAAGTGACACTGGCAGGGCTTGATAGTATGAGGTATATCTGGAAGAGCAGTAGGTGGATAACACTGAACTTTCCAAACCTTACAAAAGTGTCAATTGATGATTGTGCGCTTCTTGAACATGTTTTGACATGTGGCATGGTTCGCAGTCTATTACAGCTACAAGAGCTTGAAATTAGTAGGTGCCGTAATATGGAGGTAATTGTCAAGAAAGCAGAAGATTCTGACACTAGAGCTACTGATGTTGTTGAGTTTCGTTCTCTGAAATCCATAAAACTTGGTTCCCTTCGAAATCTCAAGGGATTTTGCATGGGGATGGAGGATTTTCTATGGCAATCATTAGATACTCTGGAAATCAAAGAGTGTCCACAGATAACGGTTTTCACATGTGGACAATCAACTACTCCACAGTTAAAGGTAATAGACACATCTTTTGGATTGTGCTACGCAATAGAAGACCCAACCTCCTTTATAAAGGCCAAACAACAAGAGGTACATGATCTCTGTCAGATACTTACATGTATCATATTCAGGGGTTTGATTCACTCTATTAATTGATACTTCTATTCTCCTACAGGGATTGCAGTTCTGAGGAAACAACGAGTTTATACCTGATATTTAGTGATGCATTATTTTGGTGTGTAATTTGACGACAAGAATAATGAATAAGTAATATTGCACCTATGTACAGGCTCCATGCCTCAACCTTGCTTGTAGTTTTCATTTATTCCCTTTTCAATAAGCCGAAACTTGTTTTTTCAACCTTACGTGAATGAATTGACTTGTTCAATATCGATCAACTAATATAAATAGGCTTTAATGAGCTCCAGCATTTGTTATTTGTGATGAATGAATTTCCGTAGCCTATATCATAAAACAACCCGTAATGAATTCATCTTGAATGCACAGGTACAACCTGCAACATAATCAGCTAAAATAATTAGCATTAATAAATTAGTGTTAGACCTATTCGACTTGTTGTATCATGTGCTCTTTTCTTAGCTTCACCTGAACATTTTTCGTTGGTTTATGTGTGAATATTTCTTTCTGTCTGAACATTATACAGATAACGTGGTTATTTGTTCTAGTGGTTTATCTGGCTATATTGATTACATTACTCCATCCAAATACTTAAGCTGCTTGCTTGATTAGATTACCATTTTGAAATTTAAATAATAACAATTCCTTAATTGTTACTGTAGAGGTCTGCCACATACTGTATTATATATTTACTAGCACAGTGGCAAATGTTTGCTAGCAATGGTATGACGAGCCAACATTCAATCCTTGCACTCACGTTTATTTTATTTTCTTTCAAAAGGTTTACAAACTGACTGCTTGGTCCTTGAAGTTTAAGTTTCTTATAAAATGACATAAGTTTGTTAAGTTTGCATATCAAACATCTTTTTAACATTTTGTTTTATGAGGAGAGTTATTAAACATATCAGACTTTTTTCACATACCAAGAGACTCATCCCCACCCTCAATCTAAAAAGAAATCATTGGTTGAGATTAAAAGCATTTTATTATTTCACATATTTTTTTATAATTTAAGTATCGCTTAAAGGACCCCCTAAAAATGCACGTTTTAAATCCTTATCAGGGTGTAATAGGCATCTTCCAATTTCTTCCATTCTTCTTTAGAAGGGCAGTCTTTTGACAAGTGAGTCCCATTGAATATGTCACATCCTACCTTAATCGAGTGCACTCTTTTTGTCATCTTTTTCATATCTCTTCCAAGGTTATTCAGTTGAACCTTAATAGCAGCTAAACCATCAGGATTTTCTTTACTTCTATGCCTGGTTGATGCTCCATCATGTCGCATTTGAGAGTGGTCGGCTATTTCTTGAATGGCGGTTTTGGCATCTTTTAGGGATTGGCCCCTAAGAATCTAGCATCTTTTTGGTAGCTAGATCCAAACTTTTATAGAAGACGATCATAATTTGCACCTCTGTTAAGTTATGTTAGGGGCACTTTAAAAGTAGATCATTAAACCTGTCCCATGCCCTGTAGAGGGTATCTCCTGGTTCTTGCTTGAAATTGTTGATCTCTTCCATTTTCTTAGCAGTCCTAGAGGGTGGACAATACTTGCTTAAAAAAAATTCTTTCATATTAGCCCAAGTAGTAACACTTCCAGCATGAATAACTTTACTTGACCATGGGTTGTCTAAACAAGATAAAAAGATCATAATAATGCATTAGTATTTAAATAAAAGGAAGTGTATTTTTGAACTTTGCTTGTGCTTACATTAAACATATAAATATTTGAAATGTCAAAAACCATGCATATTATATGCACACAAAAATAAATGATGATCTTGAAGTAGTAATTTAGCATGTCATTAACCTCACACATACAAGTAGTATTAAATTTAATAGAGCACATTCCAAAAAAAATTATTTATTTTCTTTATTAAAAAGAGTGGTCGTGAGCATCAAGAAAGATTTCGAGTATATATCATTCATTATTCAAATTATGATTGATATCATTATCGAATCTAATTGACAAGTTTTCGAGTATGGACATGAAATTGAGTCATTTTTTGTTTAGCTTCAAGATTACATCAAAATATAACAAAATATATTATCTTGAATATACATAGTCAATCACACTCGATTGTTATGAAAATAATGACGTCCTTCTCAAGACGAAAAGAATATGCATCGGATCATAACTCACACCCGTGTTGATGATGTCATATTGAGTCTTCTTGTCCAATGGTTGTGTTCCAAACATTAAACTAATATATTTGAGAGATGAATAAAATACAAAACGAAGTAGGACTGACAACTTGAATGTTTCATCCGAAATATTCAAGCAATTTACTTTGCAATCCAATTTGTAAATGTGTCATTTCCGAAAAACCAAACACGAGCAAACTAACAACATATGTAAACTTTGCTCATGAACGACTCAACAACTCAAAATCACATGTTTAGTAAAAGTTAAAATAATATATATCATATGCATCTCACTTTCTTTGTATCATGATTGGTTATGTACAAGAGAATACATTATAAATACTGGCCCATTTCCAACTGATTTTCTAACCTCTTGAGCAAAAAAAATTTCTGTCTCTTAATCCCTTTTCTTTGATCACATTAAGTTGTTTATTTCTTGTTTAAAATGCGATTCTTTCTTTCTCTCCTCAAGTGCAAGAGACGAACTTTCGTTATCATCTAGACGCGAAGTTATGTAGTCTAGTTAATCCATGTGTAGCATTTGTTACATATAGATCGAGTCCATATATTTCAATCTTGTGTAATAGTTAGATCCCGGACGATGTGTAAGTCCAGGAAGTGTTGTAGTGGTTAGTGTTGTGTAGATCCGGATGGTGTGTAAATCCGTGAAGTGTTGTGCAGTGGTTAGTGTCGTGTAGATCTGGATGGTTTGTAAATCCGTGAAGTGTTGTGTAGTGGTTAGTGTCGTATAGATCCAGATGGTGTGTAAGTCTGTGAAGTGTCGTGTAGTGGTTAGTGTTTTGTTGTGTGGTGTAGATTAATTCTAGCTAAGATTAAAACTCGACATTTATTTTAGTGTCGTAGATCGGTCTACGGTGTATGGTTTTCTACGCCACGAAGGGAGCTTGTTGGTCATGGAAGTAACTCTCGAGTTAGGCACTCGGAGAGTGGATCAGGGTGAAGAGGAGCTTCGTAACTGAATCATTATAAATCTTTGTGTCCGATTTGAATTTCTTTACTTATCTCTCTACGTTTTATTTTTTGCATTTATCGTTTTACATTATACTTACATTAAGTTTAGGTTTGTGTAGCTTGTTGATTATATTTGTGTCATGGCATGGTATTTATATTGTGTCTATGTTTTTGTTATGGTGACATGCTTTACTTATTGCACTATACTATCTCTAGTTGTTGTAAGACTATTGTTGACACTTTTCATATTACGTCACGCTTGATCGGTCATTTGATACAAAAGATTTTTAGACTTTAAACGGGAACGTATTCACCCCCCTCTACGTTTCTACGCACTCTTAATCTAAAACATCAAAAACCTCATAAAGGGTCTCCTTTAGTGATGTTTTATCAAAAAATTGACAAAAATGAGTTGTGTTTTTGGGACAGAACTGAAAGTTGATTGTTTTGAGTTAAAAAGTTGTGTTTTTTGGCTTTTCGATCAAACGTTTTGGCACACTAATGTTCTAAAACACTCCAATAAACACCTACACTTCTGTGATAAGCGATTAAAAGTGTTAGAACAAGAGATAAAAGGAAATGACACAAGCTTTTTGAACTAAGGACAAAAATCGGTAACTTTGAATATCCACAAAAAAAAAGTTGCGGTTTTTTGATGTTTTAGATGAATTGTTTTTGCACACTTATGATCTAAGACACACCATAAGTCACTTACACGTCTGATATAAGTGATTATGAATGCTTGAACACAAGATAAAAAACGAAACGCAAGCTTTTTTGTGACACACGGTAAATTTTCACTAATTATTTTAACTATAAATATGAATTTATTATTCGCTGTTTGATATTTCTAAGCATAAATAACTATTTTGGGAAGTTATCCCGCACACTACAATACGCAGTAGCATGCAAATTGAGGTTTTATATCAAGAAAAGTGTAATGATCACATTTTATCACTCACTGGTAAATTACGAATGTAAACGAGAGGTTATCTCGTAATTTCAAAAAACACATCGTCGCACGCATACCGACATCAATTTAATAACGGAAAACAGATATAATGTAACCTTTATGTATTAATAAAATCATATTATTACACTCTCAAAAACATTTCTAAACATATAATTTTTATATAGTACGTTTACGCGGAAACTCGACAGAAAACGGGGTACAAAGAATACATTGTTTAATAATAACCAAAAAAAAGAAAAAATAAAAAAAAAGAAGAAAAAAATTTATCAAAATCCTACACCTACTTACTCGATAAACATATAATCTATCTATCTCTCTCTATCTATCTCTCTCTCTCTCTCTCTCTCTCTCTCTCTCTCTCTCTCTCTCTCTCTCTCTCTCTCTCTCTCTCTCTCTCTCTCTCTCTCTCTCTCTCTCTCTCTCTCTCTCTCTCTCTCTCTTCGATCCATACACACAGAGAAACATCAAATGGGCAAACTAGTTAAAAGTAAAAATTGAAAATCCTTAATGTAGTTGTTGGCTGTGAACGAGCATCAGGAAAGAAGAAAACATAAAACTTTGACTTTGACTTAAAATCTAGTTCGAACATGGCTTAACTTAAAATGGTTTAAAATGCTCACTTGAATTGATTTGATTTAGTTTGATTCTCGGCTCATAACATAATTTCTCATTTGGTTTTCGGTTCAATTAGTTTTGTGGGATTACAATCCCACGAGGCCCATAGTAGTATAGGGTCAGTTTGTTTAGGGGTTACAATCCCAACAGGTTTTGTAGTGTTAACAGGGATGAATCCCAGTTTCATTTTCAAAGGGCCCGTTTGGCATTAGTCGCAGCCCACACCGAGTAATAATCCACTCTTCGAGTCCGAAACCTATTGGCAATGCATCAAGTAAAACCATTACTAACTCACTCGATTCGTATTCCATTGTGTTAATACAAATAAGCCGTAAAAACGTTTATTTATATTTTATGATCTTCTAACATTATGTCGATAACAAACGTAAAATCATTTTAATGAAACAAATAAAATACATAAATAGTTTGAGTCAATAGTTTTCTAACACACTTACGTTTTCACATAAAACACTAAAACAAGTATAAGTGATTTTATGATTTAGTAATACATATGTACAACAACTAGTGTTTACATATTGGGCAAATATATACATAACTAATATGTATTATAAATGGGTAAAAACTACAACCCATGGTATTGACCCATACCCATTTGACTAGGTACATTGCACCCTTTAGGTACATTGTATCTAATAAAATACCCATGAATCAACCCATAACCCATGACCCATGACCCATAACCAAAATACCCATGGGCAAGAGGGCGTCCACGGATCCCAGCTTACACTAGACGGATCCGCATGGATGGGATCCGTGGGATACGTGGAACGATGACATTTTCTCTCTATAAATAGTGAGCCATTTCTTCATTGTTTCTCACCCCTTTCACACATACTTTCCCCAAGTATTGTAACTCTCTAACCACTGATCCTAATGGATCTTTCTATGTAGTTTGTCTTTTGTTTTTGTGTGATCCTCTAGGTTCCTCTTAAAGGCGAGATCACCACTTCTTGAAGTCGAGCAAGCTCAAGTCCATGAGTTGCCATGCTTTGTCATCATCAAGACTACTGAGGTTCTCTTGTTGATAGTTCTTTCTTCCTCCATAGAAGTGTTGTGTCAAAGGCATTAGTGAAGGATGCCGAAAGAGTCAAGACGAAAGCATTAGTGAAAGGTGCTTAACTTCCATGTCAAAAGCATTAGTGAAGAATGCTAAAGGTGTCAAGATGAAGGCATTAGTGAAAGGTGCCAAGCATTGTGTCAAGGGCATTGGTGAAGGATGCCTAGGAATCAAATCAAGTGGCGTTAGTGAAGAATCCCAAGGTCGTATAATCGATGAGGTGAATCGTTATACATATAGTGATAAGTTTGTTACCATAGATGTTGATATCCTTGATGGTGTTGTAATAAGGAGTGGGTCTACTTTTGGATTAGGTGTTGTGTTGTGTTGGGTAGTAGTTCCTTCATTGCAATGGAACTCGGTACTTAGCCTAGTACCGGATAAAGGGTAGGCGACGTTGTGGTAGGTGTGGTTCACCTTGGTGAAAAGGACCCAGTGGTTAGCCTAGTACCGGAAAAAGAGTAGGCGACGCTGTGAAGGTTTCTCCGCCATAAGGAGTTGGTGTCGTGTAGTGATTACGAACTCTCGAGTAGGTGACTCGGGGAGTGGAGTAGGGCAAGGAATGTGTCCTTGTAGCCGAACCACTATAAATACTCGTGTCGTGGTTATGTGTTTCTTACTCTTTATCTTTCATTACACTTTTATATATCTCTCTATCAACGTCCAACATACACATCTAAATAGATTGACATAAGTCGATCTAAATATTTTAAAACGAAGTTTTAATTGGTAAAATTATTCAACCCCCCCCCCCCCTCTAGTTTTCCACAATTGGTATCAGAGCCATGTTACCAAGTTTCTTAAAGTATACTGTACTTTAAAAACTTGATACGATCCGTGTATGTTTGAAAACTACAAAGAAGGATTTTTCAAATCATATTCTAAAAATCATTATAGTGTTTATTGTTGGACAATGATAGAATGTTCTAATATTTTCCTTGTCAAGAATTCTCCATACTTGGATTTGGGCATACCAAGAAGATCATGAAGAAACTATCTAAATATTTTTTTTTCGTGAAAAGAATGTTTAGCATTGCTTTTCTCACAACATGGATCTGGAGATTCTAAGAAGATAACAAAGCATTCTCTCTAAATACTTCTTCCCTTAAAAAGAATATTTAGCAAATGTATGATCGTTAATAATTTACATTTGTTTATTATTGATAAAATCTTATTTGTATAATTAATCTCTATTAGTAATTACTTGAGTAGTTATCTATATTAAAGCCATCATCAAGAATAGTATTCTTCGATTGATTTGTATAGACTACACTACTAATCTGTAATAATGATATCTCGGTTATTCGATAGCCTCAATCATTATTCATCACAAAAGGATTATTGACACTTCATCTATGTCAATGAATATCCATGTAAAATTTCTTATATTATGATAAAATGAGATTTTATCATAATCTTTGATAAACCTCGCAAGAATTGTGACTAATTCACAAAAAGGGAATCACGTCAAATAGGATTAGTATTAAACCATCAAAACCTCAAATCACAACTTATAGAGCTTAAATATCAAACTCTATGCATTTTAGAACTCCCAAACCAAAGTTATCAAAGGAATGCTTAAACCGATTCTTCTTTGTCTTGCTTGGATCCACGAGCTTGAACTAGCGGATCCCAAATGAGAGGATCCGTGCAGCAGAAGACAACATAAGTTAGAAATGATCAACGTGGAGTTCCACAACCACTTTCCTTCAAAGACTCACGAACAAAACCCAATTACTATTCACGAGAGCAATTTGATCATTTTCTTCAAGCATAACAATCTCTTGTGTAAGTATAATCTTCACTACATTGTTAATTTAATTCCTTGATTTCTAGGATTAAAATTTCTTCATCTTTAGAAGTTGGTTTCAAATGGGTTTATCATAATTTGTAGCCACATTGTTTTCTAGGATAATCTAAATCAAAGAATTAACATTGTTAATACAAATTAAACACATTTCTTGAATTCAATAAAGATGATGTGAGCAAAATTGTGATCAAACCCTTTAGGCTACTATTCACAATTAACACCACATTGTGGTTGTATTGTTTAGGAAAAATCATGCCAAGTAACCGACATCAAGACTATCAAGATACCGCCCATTACATCCCAATGTACCATAGAAAAGATGGACTTAGCCCGGAAGATAGGAAAGATTTCAAAATGCTCGAAAAGAGACTTTTTCATGAAGGTCGTGCCGTAGAACCATCGTTTCTTGCCAACACCAACATCCGAAAAGTTTTTGGGACCATTGGCTTTGATTGTTTATTGGACATAAACGAACAAATTTGCCCGGTTTTCGTACTCGAGTTCTACAAGACAATGAGGATAGTTAGAAATGATGATGGGACCATCTCAATTGTCTTCATCATAAATGAGCATGAGTACACCCTTTCGCTTGTGGAGCTTGGAAGAATACTGTGGGTTCCATATCAAGGAGTTTGCATGTTTTCCAATGAGTGGTCTTTAGAGGAGATACACAATATGGTTGATCATCATGAAATCTACCACATGCTAATCCCGGAAGCAACCACGGTAAGGGATACCGTGTTTATGCCAAGGGCATCCCCATCAAGGGTCACTAGAAACTCAAAAGTGATCTATAGGGATCCTTTCCAAATGGAGCTCTCCGAGATGTATGCCTTGTATAGGAAATGGGAAGTTGTGGTGAGGGAAAACGTGTTGTGCTTTGGAGGGAACAAGGATCACCCCAATACATGCCTAAGTTTCATGATCTATTGCCTTGTGACCGAAACTCGCTTCAACCTTTCATATTACATGATTAAAAGAATGGCAAGTGTAAAAAGCATGGACAAAATGGTTATCCCGTACGCAATGCTCCTAACCCGTCTTGCAACGTTCATCTTTGCTTTAGATCCTTCTCCGCAATCCTATGATCATAGCTTTTGCAACAAAGTCATGGTGTCATTGACCGAGGGTAGAACTACAAGGTTTATGGTAGAAGGCAAAAGGCCTCACCCACCCACGGATTCCTCGGATGAACGAGAGAGGCAAGGAGAAGGTGAAGGTAGTAGCAATCCACTCAGAAACGTCGATCTTGACCCTTTGGACTACATCAACCAATTGCCGGACATTCCTAGCCCATCACAAGAATGGCAACAAACCAAGCAGATCTTCAAGTGCTTCGCCAACTTCTTGAAGAAAAAGAAGTAGAGATGGTGTGATAAAAGGTGGAGGAGGACGAAGAGTGGTGGAGAAGTAAGGTAAGGTCATAGGACCTTAATTTGTGGAAACAATTTCAAACAATGGGTTGTAACATCTAAACAATACTTATGTAGAGTAGGATGTAGTATGTAGGTCTTACCCTATCTTGGCATTGAACAATCATAACTTAGGAACGTGTAGAATGAGATTTTACGACTTCTTGAAACCATTCAAGTAGTCGTCGTCACTCATCTTTAGGTATTTTTAGTTCCCCCACATTTGCTATGCGTTATACTTAATATGCTCTTGCATTTAGTCTTTGTAGAAACAACTAGGAGAAGCATTTGCTAAGAGTGCAAAATTGCACATTTGTTGAAAGCCTTCGATCTCTGATGGCGGATCCCAGTATAACTAGCGGATCCTCCCAAAGGGGAACCGTGGGATCCGTGGCTACGAATGAGCAATCTGAGACTTGCTTACATAAAAAAAACACTCACTAGATCACCTCACACTAGTTAAACATAAGACATTAGAAACAACTAAGTCTTACTCAAACATTTGAAAGCTTCACACTCACCCATAGCTTACCTAGGATCTATTTCAAAATCTTTTTGATTTATCAACTCATCAAAACTCACCATATTTCCGCTCCAACGCTCACACATTATTTCTCATATCTCATAACACTTAGTTTGTTATATCCATCAATTTTAGCAAATTGATTCTAGTCACCATTAACTCAAAAATAAGCTTGAAACTAGTTTTTCATTTCTCCTTATTTTTTAAGATTTTATTAAATTTTTCTTGATGCATCATCTAACTTCTAGGACTAATTACCACCACTCTTCCATCTCAAATCAAATAATACTCTTCTCAAGCACTTAGTTAGACTATCTAAAGTCCACTTTTCTACCCAAAACCATCATTAAGCACCCTCACCCCTTATGGTTGAGCATTTAAGACATCTACCACTCAAGACATCAAAATAAAGTCAAAACCTCGAAATACATAGGTACTAGACCTTACAACATAATCATTTCATCAAGAATCTGTCTGACAGACGTGTGGAAACGTAGAGGGGGGGGGTAAATACGTTACCGTTTAAAAACTTTAGATCTTTAGTATCAAATCGCTTATGAAGCTTGTTATAATATGAAAGTACCAATTATTGTTTGTGACTAATATAAAGGATAGTAAACCAAGTTGTCACACAAGCATGAACATCAAACCACATCACAAACAATAGTATAGTGCAAGTATAAAGGTAAAGAGATAAAGAAAGGAAAGTGCAAACCGAACACGAGGATTTATAGTGGTTCGGTCACGGATCTCCTCTCCGCCCTACTCCACTCCCCGAGTACCCAACTCGAGAGTTACTTCACTAAATCAACAAGCTCCCTTCTCGGCGGAGAAAACCTTACAATCGTCGCTTACACTTTTTCCGGTACAAAGCTAAATACCGGGTTCTAGTTCGAGGTAGAACCAACCTAACGTCGCCTATACAATATTTTCGACACTAAGCTAGATGTCGAGTTCTTTTACAAGGGTACAACCACTCCCATTATGTTTTATGGCCTAACATAACAAACCTTGTGTTTTATGGCACAAACACATAAACCATCTAATCTAGTTTGGTGAAAGTGTTGTGATGATGCAATGATATTCTACACTAATGATCCATGACAAAAATTTATAATGGATATGAATAAATACTTCTAAATGATCTTCCATTGATAGGAAGCCTTCAAGATGAAGATCACAAGTTCCCTAAACTTGTTGTGATAGATCTTCAGCTTGTGGTGAGTGGGGATGGCTAGATCTCCAAGCTTTCCTTGGTTGATCAAAGAGTATGCTTACAACAAAGATGAATGTTAGAAGCATTATGATCATGATCATTAGGGTGTTTAATGTATGTTACTACATTTTTAATGATTGATCTAAATGTATGCAAGAAGGTGGAGAAGATGTGATTTGAACTGGTGAAGAAATGGGAAAACAATGGGCTTCTATTTATAGGCAAAAGTGGTCAGGAGCGTCCACGGACCAAGGAGCCCTTAAAAGGGTTCCACCCTTTATACATTTTGGTGTCGTGGGTGCCTGACAGGAAATCTAAAAAATCTTTATTCAAATCTTTTCAAGATATTTCCATATCTTACCAAGATCACATTTGATATATTAAGTGACAATCTATCCAAAATATTCAAGAGATCTTCCAAGGATTTCAAGGATGATGCATGCCATGATGTAATATGTATTTCCATTTTTAGATTAAATAGTTTATCAAAGTAATCTTGTAAAATGTATTATGTAACTAGTTAATAAAATGTCTAGTTACCTTTTGAAATACTTGTGAATGCAAAATGTAAAATGAGGTTCGAAATAGAATGGTTAACCAATTGAAATAGTTAGTGACTCTAAACGTATTTTAAACATTCTAAATGATTTGTTAATGGGTTTGATCATAATGCCACATAACAAACATGTACGAACTTGTGTTGTAACATATGAGGACTTGAGTCATCGAGAGGTGTTGAATGTATGTTGAGACAAAGTATGATTACAAGTAACTTGTACATTTTACGTTATGTATTACAAGTTACATGTTTGTCATCAATCAAAACAAACGAGACTGTATAGATTAAATATCGTAATATTTGCACTAACAAGACGGATCCCTGGTTTATAACCAGACGGATCCCTGGTGAGAGGGATCCGTGGGATCCGTGTCTGCATAAAGCTTTAATCAGCTTCCCTCGTCAAATTTAAGCCACCTTTTGGTTATCAAACCACTTTTAGTTACTATTTAATATCTTCCTAGAGCTGATTAATATCCTAAGTGCATGCTTAATCCTCTTAGTGGCCAAGAATTTAATTCCCTAATTCAAAATTATCCTTTATAAACCAAACACTCTTAAGGTTAAGTCATCACTCTCACCTAGCTCTCAAAAATCAGTAGTAAGAAGCTCATATTGCATCCTTACCATGACCATGACCAAAGCTCTTAGCAACAACTCTTCAACCAAAGGCTCATCCAAAAGAAAAGTTCATATGATCCATGAAATTTCATCCACCGAATCATCTCCCGTAAGATATAACAATGCTAGAATCCCACCTCAACAAACCCATTCAACAATTGCTAAGAGAACCGCAAGAATTAGCATCAAACCTTTTGGGCTAGAAAAAGGGTCATCTAGTTCAAAACCAAACATAGCTAGTTCTAGCAAGCCATCTAAGCCCTCATTACTTGAGCATGGACTACACTCATTTAACGAGCCTCTTCGTCACCCAAACCTCTATTCATTAGAGTATTCACCACCGAGAACCTCCCACTCACCAACTTTCTCGTTAAATAGGGAACCACCTACAACACCGACCAGTCCATCATGGGAAACAAGGAACCACCAAGGACTTGATCATATGGAGGAATTTCCATTGCCACCACCTTCATTTTTAGTAGAACCTCATCCCACATCTCAAAATGAAACCCACAATCATTCGTTGAGCCTCCTCAAAATATCCATCTTCCTCCGATTCCCAATCAAGACAATAATTTCCCAAATTGTCTAATCACCCAAGGACTTGTTCAAGAAGTACGAAATGAATTGCATTTCATGTTTAATCATCTTCTTGAAAGATTGGATCAAATCAACAAGTCTACTCATCCTTAGACTCAAGCACATTGTTGCGTTTTTAAGTTTTAGTAACTTCTTAGTATTAGTAGAATATGTATGGCTAGATCATTCTCTTAGTTTTAGAGATTTATTGATTATCTCTTTGTTTTATTGAATGATAACTTATTTGCCATATTTCTTTGAGTATATGTTTATTGTTTGTATACATATCTCACTTTCATATTTAGCATTGTTTGGCATATCACGATTGCTAAAAATCTGTCACCAGACAGACGGATCCCTGGAAAATGCCTAGACGGATCCCTCCATGGAGGGAACCGTGGGATCCGCGCAACAGAAGACAAATTTTCTACTAACTTGAGTCTTATTTGCAGGAAATTATGCACTATACTCTTGTTTTCTAACCTTTATTTTGTAGATTTTTAAAATACACATGAAGATTTTTGACACCCTAAGCTAGGGGGAGCTTTGTGTCAAACCATAAATTGCAAAACCATTTGCAACATAATCCCTATTTGGATTATAATTCATGACACCCTATTGCAAAGTTCCAGTCTTCAAGGGGGAGCATTTTCGCCACAAGGACGAAACCAATTGCAAACAAAATTGCAATACATTAGCTTATTAGTGTTTATTTACTTGACGCCCTCACAAAGGGATGGACTCGTCAAGGGGGAGTTAAGACAAGAACTACTTCCGTCACTTGCTCTCTTTACATTTTTTCTCTTTTACATGTTTTTCTTAAAAACAATGTGTTAGTTTCTTTTCGACGCTCTTTTTGTTTCGACAAAAAGGGGGAGAAAAGAGTAAAAACTCCAATTCGAACTTTTACGAATTTTAGAGTTTTTCTTTAAAATAATTTTATGTTTTGTCATCAACAAAAAGGGGGAGATTGTTAATACAAATAAGCCGTAAAAATGTTTATTTATATTTTACGATCTTCTAACGTTTAGTCGATAACAAACGTAAAATCATTTTAACGAAACAAATTAAATACGTAAATAGTTTGAGTTAATAGTTTTCTAACACACTTACGTTTTCACATAAAACACTAAAACAAGTATAAGTGATTTTATGATTTAGTAATACATATGTACAACAACTAGTGTTTACATATTGGGCAAATATATACATAACTAATATGTATTATAAATGGGTAAAAACTACAACCCATGGTATTGACCCATACCCATTTGAGTAGGTACATTGCACCCTTTAGGTACACTGTATCTAATAAAATACCCATGGATCAACCCATAACCCATGACCCATGACCCATGACCCATAACCAAAATACCCATGGGCAAAGAGGAGCGTCCCACGGATCCCTAGCTTTACACTAGACGGATCCCTTGTGGATGGGATCCATGGGATCCGTGGAACAGTAGACATTTTCTCTCTATAAACAGTGAGCCATCTCTTCATTGTTTCTCACCCCTTTCACACATACTTTCCCCAAGTATTGTAACTCTCTAACCACTGATCCTAACGGATCTTTCTATGTAGTTTGTCTTTTGTTTTTGTGTGATCCTCTAGGTTCCTCTTAAAGGCGAGATCACCACTTCTTGAAGTCGAGCAAGCTCAAGTCCATAAGTTGCCATGCTTCGTCATCATCAAGACTACTGAGGTTCTCTTGTTGATAGTTCTTTCTTCCTCCATAGAAGTGTTGTGTCAAAGGCATTAGTGAAGGATGCCGAAAGAGTCAAGACGAAAGCATTAGTGAAAGGTGCTTAACGTCCATGTCAAAAGCATTAGTGAAGAATGCTAAAGGTGTCAAGATGAAGGCATTAGTGAAAGGTGACAAGCATTGTGTCAAGGGCATTGGTGAAGGATGCCTAGGAATCAAATCAAGTGGCATTAGTGAAGAATGCCAAGGTCGTATAATCGATGAGGTGCATCGTTATACATATAGTGATAAGTTTGTTACCAAGGATGTTGATATCATTGATGGTATTATAATAAGGAGTGGGTCTCCTTTTGGATTAGGTGTTGTGTTGTGTTGGGTAGTAGTTCCTCCATTGCAATGGAACTCGGTACTTAGCCTAGTACCGGATAAAGGTTAGGCGACGTTGTGGTAGGTGTGTTCACCTTGGTGAAAAGGACCCGGTGGTTAGCCTAGTACCGGAAAAAGAGTAGGCGACGTTGTGAAGGTTTCTCCGCCATAAGGAGTTGGTGTCGTGTAGTGATTACGAACTCTCAAGTAGGTGACTCGGGGAGTGGAGTAGGGCAAGGAAGGTGTCCTTGTAGCCGAACCACTATAAATACTCGTGTCGTGGTTATGTGTTTCTTACTCTTTATCTTTCATTACACATTTATATATCTATCTATCAACGTCCAACATACACATCTAAATAGATTGACATAATTCGATCTAAATATTTTAAAACGAAGTTTTAATTGGTAAAACTATTCAACCCCCCCCCCCCTTCTAGTTTTGCACTTCGACATCCACGTCGACATTTACATATGACGACAAATAAAAAATGACATGAGTTAACTAATACATTAAACGAGTAACCATCCTATATTGTAACAAATTTTTAAAACATAACACCCTTTTAAAACACACACACATATATATAAAAACAAGTCTTAAATATGCATATATAAAGGGCGTCACTCAGACTTTTCATCTCAAACAACCCATATCCAGAACCAAGACGACGTCCCATATGAAGCCCGACGGCGTCACAACTCCAACGTGATGCCGTCCCATCGATAATTTGGCCAAGGCGAAAACCCTAATGGTGGCGATCTGACGGCGTCCCACCTATAAGGCGACGCCGTCGCAAGTGTAAATCTATATATAAAATTCGATTTTTCTGTATTTTGGGAGGTAGACTTTTGGAGTAAAAACCCTAAACGTTTGTAGGCAATAACCTAAAGGTAATCTCAAAGAGTTAGGGCATAGGCACACCCTACGACCTTAGAAAACACAATGCGTTAAGACTAAGGACGTGACAATTCAACCAACAATAAAAGATAACTAGAGAGTAATAATAGCTAGGTAAACACATTTTTAATCATCATACAAGCACATGATCAAATAGACATAGCTACCCGTAGTATTAGATAATAGATAGTAGAAGTAATCGGTAGAATTACCACCCCCAAACCAATTGCTCCGAGATTTTATCCTTAGCTTTCTAAAAAACCAATAAAAGATAAAAAAAAATAATCATCCTCAACCACACCTTAGCGTAATACACTTCTTGCTAGCATTCCTATACCCCTAGAGAACGATATTAATACCCGAGGCTTACCCAATACTACACTACAATGATTAGGTTCATCGCCTAGGGTGTTGAAAAACTTGCTCGACGAAAGGGAAGTTCCTTTGACCCGAGCGCGCTTCAGCACGCGCATCAAGTTTTTAGCGCCACGCCGAGGAATAGAATAGCTAGTTAGATTTCTATCTCGTTTAGGTTCCCTTGCTTGATTCCTATCAAGTAAGATTTTTTCTCGTTTTTAGCTTCCTTGTAGTCTATCCCCTTTCTTCGTGACTTTGTTAGTAATCCCATCACTTTTCATCATGGAAGGTGATAACCCATCACCTCATCACCCAATTCCCATCGACCCACCACCAATTGACCCGCAAAGAGGCCGTACTCTTGGTGAATACTCTAGACCAAGCCACCAAGGCTATAGAAACACCATTGAGCTCCTCGATCAAGCTCAAACTATGGCCATGCGATCTGACACCATCCGGTTGGTGCAAAACGGATGTGCATTCCATAGACTTCGTTCCGAAGATCCTAATCAGCATCTCAAGGACTTCCTTAAAATAGTTGACTCTATCGACCTTGATGCTACCACACGAGAGACTATGCGCTTGCGTCTCTTCCAATTCTCTCTACGGGACCAAGCTAGTAATTGGCTTGAGCGACTTCCCGCCGGATCCATCTAAAGTTGGGATGATCTCACCACTCGTTTCCTCTCCCAATTTTTCCGACCAGGGAGAACTACCAAACTTATGAATGAAATCTTGATGTTACAACAACGTCAAGGTGAATCTCTCTATGAGGCATGGACTCGATTCAAGGACTTGCTCCATAAAGTGTCTCATCACGGCGTCAATCTTTGGCTTCAAGTTCAAATATTTTACGATCATGTCAACTTCTCAACTAAGCAAACCATTGACCAAGCGGCCGGTGGCAAACTTAGTGAACTTACCGTGGAAGAATCGGAGGGTACAATAGAGGACCTTGCCCTCTATGACAACGAAAGTTGGAATGACCCTCGTGAGTTGCCCAAAACCGTCAAGGCAATCTCCTTGCCTCCCATTGACTCACAAACTTCTAATCGTAGGATGCTTGAACTTGAAGATCAAGTCAAATTCCTAATGAGCTCATACGAGAATCCTAAGTCTTCACGCCAAGTGAACAAAGTCTCTTCCTTGTGTGAGACATGTAGTGGTCCCCATGACACTCGTACTTGCACGAGACTCCCCGAACAAGCTTCCGTTGACAACGCATCCTCGCGTACCAATGGAATGGGAGGGAGATTCCCCATAACACCCGGACCTAGGACTTTCAATGATGCCCGAGAAGCATGGAGGGGCAAATCCGACTATAATTAGGGACAAACCAAAGAATTCACCTCTAATGATTCCCCATGGTCCCACGGCCCTAGCCAACAAAACATAGAAGGGATGTTGCAACACCTAGTTACACCTCAAGAAGCTCAAATAGCCAAGCTTTCGGACCGTTTTAACCAACAACAAGCCGAGATGGATAAGGAGATAGATAACCTTTTGAAAGCCATGACCAATAGTGATAGGAAGACCACCAAAAAGGTTAATGCCATCTTGACTCATTCTCCCGAAGCTTCCGGTGTAAAAATTAAGGACCCAAGCATGTACTTCGAGACTAGGGATCCCTCTTCATCTAAGCACGTTCAATTCGTCAATGCCATCACTCTAGTGAAACCAAATAGGAATAATGACGAAGCGAACCATGAGACTATGCTTGAGGTTAGTGAAACTCCTAAGGAAGAATCGACCAACGAAGTAGACAAAGTAGGTGATGAATACTTCAATAAGTTTCCTACGGAAGAGGAACTTTCACGCCACCTACACTTAGTACGCGACCATCGTCACATGTATGTTAGGAGAAGCCCTCGAATAATCTTTGGAAATACTTGGAATCTCAACATACCATGTTGCATAGGAAATCTTTTCGTGGCAAAGGCCTACATTGATCGCAAATCCCCAATAAACATCATGACTAGCACATATTATAATTGGGTGATGAAGAAACCTATCCCTAATAGGCAAGACCCCGATGATCCTAGAGTTAGTTGTAATTTCCTTGGTAGAGTTAAGGGATTACCCGTCTATGTAGGTAGTTTCACATACCTTACGGATTTCATAATTGTGGAGGACATTAGTACGGCCATAGATCCTAGCTTGTCACATGTAGTTCTAGGAAAGCCATTCATAGAAAACACTGGGATGACTTATGATCCGTCGTTAGGGATAGTTAGATTCAAGGATGAGACCGATGACATAGCTTACCAAATGCCATTTAAGATTGAGAAATTTTCATCACTATCCAATGTTGAAAAAGAACTTAAGCTATCGGTCTAATATAGGAATGAGAAGGATAAGGAGAAAGGAGTAGATCATGTGATAAATAAGATTTTTGGGTTCTTTAAGGATTGTTTGAAATTAGGACCGGAATATAGAACCAATTGGGGGGAGATGACTTTTTAGAAAGGAGTGCGATAGGACATTACTATAACATGGAAAACCCCAATAGAGAGCGTCATGAGGAGGAAGATGATGGTAAGGAGGTCACGTAGGAGCACGAATTCGAGTCTAGCTACAAGACTCATAAATAAAGAAAAGCGCTTCGTGGGTGTCACACCCCCAAATTACCTGTTTTGCAGCGGAATGGAATACCTGGGGGATGACTGTCATAGCATCACAGTTACAATTATATTGAACGACCTAAAGTGTCATTTGGAAAATACATCGTTTGATTGAATAAAGTAATCAGAGTTTACAAAGTATTGGTCCCAAAAGATTTCCAAAGTACCAAAATGAGTTTGTTACAATCAAAAGATAGTTAAGTGCATAAAATATATGTGAGACAGCGTCAACTCGGCGACTCCATGCAAGCCATGATGATATCCTAATACCGAGATAAAACATGCTTAAAACAACAACACAAAGGTTGAGTGAAATCCATAGGTTTAATTAATTTGTTTGAACACAATATTCGTAGTGTGAGTTACGTTGTTTTACACTAAATGGTTGAAAACAAAACAACATTTATTTCACTAAGTTCATGACAACCAAAGCGTAAACCTCGTACCAATTGAAATTGGTAAAAATCGTTTCATCATGACCCTAATAGGTAAACTTGCCAATTTACCTTAATGATTCAATATAGTGCGTTCGATTTCCCCTAACGGGTCAATAAGAACGGAGTGTTAATTCCAATAGGCCTATTCACAATATTCGCGCCACTGCATGAAGTGACTAATGGTGCATGATGTAGGGACTTCAAACATGGCAATTGATTACTTAGTGACAATAAAACATTTGGATATAGCATACAGTTCAAAGCATTTGTGTTCGATTAAAAATATAGCATGTATCTCCCCCAAGAGTTTGTAAAACAATTAAGTAATAGAAAATGGGGCTATGAACTCACCTGATGCAATGTTTATGATGACAAAAGTGGATACACTGAAATGAGATGCAATCTCTAACTGCAACCTATGATGAATGATATGATCTATAATAAGTCATGATGTAATGTTATGCATGCAAACTCATATGATATCTATACCACTTGTGAATTTTTGAAAATAAAGTTTAGCGTCGAAAAATAAACTTATAACGTCTTGACAATTTATAAATTACTTTACAAGTATTTACGTTGAAATGATATCCTACGATAATCATTTAGTGATTTATTATGAAATTATAGCTTTTCGTCGTAAAACAATGTCATTTGACAATTCATGAAAGTGACTAAATGGCCTCAAAAAGCTAGTCGAAAATTAGTGAATATCGAGTGTTAGGAAACAAACTCAGTGGTTTTGGAAAGCTTGTACCATTATCTCAAAGTCTTAGCTTTTAAGTTTTTATCATAGAGGTCTCGATCATGGAGAAAAACATAGGTAAAGTAGGGTACTTGTACCAAAAATATTGTTTAAGGGTAATTTCGGCAAAGTTTGAGTGACCGCATTTTATTCGTTACAACCCGTTTGACGAACATTTGGACATTTTGGAAAATAGGCTAGGTGAACTTACTTTTACTAGAAGGCGTCGTTTTCTAAAAGTACTCCATCGATGTTAAAAAGACCTCAACATGGTCACCGCGACTATAATTTTGGCTATTAGAAAATATATATAAGTTCTACTTGTGAAAATAGTTACGTCATCCTTATTTAAACGCGTGTAATTTAATCGTTATAAGTCCGTTTTCTATGTTTTATATGTCCGTAGCTTCGTGTTAAAGTATACTAATATATTTTTGATAAATCGGCTCATTTAGATAACGCTTAAGACTCATTTTGACCCGTAAAAATCTGGACAGCATGCTGATTTTTCCGGAAAATATAGTTTTCGTCGTTAAAATTGAAAATAGCATAACTTCTTCGTTTCGTTTTAATCCGTTCAAGCGACCACGTTTTCGTTTTAAAGTATATTTTCTGAATATCTAGCCCAAAATATTTTACAAGCGTCAAATTTCGGACTTAGCAAAATTGATCGAGACCTTATATTATAGTTGTCGAAATTGATTTTTCTCGTAATACTTATTCTAACCACTTCAAATCAACACCAAAGCTATTCTAAACCTATCATACACCTTCTTAGGGTGTCATGGGTTCCTAGACATCATCAAAATGATATGTTTCAAGGGATTAATTATAGGATGATATATATTCATTATAAGTACTAAAACAAATAAAGTGGTATAGATACTCATATAACTTGCATGTTTTCCTCAAGCATGATAAAAATAACCAAAGTATGAATATGGAAGAATATAAATGATCATGAAATGCTTACTAGTATAGTGATGAGGTTTTTAGAACAAGGTTTCCTAAATACTCTAGTGTTTTTATTTCAAAACCCTTAAAGAGAGTATACTAGAGTGTATAATTTAGCTTGATCTTGCAAAAACTCTTGAGTTTCTTTCTTGTGTTGTCTTGGCCAGTCTTCAAGTGAGATGGGAGGGAGAGTGTTATTTTTTTTACACCTTAAGATAAGTGCTAGTATGTTTAAATGAGTATATAATTAAAATACTACAAGTGTAGGTCTAGTTTTTGTATATGTGTAGTCTAAAGTAAAGATATTTGTTAACACAAAGGTTGAGTGAAATCCATAGGTTTAATTAATTTGTTTGAACACAATATTCGTAGTGTGAGTTACGTTGTTTCACACTCGTCGTTGAAAACAAAACAACATTTATTTCACTAAGTTCATGACAACCAAAGCGGAAACCTCGTACCAATAGAAATTGGTAAAAATCGTTTCATCGCAGCCCTAATAGGTAAACTTGCCAATTTACCTTAATGATTCAAATATAGTGCGTCGATTTCCCTAACCGGGTCAATAAGAACGGAGTGTTAATTCAATAGGCCTATTCACAATATTCGCTGCCACTGCAAGTGACTAATGGTGCATGATGTAGGGACTTCAAACATGGCAATTGATTACTTAGTGACAATAAAACATTTGGATATAGCATACAGCTTCAAAGAATTTGTGTTCGATTAAAAATATAGCATGTATCTCCCCCAAGAGTTTGTAAAACAATTAAGTAATAGAAAGTGGGGCTATCAACTCACCTGATGCAATGTTTATGATGACAAAAGTGGATACACTGAAATGAGGTGCAATCTCGAACTGCAACCTATGATGAATGATATGATCTATAACAAGTCATGATGTAATGTTATGCATGCAAACTCATATAATATCTATACCAGTTGTGAATTTTTGAAAATAAAGTTTAGCGTCGAAAAATAAACTAATAACGTCTTGACAATTTATAAATTACTTTACAAGTATTTACGTTGAAATGATATCCTACGATAATCATTTAGTGATTTATTATGAAATTATAGCTTTTCATCGTAAAACAATGTCATTTGACAATTCACGAAAGTGACTAAATGGCCTCAAAAAGCTAGTCGTAAATTAGTGAATATCGAGTGTTAGGAAACAAACTCAGTGGTTTTGGAAAGCTTGTAGCATTATCTCAAAGTCTTAGCTTTTAATTTTTCATCATAGAGGTCTCGATCATGGAGAAAAACATAGGTAAAGTAGGGTACTTGTACCAAAAATATTGTTTAAGGGTAATTTCGGCAAAGTTTGAGTGACCGCATTTTATTCGTTACAACTCCGTTTGACGAACGGTTGGACATTTTGGAAAATAGGCTAGGTGAACTTACTTTTACTAGAAGATATCGTTTTCTAAAAAGTACTCCATCGATGTTAAAAAAGACCCTCAACATGGTCACTCGCGACTATAATTTTTGGCTATTAGAAAATATATATAAGTTCTACTTGTGAAAATAGTTACGTCATCCTTATTTAAACGCGTGTAATTTAATCGTTATAAGTCTGTTTTCTATGTTTTATATGTCCGTAGATTCGTGTTAGAGTATACTAATATATTTTTGATAAATCGGCTCATTTAGATAACGCTTAAGACTCATTTTTGACCCGTAAAAATCTGGACAGCATGCTGATTTTACCGAAAATATAGTTTTAAATCGTTAAACTTGAAAATAGCATAACTTCTTCGTTATAACTCCGTTTTAACCCGTTCAAGCGACCACGTTTGCGTTTTAAAGTATATTTTCTGAATATCTAGCCCAAAATATTTTACAAACTGTCGAAATTTCCAGACATAGCAAAATTGATCAGACCTTATATTATAGTTGTCGAAATTGATTTTTCTCATGAATACTTATTCTAACCACTTCAAATCAACACCAAAGCTATTCTAAACCTACCATACACCTTCTTAGGGTGTCATGGGTTCCTAGAAATCATCAAAATGGTATGTTTCAAGGGATTAATTATAGGATGATATATATTCATTGTAAGTACTAAAACAAATAAAAGTGTATAGATACTCATATAACTTGCATGTTTTCCTCAAGCATGATAAAAATAACCAAAGTATGAATATGGAAGAATAAAATGATCATGAAATGCTTACTAGTATAGTGATGAGGTTTTAGAACAAGGTTTCCTAAATACTCTAGTGTTTTTATTTCAAAACCCTTAAAGAGAGTATACTAGAGTGTATAATTTAGCTTGATCTTGTAAAACTCTTGAGTTTCTTCCTTGTTTTTCTTGGCGGTCTTCAAGTGAGATGGGAGGGAGAGTGTCATTTTTTACACCTTAAGATAAGTGCTAGTATGTGTTAAATGAGTATATAATTAAAATACTACAAGTGTAGGTCTAGTTTTGTATATGTGTAGTATAGAGTAAAGATATTTGTATCAAAATTTGTTGTGTCATGTATTATTGTCGACAAGGAGGCAAAAGAAAGAATGAGGTGATGTATTTTATTAGTAAATGTATATAAATGTGTACAATTAGTTTGTAAGTTGTAAGTATAATTAAATATTTAGGGTAGCGTTAGCTAGAAATAAATTTTAACGGAACAAAATAAAATATTTCGAAGTCATAAAAATTATAAAAATACATTTCTTACAAAATTTAGTGAAATAATAATTATCGAGTAGTAGTTACGAAAAAATAATACCGTATATATATATATATATATATATATATATATATATATATATATATATATATATATATATATATATATATATATATATATATATATATATATTATATATACAAAATAAATTTAAAACACCGGTAAACTAATATTATAATTTTATAATATTAAAATGAGTATAAAAATATATCAGGATAATTTTTGGAAGTGTCGGATCAAATGTTCAAAATAAATGATTACGCGATAGCGTTTATTTAATAGGAAATTATAAGTTTAATGAAAAATGCAAACCCATGCATGAACTAATATGATGATGATATTGCTAATGATATATAGACTAAATCTAGTCTATATGAAATGTCCTTAATGATTGTTCATGAATTCGCAGCTAAACCCTTACGGTTACGCGAATTTGATACTCGTAAACCTAGTTTACGGAAAACGATGAATAGTGAATCATGAATAGTGATTTTCTCCGGGAATGAATAGTGTTTCGTGAATAGTAAAATTTTGAAATACGTTCTCAGAATATCAATTCGACTTCGAAAATGATGAATAGTAACCGATGAATAGTAAATTTCCGAGATGAATAGTAAAAATTTTACAGTTTGTAAAATAACCTGAAATTACGAGTTATCACATTCGCCCACCCAAAAAGGAATTCAGTCCCTGAATTCAGTTCGTGTTGGTCTCTCAGATTTAGGGTTTGTGATGAAAACGAGGAGAGAAGACATGAGGAAGTGTCGTTACGGTTATCGGTGATTAAGAGTGTATAAACACCGCGACAGAAAAATATTGTAAGTATCTCCCATGAGTAACACTTTGACTTTTTGGAATATGTGAAAATTTTGCTTGTACTAAGATTTATAAATAACTGCTCCCAACATAACATGATCCCTCCAGAATTAGACATAGTTAGCTAGGCTATGTATAATTAAGGAACGATAATGTGACGTTCGGTTTAGTTGTTATAACTCTCAATGTTTACATAGATTTAAACCATGTCCTTAAAATAGCAGTTAAAGTAAAAGGAAGTAAAATTCTTGTATGTGATAATGAATCAGATGGAAAAGAAAGTACGATAGATGAGAACATTTCACAACGAGTGGTTATCAAACAGTACATAGTCTTAAGTCATAAAGATCCGAATACGATGAAAATATAAACTTAGTACGACATAGTGCATAGGAAAATAAGACTGTTAATTTCTAAACATCTTTAGTCTTCCGTGTTGTTGATACCTTGATGAGCTTATCCTCCTTCTAACATATATGCTTTCCCATGAGCACCTTCAACTTGTTGACCTTGGTTTTGAGGACATTGATTCCGATAGTGTCCTTGCTCCCCACATCCGAAACATGTGACTATGGCTTTACCTCTACAATCCCTGGCGAGGTGCCCTGATTTTTGGCATTTGTGGCACTTGGCAGGGCAAGGACCCGAGTGATGAAACTTACATCGATTACATAGTGGGTGTGTTCCAGGATAACCTCTCGCCTTATTGGTGCAAAGAACATAAACCATTGCGACTTATTGCCTTCTATTCTGTTGTTGATAATGGTTAGTGTTACGGTTTTGGTTGTTGTTATTATAACCTCCTTGGTCATTTTCCCATTTCTTTTTGTTGTTGTTGATTTGGTTATCGTTGTTGTTGTTTCGGTTGGTGTTGGTAATGTTTCCCCTCTTCACTACTTGTGCCATGAGCTTTTGAGATACACGAGTAGATTCTTCAATCGTTTGCGGATCAAAAGAAATCACATCACCTTGAATAATCTGGGGAAGTCCTCCAATGAAAGCTTTCGGTAGTTTCTCGTTGTCCGAAACCATAGATGGACATAAAGCAGCCAATTCTTGAAACCTTGAATGTAGGTCTCGATGTCGTACCCATGATCACTAGCTCATAAAATTCGTTTCCAACTTCTTCACCTCGATGCTGGACAATACTTCTTCGTCAACAACCCTTTGAATTGCTCCCGTGAGCTTGTAAGCATTCTCCATTCCATAGGTCGTGCATACGAGTTCCACCACGACATTGCCCCATCTAAAAGTGTACTTGTAGCGAACTTAACCTTGCAATAATCGCAATTGCATAAAAGAAACACAGACTCCATTTTCTCAAACCATCGAACCATAGCAGTGGCTCCTTCCGTGCCTTTGAATTTTGTGGGATCTCCGCTCTTAAAATCCTTGTATGAACAATTCCGAACTCCAGACCCTCCTACAATCCCTGCAGCAGTAGCAAGTCCGCGCTTGAGAGCTGTCGCTGACCTCGGCGGATGAGCAAGTCTAGCGGCTTCAAGCAGAGGCTGCAACCTCGGCGATAGCAAGTCTAGCGGCTTTGGCAGTAGCTGCAGCCTCAGCAGCATTAGCAAGTCTAGCGGCTTCGGCAGTAGCCGCAGCCTCAGCAGCAGCCGCCACTGTTGCTCTTTCATTCCTTATTGCCTCGGCTATACTATCCCTCACATACTTTTGCATAGCCGCTTGTGTCATAGCTTGTGGAGCTTTCTTTGGCGCCATAACTCTTCAAAATAAGAGGAAAGGTGAGACGTAGCAAAGTCCTATGTTAAAAATAAGCGCTCTAAAGAGATGTGATATGAGATAATAAATTTGAGGTTATTTTTCAAAATGATTGTCGGATTCCTAGAAGATGGGTTATGAGATGTTGTAAGTGCTTCGAATGTATGATAATTTAGAGACTTAATGTGTGAATAACGTGTAACTCGACATGTTGGTGGTGAAACAGAGGAGTGAGAGCGACTTCACCCTCCTTGAAAGTTTTGTCTCGGCATTCGATGTTATCGGTAATGAGTCAACTGATGTCAAAATTATGATAGGGAATGACAAGGCATTCTCCACATTGGAGTCTAAAGAAAGGATAATGGAATGGGTATTTGAAGGCATCTATGTGACAATCGATTTGAAATGAAAGTAAATAACTCGAATAATGTATGTATGAATCCACATGTAAAGTGAATATGCACTTATGATGAAATAATGAGATGCTATGATGATGTAGTTATAGTCTAGGGTCAATGATGCAACCTAGTTCTCTATAACCAAGCTCTTATGCCAATCTGTCACACCCCAAATTACCTGCTTTGCGGTGAATGGAATACACAGGGGATGACCGTCATAGCATCACGATTACAATTATATTGAGCGACCTAAAGTGTCGTTTGGAAAATACATCGTTTGATTGAATAAAATAATCGAGTTTACAAAGTATTGGTCCCAAAAGATTTCCAAAGTACCAAAATGAGTTTGTTACAATCAAACGATAGTTAAGTGCATAAAATATATGTGAGACGCGTCAACTCAGCGACTCCATGCAAGCCATGATAATATGCTAATACCTGAGATAAAACATGCTTAAAACAGTCAACACAAAGGTTGAGTGAAATCCATAGGTTTAATTAATTTGTTTGAACACAATATTCTTAGTGTGAGTTACGTTGTTTCACACTCGTCGTTGAAAACAAATCAACATTTATTTCACTAAGTTCATGACAACCAAAGCGTAAACCTCGTACCAATAGAAATTGGTAAAATCGATTCATCGAGACCTAATAGGTAAACTTGCCAATTTACCTTAATGATTCAAATATAGTGCGTTCGATTTCCCTAGCGGGTCAATAAGAGCGGAGTGTTAATTCAATAGGCATATTCACAATATTCGCTCACTCATAAGTGACTAATGGTGCATGATGTAGGGACTTCAAACATGGCAATTGATTACTTAGTGACAATAAAACATTTGGATATAGCATACGAGTTCAAAGCATTTGTGTTCGATTAAAAATATAGCATGTATCTCCCCAAGTTTGTAAAACAATTAAGTAATAGAAAGTGGGCAATGAACTCACCGATGCAATGTTTATGATGACAAAAGTGGATACACTGAAATGAGGTGCAATCTCTAACTGCAACCTATGATGAATGATATGATCTATAATAAGACATGATGTAATGTTATGCATGCAAACTCATATGATATCTATACCACTTGTGAATTTTTGAAAATAAAGTTTAGCGTCAAAAAATAAACTTATAACGTCTTGACAATTTATAAATTACTTTACAAGTATTTACGTTGAAATGATATCCTACGATAATCATTTAGTGATTTATTATGAAATTATAGCTTTTCGTCATAAAACAATGTCATTTGACAATTCATGAAAGTGACTAAATGGCCTCAAAAAGCTAGTCGTAAATTAGTGAATATCGAGTGTTAGGAAACAAACTCAGTGGTTTGGAAAGCTTGTAGCATTATCTCAAAGTCTTAGCTTTTATGTTTTTATCATAGAGGTCTCGATCATGGAGAAAAACATAGGTAAAGTAGGGTACTTGTACCAAAAATATTGTTTAAGGGTAATTTCGGCAAAGTTTGAGTGACCGCATTTTATTCGTTACAACTCCGTTTGACGAACATTTGGACATTTTGGAAAATAGGCTAGGTGAACTTACTTTTACTAGAAGACGTCGTTTTCTAAAAAGTACTCCATCGATGTTAAAAAAGACCCTCAACATGGTCACTCGCGACTATAATTTTTGGCTATTAGAAAATATATATAAGTTCTACTTGTGAAAATAGTTACGTCATCCTTATTTAAACGCGTGTAATTTAATCGTTATAAGTCCGTTTTCTATGTTTTATATGTCCGTAGCTTCGTGTTAAAGTATACTAATATATTTTTGATAAATCGGCTCATTTAGATAAAGCTTAAGACTCATTTTGACCCGTAAAAATCTGGACAGCATGCTGATTTTCCGGAAAATATAGTTTTAAATCGTTAAACTTGAAAATAACATAACTTCTTCGTTATAACTCCGTTTTAACCCGCTCAAGTGACCACGTTTTGTTTTAAAGTATATTTTTTGAATATCTAGCCCAAAATATTTTACAAACTGTCTAAATTTCCAGACTTAGCAAAATTGATCAGACCTTATATTATAGTTGTCGAAATTGATTTTTCTCACGTAATACTTATTCTAACCACTTCAAATCAACACCAAAGCTATTCTAAACCTACCATACACCTTCTTAGGGTGTCATGGGTTCCTAGAAATCATCAAAAATGATATGTTTCAAGGGATTAATTATAGGATGATATATATTCATTATAAGTACTAAAAACAAATAAAGTGGTATAGATACTCATATAACTTGCATGTTTTCCTCAAGCATGATAAAAATAACCAAAGTATGAATATGGAAGAATAAAAATGATCATGAAATGCTTACTAGTATAGTGATGAGGTTTTTAGAACAAGGTTTCCTAAATACTCTAGTGTTTTTATTTCAAAACCCTTAAAGAGAGTACACTAGAGTGTATAATTTAGCTTGATCTTGCAAAAACTCTTGAGTTTCTTCCTTGTTTTGTCTTGGCCGGTCTTCAAGTGAGATGGGAGGGAGAGTGCCTTTTTTTTTACACCTTAAGATAAGTGCTAGTATGTGTTAAATGAGTATATAATTAAAATACTACAAGTGTAGGTCTAGTTTTTGTATATGTGTAGTCTAGAGTAAAGATATTTGTATCAAAATTTGTTGTGTCTTGTATTATTGTCGACAAGGAGGCAAAAGAAAGAATGAGGTGATGTATTTTATTAGTAAATGTATATAAATGTGTACAATTAGTTTGTAAGTTGTAAGTATAATTAAATATTTAGGGTAGCGTTAGCTAGAAATAAATTTTAACGGAACAAAATAAAATATTTCGAAGTCATAAAAATTATAAAAATACATTTCTTATAAAAATTTAGTGAAATAATAATTATCGAGTAGTAGTTACGAAAACCGTCGTAAATATATATATATATATAACAATTTATATACAAAATAAATTTAAAACACCGGGTAAACTAATATTATAATTTTTATAATATTAAAATGAGTATAAAAAAATATATCAGGATAACTTTTGGAAGTGTCGGATCAAATGTTCAAAATAAATGATTACGCGATAGCGTTTATTTAATAGGAAATTATACGTTTAATGAAAAATGCAAACCTATGCATGAACTAATATGATGATGATGTTGCTAATGATATGTAGACTAAATCTAGTCTATATGGAATGTCCTTAATGATTGTTCATGAATTCGCAGCTAAACCCTTACGGTTACGCGAATTTGATACTCGTAAACCTAGTTTACGGAAAACGATGAATAGTGAATCATGAATAGTGATTTTCTCCGGGAATGAATAGTGTTTCGTGAATAGTAAAATTTTGAAATACGTTCTCAGAATATCAAATCGACTTCGAAAACGATGAATATTAAAATGATGAATAGTAACCGATGAATAGTAAATTTCCGAGATGAATAGTAAAATTTTTACAGTTTGTAAAATGACCTGAAATTACGAGTTGTCACCGTGAGAGGCAACCGATGCTGAATTGTTTGCTTGTTTGTGTGTCATATATCTTTTTCATTGTTGTTTATTCTCGTGTTTGATTTGTGAAAATGCTTTATTTTGTCTTTAACCTCGTCTTAATTGCATATAAATGTATTGTACAAAAAGATAAGTGTAGGGAAGATTACATACGTTTTTAAAAGAACGTGAACATGAGAATTGCAATTATTGAAATTGATGTATATGTGTGTTTGTTAGAGTCAAATGCTTGTATCGAGTAATAATGGATGTTTTGCAGGAATTTTTCCAGAATTTTTCCAGGGCATGAAAACTGACGGCGTCAGGATTAAAGCCTGACGACGTCAGGTCAATCAGAAACAGTTTATATAATTTTTTTCGTTTTCTGTACTATTTATAAATTTTTGGAAATTCTCAGGTCTTAATTTTCCAGAAAATCTGCAAACATCCATTCCACAAGCATTATATCTTAGTGTAGTTGTGTCATATATAGTTTTACCGCCAACTTTACGCGAAGGTTTCGTCTGTTTTCTTAAAGTGCATGTTATATTTGGCAAGAAAAAGAACTCAACATTGGATGGAGCTTATCACGTACACATACTTCTTGGGAAAGAATTTAACCACAACTTCACACGGATCCTACCGAGCTAATCAGGGGAGTACTAGTTTCTTTCTCTTTTACTTACCTTCCTTTGTCATAACTGATACTTTCGGGGAACATTGGGGACAATGTTCAGTTTAAGTGTATGGAGGGAGAATAAAACGGGAACTTAGAAACTATGCTTATCCTTGATTATTTGTCTTGTCCTTGGTCATTTGTGTAATAAACTATGAGAAATATTTGTTAGGGAAATTTTAGCACCAAATTTAAAAATTTTTATGACATGTACGAGCAAAAAAATTTAGTCTTAATAAAGCGTCTCATGGATAGGAGTTATATGACTAGCACAAAAACCGTTTACCACTCAAAATTCCACCCCAAAAATGTAAGGTTCGCCCCTAGATCTTTTGGAATAAAGCATTCATCTTTAATGCTTAGAGAGTGTACCGGTAGTATAATAGATTCTAGAACTTGTTTTGTGATGCATTCCGAGATCGCTAGTGAGACTACACTTGTGTAGTTAGGAATAACTAAATGATAAGAGGCATTAGGATAACCCTTTTTTGAAACCTGTATTATAATAACTTCTTTCACATCGGTCGAGTAATTACCCCACACCCTTGCGATGTACTCATCTTTAGTACACGATACCCCTAGTTAACCCCTCAGACCTATCCTTTTCGTGGTTCTCATGATGTTTCGGTTTTCCGAATATCAATGAAAACATTGTTTACAATCCACCCCAAATGTACACCCAAATCGCTTTAGCCTACCTTGTATGCACTCACCTTTAGTGCATTATTGTTATCATTACTAAGCCCTTAGTTCAATTATCTAGTTACTTGCATGGTTGCTAAGTCGAGTCATATCTTTGGTACACAGTTTTGGGATGATTGGGACTCATGGGCAAAAGTAATATTTTATGGAGTGATGGGAAGGAACGTTAAATTCAAATTCCCTTTGTTTACGTAATTAAATACTCCAAGTGTTTTGATCTTTTCAAATCAGGTCATTTAGTATTAGAGTAATAGAAACTCAAGTGTAGGGATGCTCCTATAAATCTCTTATATTTTGATGTTATCATAGAGGATGGTAGAGTAAAAATGTATGAAAAAAAAAATCAAAAAAAAAATTGTGAAAAAAAATGAGGAAAAACATAAGGGCTACCATCCTACATCTATCTTTATGTTTATGTTTTTCAATTTATGTATGTTTGCTTCAAGTTATCTAGAGTTTAGTGAGTCGAGTCTTGGCTTAGCAACGCCATTCTTTTCATGCTTGTAACATAAGATTTTTGACTTGCCACCACTAAATCGCCTATCCAACAAAACCCTTTGTTTCCCTACCGTAAGCCTAACGTCACAACATTTGAAAAGACCTCTTAAATAGTTGTTCCTAGGTTTTTACGCCAAAGCGGTGGAGGTTTGATCTAGTCTCAAGCCTATGGTAATCTTTGTACTATGCCAGGTAATGAGTGTTTATCTTCCATTTCCATTTACTATATTTCATATTAACCCGAGAGATGAGAGAATCCAAACACCCCTTGTGAGGTGCTAGTATATAATTTTCGTGCTTGTTAAGACTATTGCGGTGCTTTTACTTGTTATGAATTATTCTAAACCTATGCTTCATGCCCCTAACGTAAAATTGATTGGCCAAAGCCCATTTGCTTGAGGACAAGAAAATACCAAGTGTAGGGATATTGGCGTGACAACTCGCAATTTCGGTCATTTTTCGACAGAATTTATGCCTCACTATTTCAACATTTATCGTAAACTTGGTTTACTTGTTTCAAATCGCATGTCTCAACCTTAAAGGTTTAGCGGCGAATTCATGATCATAACATCACGAACATTTCATATGGACTAAGATTAGTCTACATTTCATTTGCATCACGATAGTTCATTCATGACATTTCATTTCACATTAAACGCGTAATTTTTATATTAAATAAATGTTGTCGCGTGAGTTATTATTTTGAACATTTAATCCGATACTTCCAAAATGATCCCGACATATTTTATACTTATATTTAGTTTATAAAACTATATTTTGAGTTTACCTAATGTTCTAAATTTATTTTGTATATAAATTGTTATATTTATATAATTACGACGTTTTGTAAAAACTACACGATAAATATTTATTCACTAAATACTTGTGAGAAATACATTTTATAATTTTTATGACTTCTTTACACTTTATTTTATTCCACTAAAATTTATTTATAAGTTAACTCAATACCCAATTAATAATACCTATATTATTATACAAATATATATACATGTATACATTATATACTTCCCAACCAAGAGACAAGATCATTTATTACACCATGACTCTCCCCTCTTTTTCTCCAAAAATTCAATGAACCCCCTTGGTGATATTGTGGAAATCTTATTTCATTCAAGTTGACTTCCATTTATTAGTTCTTGGTTTTACTTACACATACAAAAATACACAAGTCAAGGTGAAAACCAAAACATTTCTCTTTTTCTCTTCTCTAGAACCGGTTCATCAAGGGTTTTCAAGGGATCATCACAAAATTTCTCAAGCAAGTAATTACACTCTAGATAACACTCTTGATAAGGTTTTGAAATAAAACCTAGATTGTTTAGGTTAAACCTTGTTACTTACCTCATCATATTCACTTGTAAGCATGTTTCTTTTATTTTTCATGTTTCCTTTTCATTTCATATGTATCTTTTCATTTTGGAGCAACATGCAAGACATATGTGATTTATACCATTTTACATGATTTTAGAGTATATTTATATATTTGGTCATCCTATAATTATCCCTTGGTATTCATTGGTCTTGATGATGTCTAGGAACCCATGACACCCTAAGAAGGTGTATGGTAGGATTAGATTAGCTTTGGAGTTGATTTGAAGGGATTAGAATAGGTTTTGTCCGAGAAAAACTATTTTCGAAACGTATAAAATAGGTTCTGTCCTTGTTTCATTTTCTGGAAAATCCGACTGTTGGTACGAAACTTTGGCCTTGATATTTAGAAAATATACTTTAAAAGCGAATCCGTGGCGCTTGAACGGAATAAAACGGACTTATAACGAAGAAGTTATGGATTTTACAAGTTTGACGACGAAAAATATAATTTTCGAAATTTCACTTGCGGTTTTACTTTGTCCGGTCAAAATGAGCCTTAAGCTTCACAAATTATTTCGACTTGTCAAAATATATTAGTTTACTTGATACGAAGCTAAGGACATATTATACGTGAAAACGGAATTGAAACGACAAAGATATGCACGTTTTCATAAACTTGCCGTAACTATTATTTTCTGAAAAACTATATTATTTTTACGATACAAGTGTTACGGTAGCTGTAACGTCCATGTTGAGGGCTGTTTTTAACCATGATCTGGAACTTTTTGGAACGAAATGTCTTCTAGTAAAATCAATTTCACCGGCCATATTTTTCAAAACGACAAGCCGTTTGTATAGCGGAGTTGTAGTAAATTAATTACGGATGTTCAAACTTGGCCGAAACCCATTTTTCTGCACAACAATTAGCCAAAATCACTATCTTTAACCCTTATTATCTTTATGTTCGAGACCTTTTGGACGAAAACTCCTGAACTGAAACTTCTAGATATCGATACAAACTTTCCAAAACCGTCGAGTTCGTTTCCTAACGATCGACGTACACCATTTTACGACTAGTTTTTCGAGTCATATTTGTCATTTTCAAGAAATTTCCGACGACATTGTTTTGCGACGAAAAGTGAAAATTTCACCGTAAATCATTACGAAACCATTGTAGGATGACATTTTGACGTAAAAACTTGAAAAGTGATTTTTGAAGGGTCAAGACGTCAAACGAGTATTTTTCGACGATAAGTAATATTTTCAAAACTCGCAAATGGTATAAATAACATACGAAATGCATGCATAACATTACATTGCAACTCATGACATATCATATCATTCGTAATAGGTCCAGATTAACGTATCACGCTATACCTCAGTGTACTCACTCTTGTCATCATACCAGTTTATCAAGTGAGTTTCATAGCCCCTACCTTTATACGTTTTGAATTACTTTTGGGGGAGATACATGCTCAAACTGTTTTCTTTTACTTTCACAAGTACTTTAAATTCTTACATATTACTGTGAGTTTTCATAGCCCCATTTTCGATTGTTTTATACTACTTTTGGGGGAGATGCATGCTCAATAATGTTTATTACATACATGACTATTTGCAAATTATATGTTTATCCGAACTGAATGTTTAGTCATGCCAAGTAACAGTATTACCATACGTAGTATTTCCATAGTATATTCATTTGACTGATGGTCTGGGTATATTCATTTGACTGATGGCCTTGGTATATTCATTGAGCTAATGGTCTTGGTATAATCAGTGAACTAATGGTCTTGGTAGAATCAGTGAACTAATGGTCTTGGTAGAACCAAATGAACTAATGGTCTTGGTAGAACCATTGAACTAATGGTCTTGGTACAATCTCGAATCGATGGTCATGGAACAATTTGAAACCGTATTTAATTATGTGTTATATTAAGTAACTATGGATACATTAAGTTATGCATTATAATGTGAATTCATTTGACATCATGTGCTTGAACATAAACCATACACATTTGGCAATGGGTTGTGAACACACAGGTTGCAAGTTTTGTATGGGCGGAACTTGGGCCGAGTGGATTTACAATGCCTTTCTTTGCATAAACGATTTTGAAAGGCTTTACATTTCAAAACAAACTCTATGAACTCACTCAAACTTTGTGTTGACACTTTTAGCATGTTTTATCTCGGTATCTAAGGTATTCACTTCATGGCATGCATTTGGACACATCATGGAGTCGCGATGACGACGTGTCTCACTTGGGTTTTACGTGCTTTAAAACATCGTTTGAATTGTAACAAACTTATTTCCGCACAAATTGATTTTCATTTGGGACCTACTTTGTAAACTCGATTGTTTTATTAAATCAATTGCGATGTTCTTTTCAAACGACACTTTAGGTCGCTCAATATAACTGTGATTGTGATGCTATGACATAATAATTACAATCCCCCAGAATTCCATTCAAAGCTACGCAAAATTTCTTTATCAGTAAATTGGGGTGTGACACCAACCATTTTCCTAATAGCATTTTCAAAAAACTTATCAGAAGTGATTTCTTTTTTGGATGGCGACAACACATTTAAAATGATATTCTTCTCCACATAACCATCCATTTCTTGATACCTATACAACAAAACATAGTAATTCATGACCCAAACGTATGAATGTAGTGTGTCGCAATTATTATTCTATTTGTAACAATTAGTTTGAAACCATTAGTTTTATAAATGAAATACTTACATCTTTCTGTATACATTAATCTCTGGTATGTTATCATTGATAAAAGCTTATATGCAAATGCCCCATTGCTAATGGATGGCTAATCTGCGATAGTAGAATATAATCATTAGTGAATTTTAATGAAATAAACTATTAAAAAGAAACATCAATAAATTATGTAAAACATTTTATCATTAAAGTATTTGACTTTTGCAATTTAAAGGATCATTACAACATTTCGCATTTTATCCAATTGTTGTGCCAAACTATTGAACCGCTTCAACTCATTCGTTAAAGAAACAACAATCCATAGTTACTCCAAATGTATTATATTGAAGAAAAATGATTGTTGGACCTAATGCAATGTAGTATTTATAAATATATCATTTTGTATAAACAAAAAGTAGATTTCTTACTCAACATCTTCCAAGGTGACAGTCCTTCTAAAATTTTGATTACCATAACTTTCATACGGTATTGGTTCAGATATGGATATTATAGTCCCAATGACATATGCGTTTACATAGGTGCTATGTAAGTTACATCGTACAACAAATGTCTATAAATGTATTATTATGCAGACTTATTTAAGTAAATTATCATCATGAAATACTGAAAAAATATGAATAAAAATTAAACAAATAATCAATAACTATTACCAACAATATCAGTCTCTGAAAAGTGCCTTCTCGTAAAGTTCTGAAATGGTTCAAATCTAAAACCACCGGTATTCTGGTCAAAGGGAGCAACTCTTGTTATAGACGTATTCTTATAGAATCCGATTTTGTAACGGTGACTCAGCAACGGGAAATTTCCTCCGTTCTCACCAACCCCAAAGCTTCCCACTTTGTAGTAGGAACCTTCATCCAGAATAGCTTGAAACTTGTTCATATTTGCCTTCTTAATTGAAGCTTGAATACGGTTACCCTGAAATATTATGTAAATATGGAGAGACGGATCAACTATATATTTATTTATACAACCATATATGTGATTCAAATCAACATAAAATAAAGTGGATAAATATAAACAAAGTTTACAAAGAACGTAAATTCTTGTATATGGAAACAAAAATAATAAATAACGAGAATATGGTAACGTTAATAACTTGTTCATCTTGGAATAGTACTTCTAAACTCCAAACTTCATTTAGCTTAGTGATGGGATGAGCTTTCCACATACGTAGAACCCATACCAAAATTTTTGCATCATCAAGCATAGGGTCAATGTCACTTAAAGCAGTAATCTGTTGATCCATTTGTTTTGCCTACAAATGACAAAAGATTAATATATATTTCAAACATGTCATCACATAATGAATATTCATAATTCAAACAACAGATGAAACAAAAATATAAATTATTAATTATGATTAGGCATTTCAAATACCTTGTAATTGTTTAAAGATGAAGTTATAAGAGATGAGAGAGGAGTTGTTAAAGATGCACTGAAATATATAGTGGTAGGAATTAGGTTATAGGGCTGAGCATCGGTCCAAAGCCGAACCGACCCCCGAACCGACAAAACCGAAAACCATAAAAAACCTAAACCAAAACCGAACCGAATATGGTTGGTTCGGTTCGGTTTAGTGTCGTCGATCGGTTCGGTCCGGTTTATGTGTTGTGCATGTTTTGTCGGTTTTGGTCGGACCGAACCGAACCGAACCGAAACCGAAACCGAAAATTGTAAAATCAAACCGAACCAAAGGGTTGTCGGGTCGGTTCGGTTTTGTCGGTTCGGTCGGTTTTGTCGGTCCGGTTCGGTTTGAACCTTCCATGCTCACCCCTATTAGGTTAAATGAAGCAAATTAAGAAATTTCAAGAATTCCAAAATCAAAATTTAAAACTTTTAGCTAAAATCGGGATCTTAAGGCAAGGATTCAAAATTTAAAAGGTTTAGCAAAAATAAATTATGTTGGTTAATTTCAATAAATATTTTGAATAAAATTTAAAACCTTCCTCTATTATCTTATTATATTTTCCAAATTTGAAGTATTAAAAATTATAATAACAATAAGTGAAAAGAATACAAACTTTAATTTCCAATTTATTTAACAGGATTAAAAGAACATATAGCATGAACATGTATGATCATTTAGGATATATATAGAATAAAGTGAACACAATTGTAACAAAAAAGCATGTAGTTTTGGTTCGGAGATGCACATAAAAATCAAATGCTCTTTTTGTTATAAGCAAATATATGGACAAACAAATTATTAGGAGAATAGCACGGGCCAAAATCGAACTAAAAGACTACTTACATGTGACAATAAGTAGGAACACCATTTTATTTTTAAACTTGAACGATTTAGATCATCAATCTAAATACTACTTTACACATACGCATTGGGAATGTTATAACAGCTTATTTGATTGGTTACCGGTATACTACATTTTTAAAAAAGCCAATTCCATTTGCTTATTAGGTTGCAGAACACAGTTTATGGACTCATAAAATCAATAAGCCTACACTAATAAGTTAATAAGCTTTCAAAAATAAGCTGCAGATTCACCAAAAACCTTATTTTTTTAAACAACTAACTTGAACAACACAAAAATCATAACAATAGTGATCTAAATACTACTTTAAACATACGAATTGGGGATGTTAGAACACCTAATTTGATTGCTTACCGGTATACTACAAATTAAAAAAAGCCACTTCCATTTGATTATTAGATTGTAAACTTCAGTTTATGGACTATTCAGATGCGGTAAGACTAAAATAATAAGCTAATAAGCTGAAAAAAATAAGTTTATTGATTTTCCAAATCTCAATAAGCCGATAAACTCAACAAATAAGAATGTCACTAAAAATGCTATCGTTGTCTAAAAACTACCACAAAGAACATAACTTATCTTGTAATCCTCCGCTAATCGATCTTTGCAATTACTCCATTGTCAACCAACAAAACAGAGCAACCATATTTCACGAAAAACAAAACAACAGAGAATGATCATAAACGTTATGTTAACTACAACATAAGTCATTAATCACACTGAAAATGCATCTATTTTATGTTGTTCTTTATCATTTAAGCACTTCATCAAATAAGCCGTTAAACTCAACAAATATGAATGTCACTAAAAATGCTATCGTTATCTAAAAAACTATCACAAAGAACATATCTAATTTTGTAATCCTCCGCTAATCAGATGCTGCAAATTACTCGATTGTCAACCAACAAAACAGAGCAACCATATTTCCTAAAAAAAAACCACAACAGAGAATGACCATAAACGTGATGTTAACTACAACATAAGTCATCAATCACACTGAAAATGCATCTATTTTATGTTGTTCTTTGTCATTTAAGAATTTCATCAAATATTCGTATACAATTATTACTTTGTGGTAAGCAAATCAAGTTATTGCTAATTATGCATTTCATCAAACACGTGGTGTACATGAAATCCGATCAAAATATAATAAGCCAAAAAAAAAACAAAATAAACATTATGAATCTACTCCTTTATATACAAAAAGAAGATTAAAAATCTAATAAATCAAAATTGTTTCATCTAAATGTTATCAATACCTGAATTAATTCGATTGACACAACGATCCAAAATCCACAAATATTGAAGATACATGGATTGGCTGCAATAATTATGCATTTCATCAAATACGTGGTGTACATGAAATCCGATCAAAATATAATAAACAAAAAAAAAAAAATGAACATTATGAATCTACTCCTTTATATACAAAAAGAAGATTAACAATCTAATAAATCAAAATCGTTTCATCTAAATGGTATCAATACCTGAATTAATTTGATTAACGCAACGATCCAAAATCCACAAATATTGAAGGTACATGGATTGACCGCAATCGTTGTCGAACCTATGGATCGTTGAAGGTACATGGATTAACACAAATATTGAAGGTACATGGATTAACACAATCGAATTTATGGATCTGTTGTCGGCACATGTTTGATTGAAATTTATTCATCCTCCTAATTATGTCAGTTAGGGTTTTTTGAAGAGGAGATTGTGTGTGTGTGTTTTTTGCACCTACATTGAATTGTTTCGAATGAGTTGCTTTAAGGAATTCCGCCCAAATCAGAAGAAAAAAGAATGAACGGTTGTGATAAAATTAGTTTCCACGTGTCAATTGATTAAGATTTTTGGGAGGAGAAATTATAGGACAAGCTTGTTTTATATAGGAGGGAGATATATATTGTGTTTGTATATTGTTGATTGATTTGGCATAACTTCGAATCAAACAAGTTGAAGATTTTAAAACGTAAACACCAACGGTAAAACTATTCCCCCCCCCCCTTTTAGTTTCTACATGATATATATGTAATTTTGAGTTTAGCTTGGATATATATGTAATCTTGATGCTTTGGAGGGATATATATGCAATTCTCTCTAATTTTGAATGTCTAATTTATTGATTTTGTTTAAAAGCGATATAGGCCTTTTAGTTATATTTTAAAAGGGTTTGTGATTTTGCTGTTAATTTTGTTACAATTTGGGGACTTTAATTGAATAATAAAGATGGCAGGGAAGAAGATTAGAGAGTAAGAGGATTGGTGGTGGATATTGGCCGCTCATAGTGATATGGTGAGTAAAGTTATTGATTTTATTTATTTCTATTTTTTAAACCTTTATTGGGTTCAGTTGGCATGTGAATGTGTTTGAGTTTGAAATATATATGTAATTTTGAGTTTAGCTTGGATATATATGTAATATTGATCTTTGGAGGATATATACGCAATTCTCTCTAATTTTGAATGTCTAATTTATTGATTTTGTTTAAAAGTGATATAGGCCTTTTAGTTATATTTTAAAAGGGTTTGTGATTTTGCTGTTAATTTTGTTACAATTTGGGGACTTTAATTGAATAATAAAGATGGCAGGGAAGAAGATTAGACAGTAAGAGGATTGGTGGTGGATATTGGCCGCTCATAGTGATATGGTGAGTAAAGTTATTGATTTTATTTATTTATTTCTATTTTTTAACCTTTATTGGATATATATGTAATCTTGATCTTTGGAGGGATATATACGCAATTCTCTAATTTGAATGTATAATCTATTGATTTTGTTTAAAAGTGATATAGACCTTTTAGTTATATTTTAAAAGGGTTTGTGATTTTGTCATTAATTTTGTCACAATTTGGGGACTTTAATTGAATAATAAAGATGGCGGGGAAGAAGATTAGAGTAAGAGGATTGGTGGTGGATATTGGCCGTTCATCGTGATATGGTGAGCAAAGTTATTGATTTTATTTATTTATTTATATTTTTTTAACCTTTATTGGGTTCAGTTGGCATGTGAATGTGTTTGAGTTTGAATGATTATGGGTATGTTTGGCAAACCTAGTTGTAAGCTGTTTGTTGTAAATTATAAACTATAAGTTGTAAATTGTAAACCTGCAGTTTATTAACACGAAATTTATAATTTGATCTTTTTTCAATAAAAATGTATGATAAATTAGTTGTTAACTGTAATTATAAAATGTAAAATGACATAAAATGACATATCATGCGCCACTTATGCATTGTGCTACCTATAAAGTGCAAATTTTGCTTGCTTTTCAAACCATCATGCTCCATATTGGATATTTTTATAAGGATTTTTTAACTCATGCTTAAGCAAGATATGAGTTCATATAAAAGACATCGGTCTCATAGAAATAGCTACGAATCCACGAAAAGATAATTTTGTGGATCCACGCGTCCTTTCTCATGGACCGATGCCTTTTTATGCTAACTTGCCTTTAGAGACACGTTGATAAACTCTTTTATAAAGAGGAAGATTATTTTTGATACAAAACAAAGGGTACGAGCTTTTTTTTTATGGTAATGCGCCACTTTTTGCTTAGTATGCTCATATTATTTTGAATAAAAAAAAGTAAGTTGAGGAGGACATGTTTTCCGAGTCATATGTGAAACCAGATCACAAAAAACACTAGTATCAAAGTTTTTCAACGTGGGGCTCATCTTCTAGTTTTCATCATTAAAAGGCATTTAAATTGTTTAATCACTAACCTATATAAAATTACATCATGTATGTAATAAAATACTCAACTAACTTTCATTCGTACAAAAGATAAAAGTGTGTTAAATATGCTTTGTATCTTATTTCAAATCTTTTATATTCTTTTCTTCAACTAAAAGTCCTTGCCATGCATCTCTTGCCTTTCCTGTCAAACAAGTCTTATCTCAATAATACTTGCCTCTTCTACCATCAAAATAAATTTACCAAAGTAACCCATTCTCCAAAATCAGTAAAAACATATTTAATATTTTAAACGAGTAAACGGACGAGGTTTTTTTTTTTATGTTACTCGAAAAAGGCGAGACTTTTTTTTGCTATCCGCAAATGTGTATCTAGTGAGCTCCGAATATCGACATATTTTCTTCATGTACTTGATTGTTATTAATATAGGACAAGAATAAATTCTCTAGAAATGGACCCCTTCAACAGTTCAACTTGCCTAAAAATATAGTCTTTCTGCCTTGATTTCCACATGTGAATTCAGGCTTATCTTAAGAGAATTGATACTTACATTATATTTTTTGATGTATGCATCACAATTTATGCATTGTATTATACAATATTAAAAGAATTGTATTATCCGAATTCACGTTTATCTTAAAAGAATTGATATCTGCATCATATTTTTTGATATATGCATCACAATTTATGCATTATATTATACAATATTATAATGAACAAATTGTCGTGCATTGAAAAAAATATATAATTAAAAAAATATATGATGTGATCACCCTTTATCTTAAAGTCAGTTAAAGTCAGCTCTTAAAAGATATTCACCTACTTCAGGTACTTGCAAGATATTTACTGCTTAGTTTTTGATCAGCTGTATAGTATAGAAATGAAGATTTTTTCTTACTGTGTTAGTTGTTCTTGCCATAAATAGCAATGTGTGGTTGAGTATGGTTTGTTGGTGAAATAATTAAAGTTAAGAATCTTTATTAGATTTCAGGTCTTTTCATGACATGGGTTTCTTTCCTTTTTTAAACTTTGTGTATTGAGCATTGCATCTGATTCCCACTTCTTTTAAAGATTTGATCTGTTTTGTTTTGCTTTTTTTATTTACTTTTTCATATTCCTTTATTTTCTCATTTGGGTTTGTCTTTCTTGATTAAAAGATTTCTTGAAGATTAAGGTTTATAGCTTTGACATGTTTTTTGGTATGTTTCATATGTGTGATATTTCAAGGAACCTATGAATTGATTGTGTAATATTGTTTTTTTATTTCAGGTGGATTGAATTTGATATGATATGATATGACGAGTTTTCGTGTTTTTAGTGTTGTTAGTTTAGTATTACTAAATTTGGAAGTTTTTCTGGGGGGTGGTTTGAGTACACATAATGTGTCTACAAGACCTGCTATTGTGAATGTTGGAGCTATTTTCACTTTTGATTCGACAATCGGTAGAGTTGCTAAAGTTGCAATCCAGGAGGCGGTTAAAGACATTAATGCAGATTCGACGGTTCTTCCTGGGACAACGCTTAAAATGGAAATGAGAAGTTCAATTGTAGCGGGTTTCTTGGCATGGTTGGAGGTAAATATGTGTTTCTACCTAATATTGTAGATTATGTTTTGTTTTTAAGCACATGTATGGTCTTGTCTGTTCATATTACTTGGTGAGTTTCATAAAAGTTTACCAAACATTCAGCAAAACCGCTCATTTAAGTCTACATCAACATGTTGTGGACCTAGAAGAATCACAACTTATGTTGTATTGACTTTTGTATGGCCTGATTGGTAACTTGACCTAAAAAGTATGGTGATTCCTGTGAGTATTCTGAAAGGGATCCTATGTCACTTTACGCCTAACTAGAAGTGAAAATTATGGACCAAAATAGATGATAATGAATGTTGCATAATTTTGATAGGGTCAAATAGGTAATTTGATTCAGGGAGTATTTGGATTTACATTTTGATTTAGATTTCCGAGTCCTAGTAATCAATTTTTAGTGTTCACATAATCCTAGTTTTGCTTATAGTTATTTGGTCAGTTATATACTCGCTGCAACAAAACTGATTGTCAAAGGGTAGAGTAAAAACCTACTTATATGCCCTTATTTAGTGATTATTACGTACAACCTTAATCGACAGGAACACATCCAAACATTATCATTTACACCGTTATCTGTTACATTTGACTATCGTATTCTGTTTATTAATATCTGTTACATTTACAGCATTACAGTTTATGGAGAGCGACACGGTTGCAATCGTAGGTCCACAATCGTCAGTAGTAGCTCACATTATATCTCATGTAGCAACCGAACTACAAATGCCACTCTTGTCATTCGCTGCCACGGACCCAACATTGTCAAACCTTCAATTCCCATATTTCGTAAGAACAACGCAAAGTGATTTGCACCAAATGACAGCAGTAGCTGAAATTGTTGACTATTATACTTGGAGAGAAGTTATTGCAATTTTCATAGACGATGATTATGGAAGAAATGGAGTGTTAGCATTAGATGATGCATTAGCTGCAAGACGTTGTAGAATATCGATAAGATTGGTATCCCACCTGGGATGGAATATGGGCGGAGTGAAATAATGGACATTTTAGTAAAATTGCATTAATGGAGGCTCGAGTGATTGTTATGCACGATATCCGGATATGGGGTTTTGGTATTTTCAGTTGCGCGTTATCTTGGAATGATGGAAGATGGGTATGTTTGGATTGCTACAGATTGGCTTTCGTCTTCTTTAGATTCAAATTTTCGATTTACATCTGATAAAATGGAAAATATGCAAGGGGTCCTAGCTTTACGCCAACACACACCTGATTCTTTAAAAAAGAAAGATTTCACATCAAAGTGGAGCAAATTAAGCGGTGGTTCCTTTGGGCTAAATTCTTACGGCTTATATGCTTATGATACGGTTTGGCTTATAGCTCATGCTTTAGAAGCATTTTTTAGTCAAGGTGGGGTGGTTTCTTTTTCTAATGATTCAAGATTAAGTGCTGCGGGTCTTGCGGATCTTCATCTTGATGCAATGAGCGTTTTTGACGGTGGTAAACTTTTGTTGGATAATATATGGAAGACTGATTTTGTTGGTTTAACCGGGCATATAAAGTTTGATTCAGATAGAAATCTTGTTAATCCTGCATATGACATAATTAACGTAATCGGAACAGGGTTTAGAACAGTTGGGTATTGGTCAAACGGATCGGGTTTGACAGCTTTGGCCCCTGAGAGAATTCAAGTGAACCAAACACGGGGAAATCCAGCACTTCATAGTGTGATATGGCCAGGAGAGATAGTGACAAAACCGAGGGGATGGGTGTTCCCGAATAATGGGAAGTTGTTGAAGATTGCGGTCCCACTTAGGGTGAGTTATAAGGAATTTGTATCACAAGTACCGGGAAGTAACACGTCAAAAGGGTTTTGTATAGATGTGTTTGTTGCCGCTGTTAATTTGCTACCATATGCTGTGCCATATCAGTTTATACCGTATGGAAATGGTAAAGAAAACCCTAGCTATACTAAGCTCGTGAATCTGATCGCAGCAGGGGTGAGTTCAAATCCTTGTGAACTAATTTTCAAGTTTTAGTATGCTAATACTAGAGGTGGTAATTTCGACCCATTAACTGATAAATGGGTTGATTTGAGTTATGTTTATCTATAGCGGGTCAAAGTGTCGAAGGGGTAAAGTTTAGAAAATAGTAGTAAAATATGAAATCGGGTCAAATGGGTTGAAAGTCCCCAAAATGTCGTTTTCTAAAATCTTTTCAAATACCAACTTTAAGCATCTTTATTTTCTTGGTGCAAAAACTCAAAAGAAATCAACTACGTGTTGTAGGTTTATGATGGTGCTGTTGGGGACATTGCTATAGTCACAAACCGAACAAGAATAGTGGACTTTACACAACCGTATGCTGCATCTGGGCTTGTTGTAGTGGCCCCTTTTAAGAAAATGAACACGGGTGCATGGGCGTTTTTACGCCCATTTTCTCCAACATTGTGGGCTGTCACCGCTGCTTTCTTTCTTGTTGTTGGTACCGTGGTGTGGATTCTAGAGCACCGGATAAATGACGAATTCAGAGGGACTCCAAAAAGACAGATAATTACTATCCTATGGTAAGTTATTGCTTTCGCATTACAATATATGTGGCAAAATGAACGGGTTGACTAACGGGTCAAAAGAAGTCATTTCAGTATTCGTCTTAAGTGGTGATCATTATTGAATTTTGCATTTTTATATTTGATCGATTTGAAGAAGAGTGTGATCATTTTGGCTATAATTTTGTTGCTTAACGATTTCTTGTTTTCTTCTCCTTGCAGGTTTAGCCTTTCCACACTCTTTTTTGCTCATAGTAAGTGAGATGCATCTTTTTCATGCAGTTATTGGCTTTCCATCCATGTTTGACTTAACAACGTCACACTCATTTCTGGTTCTTTTCCAAAAATGATTCAAGTTTCTAAAAAATCTAAATGTGTGCGATAAGTGCGTCAATTTTTATAAGAGAATGCTGCAATTAAGAGGAATTTTGAAACATGCCTTCAAAAGCAACATGTTTGACCTCAAAGGTGAAAGTGCAGTGCCGAGTGGGTGTTGCTTGATAACACCCTTCATCTGACTTTTGAAGTCAAACTGAGTAGTGTCTAATTTCCAAAATTTCTATCATTGTTCTGGAGCGTAATAAATGCCACATTTTGGAGGAACTTTAGAGTATTCTAACATGTTTTTTTTTCCCTCCTTTTTATTCAGGGGAGAACACTGCAAGCACTCTCGGTCGTATAGTGTTGCTTATATGGCTTTTTGTAGTTCTCATAATTAACTCAAGTTACACTGCAAGTTTGACCTCGATTCTCACAGTCCAACAACTATCTTCTCCAATTAAAGGCATCGATACACTGAAAAAATCCAATGATCGTATCGGATACCAAGTGGGATCTTTTGCAGAACGATATTTGATTGACGAAATTGGAATTCCTGAATCCAGACTTGTTCCTCTTGGAACACCTGATGCTTATGCAGATGCTCTCCAAAAAGGTTCTAAAAAGGGAGGTGTTGCTGCCATTGTTGATGAACGCCCCTACATTGAGCTTTTCTTGTCAAACCAATGCAAGTTCAGGGTTGTTGGAAGTGAGTTCACCAAAAGTGGCTGGGGATTTGTAAGTTCCTTCTTATTGTGTTTCTATTTTGTTCTTCGTATTTTGACTTTCATACCAGTAATTTCAAATATTAGTGACGTCAATTTAAAATCCTAGAAGTGTGGTATTTTTTGAATCTGGATTTACCAAATCAACTCAGCAAATTAACGGGTTAGTTAGCTGGTGGAAATGGATAACTTTTAGTTCGGGCCAGGCTGTGTTAACAAAAAATAATAAACTCTTAAGCTATAACCAAAACAACGCTGAGATTAACGTGGTTGAAATACTACAATTACTAAGGACAAAAGTACTACATTATCGTGTATACATATCTGACAAGGCTATCTTTTTATCAAATTTTTAGGCATTTCCTCGTGACTCTCCACTGGCAGTCGACTTATCAACAGCAATTCTCTCACTATCAGAAAACGGCGACCTGCAAAGGATCCACGACAAGTGGCTTATAAGAAGTGGTTGCAGCACTGATAATGCAGAACTTGAATCTGACCGCTTGCACCTCAAAAGCTTCTGGGGTCTCTTCCTTATTTGTGGCATCGCTTGTTTCATTGCCATTTTCATATACTTCTGTCAGGTATTTCGGAGATTTCGTGATGTGGCTCGAGCCACAGCAGAAACAGATGGGTCCCGGTCGAGGCGGCTTCAGACACTGATATCAGTCATTGATGCGAAGAAAGATCCCCGAGATAGAGATAAGAAAAGGCTGAAAGTTGAGAGATCGATATCAAATGAGACTAATGATTCTGAGCTGGGACATACTTCTGAACAAAGATAGAATGAACCAAATAGGTATACTATGGCTATTTTTTTTTTTTTAAACTACTACTGCCAGTCGAATGGATGTTAGGCTCTTCTCCCGGGAAGTCTAATTCAGTGTAACCGGGCAGAAGTAATGAGAAATTTGCGGTTTACGGGTATTTTTTTAACTTGTAACTATATTTTATAAAGTTAGTTCTGTTATAGAATTATAATGAGTAAAAGCTGTACATATATACAAATTCAGTGTTGCAAGTAATAAGTTCTTGGAAATATGGTGATGTATTTATGAGTAGGGTTGTGCATCGGTATCAGAACCTATTGGACTAAAGCAAAATTTTTTGAGAATATGAGTATCGAATACCTTATTGTTGCATGTTATGGTCCCAAACTGTAAACCACACAAAATTTGGTTTGGACCGGACCGGTGCTAAAACCATGTATGATAAACAAATTCTGGTTTGGACTGGATGGGCACTAAAAGCTGACACCAACAGTACCATATATCACTATTAGTATAAGATAGGTGTTTCTGTGTTTTGGAAGTGCGCATAAGAGCGAATCTTATAGAAAAAATGTTCTAAAACTGGTCGTTGTGAACATCATAATTACTTGAGTACTCATGCCCTTTTAAGCTACGGAATAGTGAGTATAATGATTGGAGCTCATGAACGGGCTTGAGGAAAAAGATTTAACTTAGCGTAGGCGGGTAGTAAGATGCACTCCCTGGAACTTGCTTAAGATTGAAAGCATGGACCAACTATGCTGAGGTCAAAAGTTTTAACTTTTACTATCATGGAAAATGAGCACCTGTCGTGTGACCATTGTGTTCCACGTCTTCACGTGAAGTTCAACTTCATGGGTCCGTGCATCTTTCACGAGTGGAGTATGTCCCATAAAATGCTGGAGAACCATGTATTCCTCTTAGGCTAGGCTCTTACACGTCTTTGGATCCGATCAGATTAATCAACAACCGGTTTAGCTCGTCACTGGGAGCTGGTGTATCGGGAACCCCTTTGCTTGGTTCAGGTTCAGGTTCATGTTCATGTGTATGCTCATATGTCACTTGACTGCAAATCTTGTATTCAAGCTTTTATCGCCATAAACATAACATAAATATAAACAAGTTATGAAACAACATAAATATGGTATTTAACATTTCAATTTTGTAAGCCATTTCATGTATGTCACTATATACACAACCTCACAGTTTTGATCAAAACTAGTAGGATCAATATACTACACATTATAGTACTTGAGAAAGGCCTCTTCTTCCACACAAAATGGTTTCAGTACTTTGTACACTTCCATAAAGTTTTGGAAAACGGCTACTAAAATAGCTCTCAAATCCTGTAGGAACGGACCTAACACTTCCTGTACTTCTTCGGGAGTTCCTGTAGTGATTAGATTTGTTTCTAATGACACGCAACAAGTCACGTATGCTATCATACTTGTATTTTCTGTACCGGGTGACGTCGTTGAGGAGGATGTTATCTAACTTTTCATCCCATTTACCACCTAAAGCAACTGTACCGATGCTTTCTAGAGCTTTCAAGACACTGGAATCAGGCTCGCGATCTTCTAATTCTACACGATCACTGGCGTCCTTAAGAAATGAGAGACGGAACTCCGGATTCCAAAACAGTGGGTGATGATACACCTCTGCGGCTCTTAGTCTGGACAACATTAATAAATGCATAAGTATATCAAGCAATACCTTATCCATTTTCAAAGACCGATAGCATAAGACGTGGCAAAATAAGCGAGTTGAGGGTCACTTTTTAGTCCAACTTTTTTATGACCAATATTGTAAAATAAGCAAAGAAACTGGATTTGACTATTTGTTAGAAAATATCGATACGTTTTAAAAAATGACCGATTCAAGATCCATAAAACACAAACCAGCAAACTTTTAGGCTTATAATTTGAGATTTGCCAACTTAAGCTAGCATTAGAACATTTGTATGGGGTGATTAGAAATCATGACAGACGGAAACGATTTTCTATGATTCTATCTAAACATGCATAACTGATAATTATGTAGTACTTAACAGTTTATAACACACTAGTTAGCATTAATAAGAGGATTGTCTATAAATTTTATATACAGATATAGTGTATAAATTAAATTTGGGATAATATATGAGGCCACCCATTACCCATATAAGTTTTTAGCATATACGCCATCCGTTTATTAAAACTAACTTATAGGCCACACCCAGCTATATATTTGTTTTCGTTTATTGAAACTAAGAATAACACACTAAAAGTATACGAATTAAAAAAACTAGTTGCAAATTTTCATTTTTTATTCTTCTAAATTACCTTTGATAATATATATTCACACTAAAAACAAGGGTATAATTGGTATTTCACACCAAACTTTTCATTAGTTTTGCTTTGATAAGTTAAAGGTTGGTAACTTATTTGTACATTACAGTTATCGGGCATAAATTTGGCCATAATTGATGTAAACGAAAAAAACCACATAGTTAGACGGCCTATAAGTTTATTTCAATGAATGTGTGGCCTATATGTAAAATATTGAAAACTTGGGTGGCCTCCACATACATTATCCCAAATAAAATTTCCTATTAACAGATGGAGCAGTTTCAACCATGCTATTTAAGTAATTTGACTAATAGACCAGATTACAGATCCTACTTAGATGACTTACACTAAGATTTAATGTTTGAAGGCGTCTAAGATATTGTAGCAAGTGTCATACCTGAACTCTGGGATGGGATGTAGGAGATTAGTGATAAGGTCGAAAGCTTCAGGTATGTTATCAATTAAAAAGAGATCTTTTCGGTCATTAACAATGTTTACATCACGCTCAAGTGTGTCACCAAATGGGTGTCGGCCACCAGTGATGCAAAAGAAAAGCACGCACCCAAAACTGAACAGATCTACAGCACGAGTTTGTAGTTCGTTTCGAAGTTGCTCAGGTGCTTGCCAACCCGAACTTCCATAACCTATATGTGAATGTCACACAGATGATTAAGATTCACGACCCGCATACGATTTTTGAAAAGGTGAAAAATATTATATGAAGAAACATATGGTAATAATCAACATTCCAATTCTTTCGGTTTTAATTTGTTTTCATCATTGACTAATTTATTATGTGGATCAATGTATAGAAGATAAAAGAGAAATAAGGTTTCTACATGTTTGAAATATTAGCCTCAGAACAAATGAGCTGACATAATGATAACGGATTTTAAACAAATCTCTTTTTAGAAGTTTGTAGAGAAGACTTGACTTGCCTGTTGCGCTTTTGGTTAGACAAGACATATCAGCACGTAAGCGTTTACTAATACCCATATCCGAGACCTTTGCAGTAATAAGAGACCTATCTTGGCGTATCAACACGTTTTGAGGCTTTAAATCTCGGTGAATTATTCCAAGTTCATGCAAATGTGCCAGTCCGCTAGCTGTATCCCTACATTTTTAGATTGCAAACAGATATATAATGAGATTTTATACTTTCTAGAAGGTCCAATTTATCAGCATAACTTGTGTCCTACTATATAATATATATACAACTCCGACTAACCTCATTACTTTTAACAGCTCGGTGAAGGATACCCATTGGGCTTCCATAACTTGAAATCCTTAAAACCGCCATTGACGATTGAACTTGAGTAGATGAACTGGTTTGTGGCAAGATTAGTTCATGCAAACTGCAGATGCAACGCTCAAGAGCAATGTACACAAAGTCTTGATCATACTCAACACCATGCCATCGAACAATGTTAGAATGTTCATCAGATAAAATCAGATTTTGAATTTCTTTCGAAGCCACATCATGATGCACTTTCACAATGCGTTTCACAGCAACATGACGACCATCATAAACTCCTTCTAACACAATTGTTCCATTACTGCCTTTCCCAATTTCTTTGTCAGAAACCATTAACTTGCCAATTTTACGTTCAAAACTCCCTGTAAACTGAAACCCGTTCATTATCTTCTCAGTATTAGCATCAACTCTACTGTTTCCAGATTTCCGAGGTTTCTTCTTTTTGGGTGTCACATTTTGCACCTTAGTAACCACAACAGGCTCATTTAACTTATTCTGTTTTCTCCTCCCGAAATTCCAACAGCCGACAATTAGGGGTATGAAGATAGACAAGGCAGCAGCCAAAAGTTCAAGCACCCACACTTTAATACTTGCAAGAATTCCATGTGTGGCTGACATCTTTTGCATGCTTATCATCAGGTTGGTGAGGAATAGGTGGAATATATGGAACAAGTTGATGAGGGTTTTCAGGATCATTAACTAACACGGTTTCTGGTAACTGAGCTGGAGTAAATAGAGAACTCTCATGATTGGGAGGCAGGAGATAATGTTTTTCACCACCATCGACTAACATTGGTATCGCTTTTAAAATAGACTCAAAATCACGTGAATGACGAACACGAAGAACTAGAGGATCGGGCTGACCAAATTTTTGCACTAATGACTCGCCCTTAAGTTTAGTTGAAAATATGGTTGAGCCAAGACATGGTCTAAAAGCTTTAAAATCAGAAACCGAAAGTGACCACACAATTTTACCACTATCAGTTGATGAATAGATTAGCTTGTAGTCAAATCTCTCAATGCAGAGAAGTTGACAAAGATCAGATCTCTGGGGAGCACTTTTTTCAAGAATTATGGAGCTCTGTTCAGAACTAAGAGTGGCGTCTGACTTGAATGTATGAATGACATCACCAGTTTTGGGATCAACAAGGAATACAGTTGTGTTTTTAGACCCTATCAGAACTCCATCTGCTGAAACACGAGGTGTTTTTCCAATTAACTCTTCAACACTGAATGGAAGTTTCTGGGGTGCCAAAAAAAAAACAAATATGTTATAATACATAATCAGAAGAAGACGTCCACCACGACACCCCACAACGTATGGGGTTAACATATTCAGTATCATCAAGTTCAATCTAACTAGTTAGCAATTGTCCACAGTAGTTGCTAACTGTTAAATTATGGCAATTAGCTTTCTTCTGCAAACTGAAAACTAGACGCGACAAAATGGGTGGGAAGGGTCATGGGTCAAATTGTTTAACCTATTTCACGGATCATATCAGGTTGGATAAACCCACACACTTTTGTCCAAATTGTATTATTTTAAATTACAATTAATCTATATGTTACAAATATGACTAATATATTAGTACAATAGAAGTCATTTTCTGAGTGAGACTGTTTGATATGTTGTATATTTTAAAGAAACAGAATGCTAACATAAGCGATGTCTATTTTGAGAAATGATATACTGTTGTGTAACATTGCTTATGTTAGATATTGTGACTTCACCTCCTAAGGGTAATTTAGTAATTTTGGTCTAAAGGGTATTTTGGAAGAATCTAGAAAAGGAGATACTTAAGAAGAATTATCTAGAGATTAGTAGAAATTATATTATGAAATATCTAGGATATTTAGGTTAGAAGCTTCTAGAATCATATTAGCCATTAGTATAAATAAGGGCTAATCCTTCTCATTTGTACACTACTACTCATCTTGTATCCTTTGATTTGTAATACAAGAAACTTTTGTCTGATCTCCTTTTGTTTTGCTACTGATTATTCTCGATTATTCTCCCCTCATCCTAACAAATTGGTATCGAGCTAACCGATCGTGTTTGAAGCAAGCTTCGGTTGATTTTCAAGATTCAATATCTTGATATCATTTGGATCTGTTCTTCGTTTGGTATTTGGTGTTTCTTTGTTCGATCGGGTTTGAAGGTAGGAGAAATCAAGATCGAATTTGTGTTGTGGAAGATCGAATTTGTCTTGTGAGAGGTTTTATTACTGATCTTCTGAACATCACTAGTAAACCCGTTTGAATAATATGTCGCTCAAACATCATCGTCATTAGTTAGCATTGAAAAGTTTAATGGGAAAAGTAACTTTAGTTTATGGCAATTAAAATTCGAGCCTTCTTGAAACAACAAGGTATTTGGCACCTCTGTGCCGCCCAAACCGGCCGATATGACGGATGCAAAATATGCCTCACAAGATGAAAAGGCCCATTCCACTATTTTGCTATCTTTATCGGATGAGGTTCTTTGCGAGGTTGTGGATGAAGAAAGCGGCTTAGGTGTGTGGAAGAAGTTAGAAAAGCTTTATATGACAAAGTCGTTGACGAATAAGTTGTTATTGAAGCAACGTTTGTTTCGCTCGAATGAGAGAAGGTTCATCATTAAAAGATCATCTTGATGCTTTAAACTCCATCCCGATGGATTTGAAGAATGTTGATGTCAAGATTGATGATGAAGATCTTGCTCTTATTCTTCTAGTATCGTTTCCTCCTCGTTTGAGAACTTTGTGAACTCCTTCGTTGTTGGAAAGACACTATCACATTAGAAGATGTTCGATCCGGTTTGCATTCAGGAAGCTTCGATCCATCAAGCATCGGAACTTTGGAAGATCAACACATCGACTTATCGACTACAAGTCGTGATAGTGGTCAATATCGATTTGAAAAGGGTAAAGATAAAGGTGGAGCATCATCACGTTCTCGAGGTCCCAATCCTCGAGATATTTGTAATTATTGCAAGAGGAAGGCCATTGGAAGTACAATTGTCCTAAACTTAGGAAAAGGTCGGTGAAAGTTGCTAAAACGACTCGGGTTCGATTGTGAGGTACTTTGAATGTTTGTAGTAATCCTTATTATATAAGTGGGTCATTAGAATTTAATTTGGTATTTGCATTTGAAGATAGATTTGGTGTTTGAAGACTTGGTTATAATCGGTCGTTTGAATTTTGTTCAATCGTTTGGAATTTGTCACCGAAATTTGGATCTTCGTTTGTCGGGCTTTTGAAGTTTGTTACTGAATTTGATTGTCATTGGTGAAGATCGTTTGAGTAGATTGGTTTTCGGTTAGCGTTTTGAATTTTCGGCTAACATTTGATTGTTCGTTGTGAAGTTATCGGCATTTGTTTTGGATCGATTTTGTTTCGGATAGCTTTTGGGAATCGATCGTTCGATTTGAAATTGGCTAGTATCTCTAGCCTTTGGAACTGGAATTAGATATGGTGTTACTTAGGAGTTGAACTCATGGTGGAGATTGTTAGATATTGTGACTTCACCTCTAAGGGTAGTTTAGTAATTTTGGTCTAAAGGGTATTTTGGAAGAATCTAGAAAGGAGATACTTAAGAAGAATTATCTAGAGATTAGTAGAAATTATATTATGAAATATCTAGGATATTTAGGTTAGAAGCTTCTAGAATCATATTAGCCATTAGTATAAATAAGGGCTAATCCTTCTCATTTGTACACTACTACTCATCTTGTATCCTTTGATTTGTAATACAAGAAACTTTTGTCTGACTGTTTTGCTGCTAATTATTCTCGATTATTCTCTCCTGATCCTAACAGCTTACATAATATCCTATAAGTGCTTACTACTATTCAGACTAAAATTGCTTAAAAATTTAGTGTTGAACACACCTTGATGACGGAATAAAGTATCCTCTTTTAGCTTGCAGAATTGAGCTAATTACCTTCAATCCATCAATCACTATGATATAAGTTTTTATAATCGGACTAAGTATTTTTAAGGACGTACTACAAAATCTGTTTGTATTCAAATAATATATTTACTTTTATGGGTACATGAGAGCCAAGAGGAAGCTTTCCAACATATGGATATTTCCTTCTATTTAAACCAATTAGGTAAATTCTGGTTATTGTTAATATTTTAAATTTCAAAAGTTATTTATTAGTTTTGCTCATCAAGCAGGGAACCTTGATATGGGATTCTTCAACTTGAGGTGGAGCATCAGCAGATACATTCTAAAGTTCTGCTATGTGTAAAAGAACCATGTGGTTTACACCAGCAAGTCAGCAACCTAGTATTTGACCACTGAAAACACTCCATCGGCTTAACACCAACAACCTTCACATTTCTGGATTTTATTTGACGTTATATGGCTCATTTGCACACACTAATCATTTTTAATATAATTATTGTGATGTTGTATCCCTGAATTATTCCCCGGGTAATTTGGGGTGTGCTTTGTTTCCATTGAATGTTGTATTTCTTGTTTAAAATTCTGTAAATTTCATGTTTTGCTTGATTTTGAAAAGTTTTTTATTATTGGTTGTTCTTTTTAATTTAAATTGGTTTAGGATGAACTGGAGTTGGTTTTAAATGATAATTTGGAACATTTTTAGAATTTTTTGTTAAACTCCAAAATAACCTTGGGTTTCTACCAAATTCAAATTAATTAGGGTTAAAGTTTTTTAAAAAATTGCTTTGTTGTTCTTTAGCATAAAATTAAAAACTTTACCTTTCCCCTACAACTCTTGACTTTTAAACTGTTTGAATTGGATTTTTTATCTTGGTTTTTGGCCAAACTTTCTTTGGGACCACCAACCATGTTTCGATGCATTGGTTCTTTGGATTTTTAACAATTTTGATTTAAAATTAAAAATTTTTAATTACAAAATTGAACTTCTTAAATTCGGTTAAATAACCCAACCATTTTCCTAAACTTTTCAAAAAACTTATGTGATTTCTTTTTTTGGGGGCCAATTTAAAAGATATTTTTCCCATAACCTCCATTTTTGATCCTTAAACAAAACTAGTAAATCCCCTTTTGTGTTTTAAAATTATTTTATTTGTCTTATTTAAAATTGTTTTAAAATGAAAACTTCTTTTTTAATCTGGAGTTATCTTGAAAAAGTTATTTGAATCCCCAGTAAGGTTAATCTAAAATAAAATAACTGTGGTTTTAATAAATAAACTATTAAAAAACATAATAAATTTAAAAACATTTTACCTTAAATATTTGTTAAAATTTAAATATTACAAATTTACTTTTTCCCTTTTGGGCCAATTTTGAACCTTAAATTCCGTCAAAGAAAAAATCTTTCCCTTTTTTTTTAAAAAATTTGGGACCACAACTGTCAAATAAACCTTGATTTGATTTTATTTAAAAATTATTTAAATTTAGAAGAAAATACAATCAAACAATATTTACATTAAATATTTGGTTGAATTAGGCAAATCTAATCATTTAAAATTAAGTATTTTTTAATTTTAAAAACCAAAATGATTTTTCTCAACATTTCCAAAGGGTCCTTCAAATTTTATTACCAAATTTTGGATTGGTTAATATATTTAAGGTCCCAAATATTTAATAGGTTATTTTAAACTAAAAATTTAAAATCATTATTTAGATTATTTAAAAATTATCAATGAAATCTAAAAAAATAAAAAAATTAAAAATAATCTAATTATTAAAAATACTTAGCTTAAATTAAAAATTTAAACTAAAAAGATTCGGTAAAGGACAACCTTTTCGCATTTTTTGTCCGTTTTTAAGGTACTCGGGGAACTTTCCCCGTTCCCAACCCCAAATTATTTGTGGAACCCTTCATCCAAAAAACTTTTTAATTTTTTTAAAATTGAATGGTTGAAATTTAGAAAAGGAGAACAATCAATTAATTTATTTATCAAATATATTGAAAATAAATTAAATGGATAAATATAAACAAAGTTTAAAATAAATTCTTTATATAAACAAAAATAATAAATAAAAATTAAGTTAATCTTTTATTTGGAATAATTTAAATCCAAACTTATTTGGTTAGTATGGGATGAGCTTTCCATATCGTCCCCAAAAATTTTACTCAAAATTTGATTAGGGTTTTTCCATTTTTTTGTAAAATAATTAATAATATTTAAAATATATATAAAATATTCATAATTAAACAACATAAACTAAAATGTTGTTAGTTAGGATTTCAAATCCTTTAAGTTTAACGTAAGAAAAAGGGTGAGGGTTTTAAAGATGGAAATATATGGTAAAAGGATTTTTCCCCCCGGCCCCAAAGGAACCGCCAAAAAAAAAAACCAAAAAACCCCTAATAGGTGGTTCGGTTCCTTTTTTGTTGGGGGTCGGTTTTTTTTTTTTTTTTGTTTCAACCCAAAAAGAAAAATAAAAAAATTTAAAACAAACGGAACCAAAATTTTTTCCGGTTTTTGGTTTATTTTTTCTGTTGATTTAACCTTCCAACCCCATTGGTTAAATGAAGAAATTAAATTTCTAACCAAAACAAAATTTAAAACTTTTAGCAAAAATGATTTAACAAGGATTCTTTTAAAAGGTTTACAAAAAAAATTTTTAATTTCAATAATTATTTTGAATAAAATTTAAACCCCCTTTAAACATTAATTTTAAATTTGAAGATTAAAATTTAATAACAATAAGTAAAAGAATAAAATTTTAATTTTTTAAATTTTTAAAAAAATAGTGGGTAGAATTTAGGTATAATTAGAATGTCAAAAGAACAAAAACACCCCTTTTTTAACCAAAAAAAAATGTTCTTTTGTTTAAACAAATTATGGACCAAATTTTGGAAATGAAAATGTAAAACTTTTGTGACAAAAAGGAACCCATTTTAAAATTGAAAAAACCAAACAAAATTTCCTCCTTGGGGTTTATCATTTGTTGGTTTTGGATATGTTTTAAAACCAATTCCTTTGTTAAGGGCAAAAATTTAGGATCAAAAATAAAACCTAACTAAAAGTTAAAAGTTTAAATTTAAGGGAAACCAAAAATTATTTTTTAAAAATAATTGAAAAAAAAACTCTATACTAAATATTTTTAAAATAAATTAGTTAAAACCAATTATTGAGATACAAATTTAAAAAACCACTTATTTATTATTAATTTAAACTTAAGTTTATGGACATTTAGATTTAAAGATAAATAAAAAATGAAAAAAAAAGTTTTTGTTTTAAATCCAAAAAAATCTAAAATAAGAATTACAAAAATTATTTGAAAAACCCAAAAGAACAAACTTACTTTAATTCCCAATAATGAAAATATTTAACCAACAAAAGACAACCATATTTCAAAAAAACAACAGGGAAATGTATAACGTTATTTAATAAAATGTATTAATCATTTAAAAACCATTTTTTTGTTTTTTTACTTTGACTTCTAAATAATTAAACTCAACAAATTAAAGTTAAAAAGCTTGATTAAAAACATCACAAAAACCTAATTTTTAACCTAATGACCCAAATTACCATTGTAAACAAAAAAACAACCAATTTTAAAAAAACCCAAAAGGAATGACCTAAACTATTTAAAACAACATGATAATAAAAATATTATTTTATTTGTTCTTTGCTTTCAAAAAAAAAAATAAAATTATGAATTTCCATTCAAAAAAGATTAAAATCAAAAATAAAATTGTTTCATTAAATGTTATCTTGTTAAATTCACAAGACCAAAATCCCAAAATTTAAGTAATGGATTGAAAATTATCATTTCACAAAAGGGGCAAAACCATAAAATAAAAAAAAAAAAAAACAAAATAAAATTTATGAACTACCTTTAATTCAAAAAAAGTTAAAATCTAATAAATTCTTTCATTAAATTATCAATAAGTTAATTCGAAAAAAATCCAAAATCCACTATTAAATACAAGACCAATTTTGAACCTTGCCAATCAAATTTATATCGTTGAAAAAAAAATTTTTACCCCTAAATGCTTAGGGTTTTTAAAAAATTTGGTTTTTTTAAAAATTGAATTTTTTAATGGTTGTTTTGGAATTTAAAAAAAAAAAATAAAATTTAAAAATTTTTATTCAAGATTAAATTTTAAAAATTAAAAGGGTTTTTTTAATGGGAAATAAATTTTTTGAATTTGGAGATTTCAAACCAATAATTGAAGATTTTAAAAACCACCAAAAATTTTTTCCCCCTTAATTTCACAAAATAATTAAAACATAATATTAATCTTAAAAGGAATTACTCTTAATTTTAATTCAAATTGTTTTTTTAAAAGTAAATAGGTTTTGTTATTTTTAAAATTTTATTTTTGGTTAATTTTGCAATTTTGGGACTTTAATTAAAATAAAATGGTGGGAAGAAATTGATAAAATTTTATTATTGGGTAAGTTTTTGAGAAAGTTTTGTTTTTTATTTATTTTTTTTATTTTTTCCTTTTTGGATTGGAATTGGGAGGAATGAGGGTTTTAAAGTTTAAATTGTTTGTTTAAATTTAAAAAATTGAAAAGCTGTTTTATTAAGAATTTATAAAGGTTTTTTTAATAAAATGATGATAAATTAGTTTTAAACGTAATTATAAATTAAAACTAAAATTTTAATTATATGGATTTGATTTGCTTATAAATAAATTTTGGCCTTTTAAAATATTCCGTTTAATTTTATAAAAAATTATTTTGTAAAAAAAATATGGCTTTTTTTATGGTTGGATTTTTTATTGTCATTTATTTTAATAAAAAAAGATTGAGGAGGAAGTTTTAGTAATTGGATAAAACCCTATATATAAAGTTTTTAATTATTTCTATTTTATTTAAACTTTAAATTGTTTAATCATAATATTAAAATTAGATGTTGAAAAAACTATAATAATTTATTGGTAAAAAATAAAAGTTGTTAAAAGCTTTTACTTATTTAAATTTTTATTTCTTTTCCAATAAAAGTTTAATATTTTCCTTTTTTAAAAAGCTTATCTAATTAAACTTGCCTTTCTACCTAAAATTTTAAAAAATTCCTTTCCCAAAATCATTCTATTTAATATTTTTAATAAAAGGAGATTTTTTTTTAATACCAAAAAGGGGACTTTTTTTATTAAAGGATGGGTTAAATATGACATATTTTTTATTAATTATTAAGACTAATTGACAAAAAAATTCCAAAATACCCTTCAATTTAAAATTGTCTTTCTCCTTGTTTCCATTAAACATATTTTAAAATATACCTATTATACTTCAAGTATTTTTTTTTTTATCAACTTATGTAAAAATAAATTTTTTTTTTTGTTTTTCCTTAAATCAATTTTTATATTTTTTTAAATTTAAATTAAAATCTTCTTTTTTTCAGGTCTTTTCTAATTTTCTTTCCTTTTTAAACTTTTATTACAATCTTTCCCATTCTTTTAAAATTTATTTTTTCTTTTAACCTTTTTTTCCTTTATTTTCTCAGGGTTTGTTTTCTTGAAAGCTTAATAAAATTGTTTTAAAAATTTCTTAAGATTAATTTTATAGTCTATTTTTTGGAGTTTAATTTTTTAAGGAACCTTAAATTTTTATATTGTTCTTTTTTTATATTGAATTTTATATTTAGATATATATCAGTTTTCGTTTTTTGTGTTTTATTTAGTATTATAAATTTGGGAGTTTTTTTATGGTTTAGTTTTTTCTAAAATTATTGTGGTTGGAGTATTTTTTTTGTTGAAATTAAGTTTAAATTCAATAGGGGCGGTTCATTAATGGGTTCCTTTTCCTGGGAAAGCTTAAATGGAAATTTAATTTACGGGTTTCTTATTTATAAATATTTTTTCCTAATTTGGTTTGTTTTTTTTAAGACTTACTTGTCTTTAATTCTTGGTAGTTTATAAAAGTTTAAAATTCCAAAAGTATTTAAGCCATAAATGTTTGGATAAAGGTCCAAATTAGTTGATTGATTTTGTATGGTGATTGGTAATTATAAAAGTTGGTGTTTTGTGGTATTTGAAAATTTGATTTCGTTGAAGTAAAATTTGGCCACAAAATGTAATGAATGTTGATAATTTTATGGGTCAAATGGTAATTTATTCAAGAGGGTTTAATTTTATTTAGATTTCCGTCCTGAACAAGGTTTAATTAAATAGTTTTCATGTTAGGTTTTTCTGTGAAAAAATATTGTTAATAAAATATTTAGTTATTTGTTTTTACAACCTTAATGCGGCCTCCAAAATTATTTAGTTTCTTTAATTTACTACAACGTTTATTAATACTGTTAATTTAAGATTACATTTATGGAGGAACTTAATGGGCCCAAATTATGACTAATTATATTCTGTGAAGAACTAAAGGACCTTGTCATTCGCCACGGAAAATTTAAACCCAATTATATTTAGAAAAACCAAATGATTTGCCAAATGAAATAGGAGATTGTTACATTTATTGGAAAAGTTATTAATTTTAGGTAATAAAAATAGTTTGCTTAAGTATTGTCAAGGGTTTAAATATCGTAAAATTGGTTCCCAGGGAGGAAAAAAATAATGGCTTTTTAGTAAAAATTCATTAATGGAGGCCAATTTTATCTTTACCGGTATGGGGTTTTGGTATTTTCGTTTTATTTGGAAATAAGATTAGTTTGGAGCACAGTTGCCTTTCTTTAGTTCAAATTTTCGATTTACATTATAAAATGGAAAATACAAGGGCCACTTTGCCAACCCCCGACTTTAAAAAAAATTTCAATAAAGTAGAAAAGCGGGGTTTTTGGGCAAATTCTTACTTTTGCTTATATACTTTGGTTATGCCATTTTAAAGCATTTTTAGAATGGGTGGTTTCTTTTTAATGATTCAAATTAAGGCTGCGGGCTTGGGATTTATCTTATAAGAGGTTTTATGGTGGAAATTTTGGGATAAATATGGAAATATTTTTTGGTTTAAGGGCTATAAAGTTTGATTCGATAGTTTGTTAATTCAATTGCTAATTGAATGGAAAGGGTTTGGTTGGGATTGGTAAACGGATGGGTTTGCCTTTGGTAAATTCAATAACCAAAAGGAAATAGTTCTATTAACCAAGGGAATTAAAAAGAAGGGTTTCAATAAGGGAAGGTTTTAAGGGGTCCCCTTTGGGTATTTAAGGAATTTTATACGTGGGGTAAACTAAAAGGGTTTTGTTAAGTGGTTTGTTCCCTTTTAATTTCAATATGCTTGCCTTCGTTTATCCTATGGAAAGGTGAAAACCGGTAACTGTGTAATTTATGAGATGATTTTTTAACGTTTAAGTTTTATTTTCAATTTTATTGTAATCTGCAGGGATTTTATTTAACGAAAAGGGTTAAGTTTGTTTTCAAGCGGGTAAACTTGAAGGGGAATTTAGAAAAGAAAAAAGAAATCGGGTAAATGGGGAAAGTCCCAAAACCCTTTTTTTTTCAAATAAAAAAAGTTTTATTTTCGGTCAAAATAAAAGAAATCAATACGGGTAGGTTTAAGGTTGTTGGGGAATTGTTGTCCCCGCTAATTTTCCAAACCATTTGCTGCATTGGGTTTTGTATGGTTTTAAGAAAAGAACATGCTGGGATTTTCGCCCATTTTTCCAACTTGTGGGCTGTCAGTTTTTTTTTCGTTTTGGTACCTTGGGATTTGAACCCTAAATGGAATTAAGGGTAAAAGAAATTTACTATTCGGTAATTAGTTTAATTAAAATTGTAAAAAACGGGTTCAAGGGTAAAAGGCATTTTCTTTTCTTAATTTCAAATTTAAATTTGCATTTTTATTTTTGTTTGAAAAAGGGATCATTTTGGTTAATTTTTTTTTTCTTGTTTTTCCCTTGCTTTAGCCCCAACCCCATAGTAATAACACTTTTCTGCATTTTGGCTTTATCCTTTTGATTAACAAGTCAACCCATTTTGGCTTTTCCAAAATGTTCAAGTTTCTTCTTGTTGGTAACGTTTTTTATAAAGAACGAATTAAAGGGAATTTTGAAACTCCCAAAAGCAAATTTTACCTCAAAGGTAAATGCTCATGGGTGAAAACCCCTTCTTTTGGTCAAAAAGGTTTTTAATTTAAAATTTCTATAGTTTGGATAATAAATGACATTTGGAGGAATTTGATATTTCATTTTTTTTCCTCCTTTTTTTCGGGGAAATAAGCCTTCCTTTTTGCTTATAGGTTTTGATTTCATAATTAATTTCATCAAGTTTGACCTACCACGTCCAACAATTCTTTCCTTAAAGGTCATCCTAAAAAATCCAATGATAAGAAAAGGCTGAAAGTTGAGAGATCGATATCAAATGAGACTAATGATTCTGAGCTGGGACATACTTCTGAACAAAGATAGAATGAACCAAATAGGTATACTATGGCTATTTTTTTTTTAAACTACTACTGCCAGTCGAATGGATGTTAGGCTCTTCTCCCGGGAAGTCTAATTCAGTGTAACCGGGCAGAAGTAATGAGAAATATGCGGTTTACGGGTATTTTTTTAACTTGTAACTATATTTTATAAAGTTAGTTCTATTATAGAATTATAATGAGTAAAAGCTGTACATATATACAAATTCAGTGTTGCAAGTAATAAGTTCTTGGAAATATGGTGATGTATTTATGATTAGGGTTGTACATATTTATCAGAACCTATCGGACTAAAGCAAAATTTTGAGAATATGAGTATTGAATACCTTATTCTTGCATGTTATGGTCCCAAACTGTAAACCACACAAAATTTGGTTTGGACCGGACTAAAACCATATATGATAAACAAATTCTGGTTTGGACTGGATGGGCACTGAAAGCTGACACCAACAGTACCATATATCACTATTAGTTTTTTTTTTTTTTGAAAATTTCACTATTAGTATAAGATAGGTGTTTCTGTGTTTTGGAAGTGCGCATAAGAGCAAATCTTATAGTGAGTACTCATGCCCTTTTAAGCTACAGAATAGTGAGTATAATGATTGGAGCTCATGAACGGGCTTGAGGAAAAAGATTTAACTTAGCATAGGCGGGTAATAAGATGCACTCCCCGGAACTTGCTTAAGATTGAAAGCATGGACCAACTATGCTGAGGTCAAAAGTTTTAACTTTTATCATGGAAAATGAGCACCTGTCGTGTGACCATTGTGTTCCACGTCTTCACGTGAAGTTCAACTTCATGGGTCCGTGCATCTTTCACGAGTGGAGTATGTCCCATAAAATGCTGGAGAACCATGTACTCCTCTTAGGCTAGGCTCTTACACGTCTTTGGATCCGATCAGATTAATCAACAACCGGTTTAGCTCGTCACTGGGAGCTGGTGTATCGGGAACCCCTTTGCTTGGTTCAGGTTCAGGTTCATGTTTATGTGTATGCTCATATGTCACTTGACTGCAAATCTTGTATTCAAGCTTTGTAGTTCTGCACCTTTTATCGCCATAAACATAACATAAATATAAACAAGTTACGAAACAACATAAATATGGTATTTAACATTTCAATTTTGTAAGCCATTTCATGTATGTCACTATATACACAACCTCACAGTTTTGATCAAAACTAGTAGGATCAATATACTACACATTATAGTACTTGAGAAAGGCCTCTTCTTCCGCACAAAATGGTTTCAGTACTTTGTACACTTCCATAAGAAGTTTTGGAAAACGGCTACTAAAATAGCTCTCAAATCCTGTAGGAACAGACCCTAACACTTCCTGTACTTCTTTCGGGAGTTCCCTGTAGTGATTAGATTTGTTTCTAATGACACGCAACAAGTCACGTATGCTATCATACTTGTATTTTCTGTACCGGGTGACGTCGTTGAGGAGGATGTTATCTAGCTTTTCATCCCATTTACCACCTAAAGCAACTGTACCGATGCTTTCTAGAGCTTTCAAGACACTAGAATCAGGCTCGCGATCTTCTAATTCTACGATCACTGGCGTCCTTAAGAAATGAGAGACGAACTCCGGTTCCAAAACAGTGGGTGATGATACACCTCTGCGGCTCTTAGTCTGGACAACATTAATAAATGCATAAGTATATCAAGCAATACCTATCCATTTTCAAAGACCGATAGCATAAGGCGTGGCAAAATAAGCGAGTTGAGGTCACTTTTAGTCCAACTTTTTATGACCAATATTGTAAAATAAGCAAAGAAACTGGATTTGACTATTTGTTAGAAAATATCGATCGTTTTAAAAATGACCGATTCAAGATCCATAAAACACAAACCAGCAAACTTTTAGGCTTATAATTTGAGATTTGCCAACTTAAGCTAGCATTAGAACATTTGTATGGGGTGATTAGAAATCATGACAGGCGGAAACGATTTTCTATGATTCTATCTAAACATGCATAACTGATAATTATGTAGTACTTAACAGTTTATAACACACTAGTTAGCATTAATAAGAGGATTGTCTATAAATTTTATATCTGAGATATAGTGTATAAATTAAATTTGGGATAATATATGAGGCCACCCATTACCCATATAAGTTTTTAGCATATCGCCATCCGTTTATTAAAACTAACTTATAGGCCACACCAGCTATATATTTGTTTTCGTTTATTGAAACTAAGAATAACACACTAAAAGTATACGAATTAAAAAAACTAGTTGCAAATTTTCATTTTTTATTCTTCTAAATTACCTTTGATAATATATATTCACACTTAAAACAAGGGTATAATTGGTATTTCACACCAAACTTTTCATTAGTTTTGCTTTGATAAGTTAAAGGTTGGTTACTTATTTGTACATTACAGTTATCGGGCATAAATTTGGCCATAATTGATGTAAACGAAAAAAACCACATAGTTAGACGGCCTATAAGTTTATTTCAATGAATGTGTGGCCTATATGTAAAATATTGAAAACTTGGGTGGCCTCCACATACATTATCCCATTAAATTTTCTTAAAATGTAGGTGAAAAACAAAATGCAAGTTCAAATTACCAAATACAAATTTCCTATTAACAGATAGAGCAGTTTCAACCATGCTATTTAGGTAACTTGACTAATAGACCAGATTCCAGATTCTACTTAGGGGCTGTTTGATAAATTGATATGATTTAGTGCTGAATGAATCAAAGGTGTGAATGAGCTATGTCCTGAATCAAAATGAACGTTTGAAAATTCTTCTAAATCAATACTCTGAATGATTAAAATTACAATTTTATCCTTTATACTCGCTTAGTGTACATTAAAAGTAAATATTAATAAAACACCAAATGTTATGTAAAATAAAAAATGTCTCATGAAATTATATAAACATGTTGGTGTTCCATCATATTAAAAAATAGTTCTCTAGTGTCAATTCTCAAAGGTCTCAAAAATAAAATTTTCAATACATAGTGGGTATCGTAAGTTGTGAAGTAAGGAGTACAAGTTGTCATATTCAAATAAAGTATAAATGGAAAAGTACTTCAATACTAGTAACTAATTAAAAGGTAAAAAAGGACAAAATAGGGAAAGGAGGGTCACTGAATTATGTTGCATGCTATTGGCCCTACATGATTCAGTACTTGTCTAATTGTTTCAGCGCCATCAAATTTTTTATCAAACAAGATAGCTCTGACCGATTCATATTTTATCTTCTTAGTGGCCCAATTCAAAGGCTATCAAACAAGGCCTTAGATGAACCCACTAAGATTTAATGTTTGAAGGCGTTTAAGATATTGTAGCAAGTGTCATACCTGAACTCTGGGATGGGATGTAGGAGATTAGTGATAAGGTCGAAAGCTTCAGGTATGTTATCAATTAAAAAGAGATCTTTTCGGTCATTAACAATGTTTACATCACGCTCAAGTGTGTCACCAAATGGGTGTCGGCCACCAGTGATGCAAAAGAAAAGCACGCACCCAAAACTGAACAGATCTACAGCACGAGTTTGTAGTTCGTTTGAAGTTGCTCAGGTGCTTGCCAACCCGAACTTCCATAACCTATATGTGAATGTCACACAGATGATTAAGATTCACGACCATATCGATTTTTGAAAAGGTGAAAAATATTATATGAAGAAACATACGGTAATAATCAACATTCCAATTCTTTCGGTTTTAATTTGTTTTCATCATTGACTAATTTATTATGTGGATCAATGTATAGAAGATAAAAGAGAAATAAGGTTTCTACATGTTTGAAATATTAGCCTCAGAACAAATGAGCTGACATAATGATAGCGGATTTAAACAAATCTCTTTTAGAAGTTTGTAGAAGACTTGACTTGCCTGTTGCGCTTTTGGTTAGACAAGACATATCAGCACGTAAGCGTTTACTAATACCCATATCCGAGACCTTTGCAGTAATAAGAGACCTATCTTGGCGTATCAACACGTTTTGAGGCTTTAAATCTCGGTGAATTATTCCAAGTTCATGCAAATGTGCCAGTCCGCTAGCTGTATCCCTACATTTTAGATTGCAAACAGATATATAATGAGATTTTATACTTTCTAGAAGGTCCAATTTATCAGCATAACTTGTGTCCTACTATATAATATATATACAACTCCGACTAACCTCATTACTTTTAACAGCTCGGGTGAAGGATACCCATTGGGCTTCCATAACTTGAAATCCTTAAAAACCTCCATTGACGATTGAACTTGAGTAGATGAACTGGTTTGTGGCAAGATTAGTTCATGCAAACTGCAGATGCAACGCTCAAGAGCAATGTACACAAAGTCTTGATCATACTCAACACCATGCCATCGAACAATGTTAGAATGTTCATCAGATAAAATCAGATTTTGAATTTCTTCGAAGCCACATCATGATGCACTTTCACAATGCGTTTCACAGCAACATGACGACCATCATAAACTCCTTCTAACACAATTGTTCCATTACTGCCTTTCCCAATTTCTTTGTCAGAAACCATTAACTTGCCAATTTCGTTCAAAACTCCTGTAAACTGAAACCCGTTCATTATCTTCTCAAGATTAGCATCAACTCTACTGTTTCCAGATTTTCGAGGTTTCTTCTTTTTGGGTGTCACATTTTGCACCTTAGTAACCACAACAGGCTCATTTAACTTATTCTGTTTTCTCCTCCCGAAATTCCAACAGCCGACAATTAGGGGTATGAAGATAGACAAGGCAGCAGCCAAAAGTTCAAGCACCCACACTTTAATACTTGCAAGAATTCCATGTGTGACGCTGACATCTTTTGCATGCTTATCATCAGGTTGGTGAGGAATAGGTGGAATATATGGAACAAGTTGATGAGGGTTTTCAGGATCATTAACTAACACGGTTTCTGGTAACTGAGCTGGAGTAAATAGAGAACTCTCATGATTGGGAGGCAGGAGATAATGTTTTTCACCACCATCGACTAACATTGGTATCGCTTTTAAAATAGACTCAAAATCACGTGAATGACGAACACGAAGAACTAGAGGATCGGGCTGACCAAATTTTTGCACTAATGACTCGCCCTTAAGTTTAGTTGAAAATATGGTTGAGCCAAGACATGGTCTAAAAGCTTTAAAATCAGAAACTGAAAGTGACCACACAATTTTACCACTATCAGTTGATGAATAGATTAGCTTGTAGTCAAATCTCTCAATGCAGAGAAGTTGACAAAGATCAGATCTCTGGGGAGCACTTTTTTCAAGAATTATGGAGCTCTGTTCAGAACTAAGAGTGGCGTCTGACTTGAATGTATGAATGACATCACCAGTTTTGGGATCAACAAGGAATACAGTTGTGTTTTTAGACCCTATCAGAACTCCATCTGCTGAAACACGAGGTGTTTTTCCAATTAACTCTTCAACACTGAATGGAAGTTTCTGGGGTGCCAAAAAAAAACAAATATGTTATAATACATAATCAGAAGAAGACGTCCACCACGACACCCCACAACGTATGGGGTTAACATATTCAGTATCATCAAGTTCAATCTAACTAGTTAGCAATTGTCCACAGTAGTTGCTGACTGTTAAATTATGGCAATTAGCTTTCTTCTGCAAACTGAAAACTAGACGCGACAAAATGGGTGGGAAGGGTCATGGGTCAAATTGGTTAACCTATTTCACGGATCATATCAGGTTGGATAAACCCACACACTTTTTGTCCAAATTGTATTATTTTAAATTACAATTAATCTATATGTTACAAATATGACTAATATATTAGTACAATAGAAGTCATTTTCTGAGTGAGACTGTTTGATATGTTGTATATTTTAAATCACATTTGGATGATAGTTGACTCATTTGACTTGTTCCGTAAACTTATTTCTTATTTATATATTGACCCGTTATAGATAGAAACATTAACCCAAATTGACCAAACATCAGTAAATGGGTGGAAATTGCCCCCTTCTACTAACTAGCATTCTTGTCAAATACCAAAACAAGACTACGGTTCGCAAAGGCGGCGACTCTTGAACAAATTATGACAAATGCAAAAGAAGACAATGTACTATGTGCAAAATTGCTCACCTCTGCTTTAGCGTTTTGTAATGAGCGTAAAGTTGCCAGTCATCTCCACAATCTACATAGAAGTTATTCTGCTGTCTAGAGGAATTATGCTCATCATCTTCCAAATTATGTGATTGATGTGCATCATATATTGGTGGACCAGTCGGAATGGACCAAAGGATATTACCAGAACTGGTGTCCAGCTTATATATCTTGCCATCTGGTGCAGCCAGCAATATAGAATCTGGTTTACTGAATGGCAAACATCAAAGTAAAGAAACATATTATAATCTAATTATGGAGAAAAATATGCAACTACTTCACATATGTATCTGTCACAATCTTAGAAGGTGTATGATAATCCATTGCAAAAATTGGTATTTCATTCTCATTATATACAAATCAGATGATTGCATCAATGTTAAGAAACAGAATGCTAACATAAGCGATGTCTATTTTGAGAAATGATATACTGTTGTGTAACATTGCTTATGTTAGATATTGTGACTTCACCTCCTAAGGGTAATTTAGTAATTTTGGTCTAAAGGGTATTTTGGAAGAATCTAGAAAAGGAGATACTTAAGAAGAATTATCTAGAGATTAGTAGAAATTATATTATGAAATATCTAGGATATTTAGGTTAGAAGCTTCTAGAATCATATTAGCCATTAGTATAAATAAGGGCTAATCCTTCTCATTTGTACACTACTACTCATCTTGTATCCTTTGATTTGTAATACAAGAAACTTTTGTCTGATCTCCTTTTGTTTTGCTACTGATTATTCTCGATTATTCTCCCCTCATCCTAACAAATTGGTATCAGAGCTAACCGATCGTGTTTGAAGCAAGCTTCTGGTTGATTTTCAAGATTCAATATCTTGATATCATTTTGGATCTGTTCTTCGTTTTGGTATTTGGTGTTTGCTGTTCGATCGGGTTTGAAGGTAGGAGAAATCAAGATCAGAATTTGTGTTGTGGAAGATCAGAATTTGTCTTGTGAGAGGTTTTGTTCTGATCTTCTGAACATCACTAGTAAACCCGTTTGAATAATATGTCGCTCAAACATCATCGTCATTAGTTAGCATTGAAAAGTTTAATGGGAAAAGTAACTTTAGTTTATGACGAATTAAAATTGAGCCTTCTTGAAACAACAAGGTATTTGGCACCTCTGGCCGGCCCCAAACCGGTGATATGACGGATGCAAAATATGCCTCACAAGATGAAAAGGCCCATTCCACTATTTTGCTATCTTTATCGGATGAGGTTCTTTGCGAGGTTGTGGATGAAGAAACGGCTTCCGGTGTGTGGAAGAAGTTAGAAAAGCTTTATATGACAAAGTCGTTGACGAATAAGTTGTTATTGAAGCAACGTTTGTTTTCGCTTCGAATGAGAGAAGGTTCATCATTAAAAGATCATCTTGATGCTTTAAACTCCATCCTGATGGATTTGAAGAATGTTGATGTCAAGATTGATGATGAAGATGCTGCTCTTATTCTTCTAGTATCGTTTCCTCCCTCGTTTGAGAACTTTGTGAACTCCTTCGTTGTTGGAAAAGACACTATCACATTAGAAGATGTTCGATCCGGTTTGCATTCCCGAGAGCTTCGTCATCAAGCATCGGGAACTTTGGAAGATCAACCTGTCGGCTTATCAACTACAAGTCGTGATAGTGGTCAATATCGATTTGAAAAGGGTAAAGATAAAGGTGGAGCATCATCGCGTTCTCGAGGTCCCAATCCTCGAGATATTTGTAATTATTGCAAAGAGGAAGGCCATTGGAAGTACAATTGTCCTAAACTTAAGGAAAAGGTCGGTGACAGTTGCTAAAACGACTCGGGTTCGGATTGTGAGGTACTTTGAATGTTTGGCCGTAATCCTTATTATATAAGTGGGTCATTAGAATTTAATTTGGTATTTGCATTTGAAGATAGATTTGGTGTTTGAAGACTTGGTTATAATCGGTCGTTTGAATTTTGTTCAATCGTTTGGAATTTGTCACCGAAATTTGGATCTTCGTTTGTCGGGCTTTTGAAGTTTGTTACTGAATTTGATTGTCATTGGTGAAGATCGTTTGAGTAGATTGGTTTTTCGGTTAGCGTTTTGAATTTTCGGCTAACATTTGATTGTTCGTTGTGAAGTTATCGGCATTTGTTTTGGATCGATTTTGTTTCGGATAGCTTTTGGGAATCGATCGTTCGATTTGAAATTGGCTAGTATCTCTAGCCTTTGGAACTGGAATTAGATATGGTGTTACTTAGGAGTTGAACTCATGGTGGAGATTGTTAGATATTGTGACTTCACCTCCCAAGGGTAGTTTAGTAATTTTGGTCTAAAGGGTATTTTGGAAGAATCTAGAAAGGAGATACTTAAGAAGAATTATCTAGAGATTAGTAGAAATTATATTATGAAATATCTAGGATATTTAGGTTAGAAGCTTCTAGAATCATATTAGCCATTAGTATAAATAAGGGCTAATCCTTCTCATTGTACCTACTACTCATCTTGTATCCTTTGATTTGTAATACAAGAAACTTTTGTCATTGTTTTTTGCTAATTATTCTCGATTATTCTCTCTGATCTAACGACTTACATAATATCCTATAAGTGCTTACTACTATTCAGACTAAAATTGCTTAAAAATTTAGTGTTGAACACACCTTGATGACGGAATAAAGTATCCTCTTTTAGCTTGCAGAATTGAGCTAATTACCTTCAATCCATCAATCACTATGATATAAGTTTTTTATAATCAGACTAAGTATTTTTAAAGACGTACTACAAAATCTGTTTGTATTCCAAATAATATATTTACTTTTATGGGTACATGAGAGCCAAGAGGAAGCTTTCCAACATATGGATATTTCCTTCTATTTAAACCAATTAGGTAAATTCTGGTTATTGTTAATATTTTAAATTTCAAAAGTTATTTATTAGTTTTGCTCATCAAGCAGGGAACCTTGATATGGGATTCTTCAACTTGAGGTGGAGCATCAGCAGATACATTCTAAAGTTCTGCTATGTGTAAAAGAACCATGTGGTTTACACCAGCAAGTCAGCAACCTAGTATTTGACCACTGAAAACACTCCATCGGCTTAACACCAACAACCTTCACATTTCTGGATTTTATTTGACGTTATATGGCTCATTTGCACACACTAATCATAGTTAAAAGTAAGGTTTATAGTAACAAATCCACACCAATAAATTTTCAGTAAACTTTAATAGTAATAATTTTAGCTTTAAAATTAGAAAAAAATGGAAAACAGTTTTGATGTCTAAAACACGATCAACAATGCAAACACACATTATCTCAATCTACTGAAAGATCCTTTAATCAATGAATAACCTTTTATACTCAGATCCCCAAAAATTTACGATAGCACAACCCCAAATTCAATCTCAAGATCATAAATTCCTACAATTTAAAAAAAATGCAATCAAACAACAACTTACGTTGTAGAGTTGCCAAGTTGAAACTGATCAAGAGGAGAGGTACTAGAATTAAATGATTGGCGGTGGTTGAAACAAACCCCAAATGCCACCGGAAATACGGCCAAAAGGGGACAAAGGGAAACTAAAGTACCTCTCATAAAATTACTTGTAACCATATTCAACATTTAACTAGATTGATTTTCAAATAGGGGATTTCCTATTGGATTCGATGATTGAATTTGTGAAGAATACGAGTCTTGTATTTACTTCTCTTTGACCACAATACACAAATTTCTGCAAAGTATGTTGCCGTGACATATATATTTGGATATATTTACATTAATTTCCCCTTGATTATGTAATAATTTCAAAACTACTCCGTATAGGACTTAAGACAACCATCTTACCAAGCCATTTTATCAGCATGTGTCTGAGTCGGAGCACACTCACGGATCCAGCCTTGAAGACCAATAGGACATAAACCCAAATATCTGACATGTGTTATAGTGACCACTAACAATGGTGTATGCGGACAATCCTTTCAATGCCCCGTGGACCAATTGCATTACACAAAGATAACCGTATAAATATGGTACTTCACTCCCGATTCAACTAGGTCTGTCTAACTCCCTTTCTAACATTTATTCACTTTGTTCTCTCTACTCCCATTCTAAACATGCATATAGCAATCTTATTTATCATCTTTCTCATGTACTTTTGGACCAACGGAAGGCAAATCTCGGGCCTTGGATCCTACTCCACATTCAATGATTTTTTGATGTTAACACCATAGTTAGATCTCACAAATAGTTAGATCTCAGGATGAACATGGTTGTAAAACTCGATAGACGATACTCAAGCGGTCGACAACATGAGCCGTGTCAAATACTTATAAATGGATGTCCACAACCTAACCCCAATCTTATAATTCATAATCCAAACCTACCCAATTTATATATAAACTATGAATATCGATGAGAATGTGGCATATAACCCTCGTTTACCCACCGAATAAAACGTGCCATAAAACATATCTCATAATTTCCGCGTTCTTGTTATGTTTTAATAAGGTGGAAAAGAAAACCACCTTGAGGGGTGCCCAAGTTAGTAAGCTTTGTCAATATCATGAGGTCGAGAAGTGTGAAAGCTACATTAGGATCTTCAACTTCATGAAGAACATCAGCAAACACATTATTAAAGATTTATAAAGTTTAACAGTTTATAAGTGCATGATTTACAAGATATTGCCCCACGGAATATCCTCCATTGGCTTAACAAGAGCGATCTTGTGTTTTGTGGATCCAATGTACTTAAACGGCATACTTCCCCCATTGCCTAAACAAACTCAAGGAAGTGCAGCCACCTATGTGTCTATCAAAGTGTTTGTTTCCACACACTATGATTATTGTGAATAGGACGAGAGTGAAACTACCAACCCAATATTTAGAGAACCGCTATAAAGCTCTAAATTTAAAAACCAACAACCCAACCTAGAATAGGGGTTTTGATCCAACGGGGTATCGAAACTCCTTACCTAATAATTTGTGAGCCATTTCTATAAGATTTAGGGGGTGTTTGTTTAAGCTTATATGTGTTTCGGCTTATATAACATAAGCCTCAACTTATGGGCTTATATAACATTGTTGTGATGCAACAATCTTATATAAGCCCATAAATCTCAAAGTAAGCTACATAATTGAGGCTTATGTTATATAAGCTGAAATCACATAAGCTCATTAGCCCACATATAAGCTTAAAAAACACCCCTTTAGTTATTCCAAAGTCAACATCCTCGTATCCTACACAACCCCAATGAGTTACCAATGTCTACATTCTTACTAGTAATATTAAGCTTCCTTATTCTATCATTTACGCAAAATCCTAGAAAAATGATCACTCCTCCAAGGTGTAAAAGAGATCATTATATCAGTCGGAGATTTTCAAAAGCAAGTATTGACTCGTTATCAAGATATAAAATACAGGTAAAGGGCGAAGGATTGGCTACACGGGGAAAGTCAAACCTTAATTACGCGACCTAAGCGGTATTCCTATGGCCGTTTCCGAACGAGATTAGTAAATAAAAAGCTAGGGCAAACAAAATATCTATTTAACAGTCTATAAAACCCTAACCCTAACCCTAATATAAAAAGCAAATGAAATGGAGCAACTTACGGTTCTTTCGCGACCTTCACCGGCAGCGGCGGAGGAGGGTGGAAGAGATCGGAGACAGCGGTGGCGCCGGAAGTGGTTGTGGAGGGCGGCGGAAGGATGGGCAAACTGGCAAATGCGGCCGGAATGACGGCCAGAAAATGTAACAGTGAGATTAATGGGCGTCTCATTGTGAATCATTAGTTGTTAATTACTACCATTCAACGTTTATTTATTTAACGAATTATATATAAACTAGGATTTGTCAAAGGGTTAATGAGTTGTTGTTGTTGTTGCTTTGACCACAATTTGTGTCTTTGTGTGTTTTTGTGTTTATCGTCTAAACACTGCTTTTTTTATAAGTGGTTTCATAGATAGATCTGTTTACGTTCAATGTCCCCTTTAGTTGTAACTTACGCTTCAACACACGTGTTTTACGGTTTCACTTTATCTGCACTTTACACGTAGGGGTGAGCAAACCACTCGAACGACAGATAGGACAACCGCCGGACCGTCGAGATCGACCGGATAGCATCATCCATCCCGGTCGCCGGTTTAAATTTTAAATTATTCGGTCGCCGATCAGGACCACAAACCAACTATTTTAGTCTTGTTGGGATAGGACCGACCACATCGGTCCGGTCGCCGATCTGCAACTTTTTGGTTAATCGGTCGCCGATGCTTGACGGTCCGGTCTGGTCCGGAACCGATGCTCACCCATATTTACACGTCTCACATAGGGGTGAGTATCGGTTTAAAAGACCCGATCAGAATGGCTAATATCGAGACCGAAACAGCCTAAAAACTTAGATCGAAGACCGGATTGAATGTATTTTGTCATGTCTGGTCGGGTTTATGAAGGCAAAATGGTCGGTTTGTAGGTCGGACCGGACCGAGACCGGACCATTGGTCATTCGGTTCGGTCGGTCCAGTCGGTTTTCTCGATAGGCTCGATCGATTTGCTCAGCCATAGTCTCGCAATCAGTGTATCAATCATAAACCCATCAAACCCATCACCCATCACCAAACAAAACCAAACATATAAAAATATCTCACTCATTACCAAAAATATAGTTGATTTTACACACTTTTATTTTCACATATTTAAAAGCACGTAAAATTTTATTAGTTTATTAACATTTAATGATGTGTAAAAAATAAGTGTGGAAAAAAAAATCTTATAATCGTCACACTTAAAAGCGATACCTTTTTTTTGACACAACTATAAGTGTAAAAAAATCTATTGTTTTACAAAAAAATTTCACACTAATTAACGTAACCAATTTTTACACATCATTAACTATTAATAAACTAATAAAATTTTACACACTTTTAAAAAATGTGAAAATAAAGTATGTTGAATCAACTATTTTTTTATAGTGGCTTTATACAAATATGCCTTACAATATACCCCATAAACATACACACAAAAAGATGCATCGATTATGTTGTCTGCACCACCGAACCACAACCAAAATACCCCCACTGCGTGCAATTAGGGGAGGTGTGTTATGGGGATGGCGTGTGGCAGGTGACGCCACCAAGTGGTCGACCACCACCATATCTCAATCTAAACTAAGAGGGATAAACAACCACCTTATCTCAATCTAAACTAGGTTTGCAGCCCAACGAACGAGTGATGTTATATTATTATGATCTAACAATTAATCGAAATCCATATCAGCACAAACTGTAACATACAAAAGTGCCAACGCCCACAACAAAACTTAACACATGTATTACGAACATATAGAATTAATATTCAAAAACTTCAACATCAAATGTCTACGATAACAAAGATGGATCCTTAGGCAAGAGCTTCGGTTTCATCAGGAACAACACCGTTAGCAGGCTCGTCATCATCTGATTTCAACTGAGATGATACATCATCTATAGCAGAGTTCAGCTCTGCTATCTTCTGCGCCAACTTTTGGCGTGTTTTCTGCAATAAAAAATTTATATCAGTATCTCTACATCACAGAGGTGACACTTTCGACCAAACTATACATGAATGGGTAGGGTTATGTTTTATATCTGACGGGTAAAGCTAAAGAAAATAGTTAAAAAGGAAATGAGTCGACTGCCCAGTAGTGTATTTTTCTCCAAAATACCTCCCTTTGGGAGGGAATTGGAGTGCAGTAGTGTAATTTTTTATACATGAAAGCTCCTCAATTCAACCATTCAACACTTTAAAATATTATTCAAAAAATCTTTTGGTTCAACCAGACCCACCCATGTCTCCACCACTGCTCTATAAGCAAATGATAAAAGATAGACAAAGATTTGCAAGAGATACAAAAAGTCCACATATGCATCATTTTCACTAGGTTACTATGTGACTTGGTCAGATTCCGTCACAAAGGGTGACCAGCAGACCTTACCAATTACCAAAGACTCGAACCTTACCATACAATGGTTGCAACATATACATAATGTCTGAAAGGGGAATCTTAAGTGAAAGTAAAAGGAAACCAGAAGCTACTATAAACACCTTATAGATGTAAAATCCGAGAAAAAGTAATTGCGTGCTTGGTGATAATACAGTTAAGTATGAGAATCGTGCTCACGCTATTGTCTAGTCAACTGTCAACATCTACAATCATGTTCTAATTACTTTGTCCATTCATCTAGTGCTCTTACTTTCCAGTGAAAACCTAATATCACACAACAGCTCTGCTCTTAATGACATTAAAAAGTGGGCAAACAAACTGAATCACTATTCATTCAAGATTCCTACCTCACTGCAATGTTTACTAGACATTTTGGTAGTCATGGTAACCCTTTGGTAAACTAGTCTACAGGATCTAGTAAAGCGCGCCGTTCATATGTGCCATGTGATTTAAGGTCATTCGTCCAATTCCCTTTAAGTGGATAATACCTAGACAGACTCAACCCTAAGACCTAATGTTTCATCGGACACCAAGTGACCTAGCTAATACCACTACACAAACAATTGTCGATAAAACATAGACCAATAAGAATTTTCACCAACTTAATCTTCAATAATGACAGAACTTGAATTGACCCAATTCAATATTATAGATCATTTCTTTGTGACATTGGAAGGCTATATCCGGATATCGCTCCATTACTATTATAAAGTAATGTTCTTTAATTAAATGTATTAAAAAGGGGCACTTTGCAAGTAATATGGGGTATGCTATCTCTGAAAGAAAATGTTTCAATAGAACACCATATAAGTAAGTAAGCAAAACTAAATCCAGATTGATCTCACATTATCTTTAATACCAACAGTATGAGATAAAATGTGTACCTCCAAAGCTTTTTCTTCATCATAGATGAAATTGGGCAGCTTCTTCAGCAACTCTTTTTTGTCAGTTCCAGCTAGTGCCTTACTTATCTGTCAAAAAATAAACTCAGCTACATAATGATGCAAATACACTCTCAGCAATATTCATGTGCATCAAGAATAAATTTCTTTTTACATATATCAAACAAATATAATGCAGCATCAACTTACTAGTCATGTCGACATATCATACCTGAGGGGCGAAAATGCAGCCAAGTGTGCCAACAAGTACTCCCCCTAGAACAAAGCCACCAATGAAGGCACTTGCACTGCTAGATCCTCCATCATCACTGAAAAAAAATAACGGCTGGTAAAAAGCATGTCCATATGCTTGAGAGCAGAAACATGAGATTCAAAAGTTATTACAGATAAACAATACACTTTGAGGGACATTCGACCCATTTGGCCTATTAGGCATACCCCAAATTGACACATACATGAGTCAGAATCGCAACCTATGCTATCTACACTAGTCTTGCATTTGGTAAAACTTAACACTCAATCGAGACTGGGCAGCTGATATTACCTGTATCTTGCTTGAATAGAGAGTGTCCTTTTGGATGTGACCAGTTGCGTTTTACCCGCACGACTCTGCCCAAATGATAACTTGTTGAGTCCCTGATCATGTCCCTTCAAAGAGCAACCTACCATCATTTACCGTCACCAAAATTTAATCATTGTGTTAAAAGTCGGCAATAGGTAAGGCATGTTATAAGAGTTGCATATCACAGGTAATTGCCTTCAAAATTGAATGCCTAGATACTGAACACATCAAACCACGATCCACACAAAAACTTTCATAAAACTAGTTACATTTTTAGAAGTTATAATGGAGAAAAAAGAGTTGAGGAACCATTTTAAAATTGATATCTAATTTGCTCAGAAAAGTAAGCGATGGGCAAAAGTTTGATAAAGGATAATTTAGTTTAGAGAAAGCATTTCTACTTGGACCAAAGAATGAACTTTGAAGTCATTTTCTTCTTTGTTACAAACTCGGGATTAGTACAAAGCTCGTTGTCATTCTTTGTAACTAAAAATAAGAACGATTCTTACATACAACAATACAACATCAACAGTTAAACAATCTGTAGAAAATCATTTCTTATATCACATCAACATTTCAATTATACAGAAACAACATTCACAAAAACACAAAAAAGACTTGTGACTATTACACTAAAATGTGCGAGGTCTAAAGTTCAATTTCTGCTACGTGCAAACAATCCTTAAGTGGCCACACCAACCTCCTCCTGGGCTTTACCTAAAAGTAATAAAAGTAAGTGGGTGGGTTTGGAAAAGAAGATAGTTTACCAGATGAGTGATTGTTGAGTAAAAGCAGCGATGAATTCGATACTGCAGACATAATTATTAGCTAAAAACAGGAGAAGAATATCAACAACAGATGTTTTATGTTTTGTGTTTTGTGTGTGTCAAATTTTTATTTGATTGATTTGGCGAAGAGAAGAAAGAGTTAGAAATGGGTATTTTTATTATTTGGTCGATAAAATCAATGTTCTTTTCCACACTCAAAATCTATTCTTATTAAACTTTTTTCAAACATGACCATCAACTTCTATTTTTCCATTTTCTTTTATTTTAAATATTAAAATTAATAAAACATTATATTAATAATTCAAATAAAATAAAAGAAAAATATGTAAGGCTCGTCACAATGGGACGGAACAAATAGGTCAGTCGAAGGTAACGACCGACTTTAAAGTTGGTCGACACTACTGTGAAGTTTCGGTCGCATATCGGTCGAGGTCCAAAAAAATGAATATCGGTTGGTTTTTCAACCGATTTTGAAGTTTCCAAAAAAATGTTACCGTTTCACTAAAAAAAAAAAAAAAAAAAATTACCTCTTTACATCCTATAAATACCAACCTCAAACTACTTCTCATCCATATTCACTTTCAACCTCAAACTACTTCTCATCCATATTCACCATGTCAAAGAAAAATACTCCACAATCAAAAAACCGATGATCCCGACTACCCCAAAATGCATCGGATTGTAATTTCTCGCCGGAAAACAACTTTAAATTAACCGGCATAACACCACCACAAAACCTGGGTATTCACTTACATCCACCAACTTTTGAATATTAATCACAACTACCACAACCCAATCAAAACCAAAACCCGTTTTACGTTAATCGTCAATTTGTCCCACCAAAACGATCTAATACGGATTACCACCAAGAACCAAGTGGGTCGTCTTATCGTCCTAACATGGACTTCTTGTATCCTTTTCAACCGTATCACAATTATTCCCCGCTTCGTAGTGCTAATCTTGAGATGGATTTGGAGGATTATATGCCTGAGTATCTGACCAAAACTATTCGAGTCAAAATGCTTCGATGGGGCAAGGTTCGGGTCACGGTTCGTACCACAATTCCATTCCCGTTGAAGACGATGACGATGACGATGTTGAAGAGAGGTCACCCATCAAACCAAATAAGCCTTCAAGACGTGCTACAAAGGCGAAGGACAAAGGCAAGAAGCCCGAACCAACCAAGAAGGCCAAACCATGGACAAAGGAGGAAGAGATCGTGCTTTGTAGAGCTTGGGTTTTTGTGTCGGAAAACTCGGCGAGAGGAAACGCTATGAACAGGCACCGCTTTGGGAGGAGGTGATAGCGTATTTTCAAAAGGAAGCTGGCTGAGAAAGAACCTACAACTCCATCACGACTAGGGCGGAGCACCGAAGGTTCAAAACCGAACCGGACCGACGAGACCGACCGAACCGACAAAAACCGAACCGGACCGACAGCCCGTCGGTTCGGTTCGGTCCAGTTCGGCCCAAAACCGACAAAAACATGCCAAAATACACCTAGACCGACAAAACCGAACCGACCTGACGAAAAACCGAACCGGACCGACAACATTCGGTTCGGTTTCGGTTCGCGTTTTTCACGGTTTTTGGTCCTCGGTTTTCTCGGTTCGGTTCGGTTCGGGTCGGTTTTTGACCAACGCTCAGCCCTAATCACGACCGAATGGAAGAATAGGATTTGTAATAGGGTTGGGAATTTTGTGCTATTATTGATAATTTCAAGAAAAATCATGGAAGTGGTGAGAATGATAGCTCTTAGAGAATACCGTATGATGTACGGTCATGATTTTACCTTGGAGGAGTGTTGGCAAATTTTGAGGACTCGTGATGCTTGGAAGAATTGTGAGATGCCGATTTTCAGAACGAATAGTCGGAAGAAATCAAAGGGTTCTACAACTACCTCGGGGTCAACCCAAGGTCCTTTGAATTTCCAAGACGTTGATGATTCTGATGATTAGGAAGAGACTCGAGAATCACGACCAGAAGGTCGTGACGCAGCAAGATAGAAATCCTCCTCCTCCTCTCGTGATCAACCATCAGAATCATTTATTGGTTCGTTAGTCAAGGTCCTTTGAATTTCCAAGACGTTGATGATTCTGATGATTAGGAAGAGACTCGAGAATCACGACCAGAAGGTCGTGACGCAGCAAGATAGAAATCATCCTCCTCCTCTCGTGATCAACCATCAGAATCATTTATTGGTTCGTTAGTCAAAACCTTCAACAAATTCAAGTCGTCAAAATCGGAAAAAGCTAAGGGTATAGAAGATGCGTACATAAGGTTGAGGGAAAAAGAGCTGGAGATGAAAAGAGAGAAAATTGAGCTCCAAAAACAGACGATGGCATTCATGGCCCAATCAAAACGGGAGACCGACTTAATTTTCTACAATACCCCAATCGACCAAAGTTTGCCCCCACGACAACTAGCCGAACTGATGGAGCTTAAGGAAACAATCAATGCACGCTACAAGTTAGATTATTAGTTTAAGTTTGTAATGTTTATTTGAATTTAGTATTGTAATGTTTTTAATTTTAATGAATTTAAATTTGTTGTTTAAAATGTTTGAATTAAAAAAAGTCACCATCGATCGTGGCAATTTAGTCGGTGTCGATCGCTGGGAGAGAAAGCTAATATGACAGCCGGTGGCCCAAATCACGACTGTGGGTAGCCTAATAAAACAACCACTATTACCACCAACTTTTTTTTTTTCATTTTCATTAATTTTAAACACTAAAACTCAAAACAATTAAAAACATTCAATTAATAATTCAACTAAAATAAAAAGGTTACAATAAGAAGTAAAATAAAATGAAATTACGAATTATTGTGCATTGTTCGACGTCAAATGTGTTCCAATAAATCGGCTTTAAGGTTTAGATGAGTTTCCTCGTTAATTAAATCACTAATAACTTTTAACGTTTGTTCATGCGTTCGTACGAGATTATCATCAAGATATTGCTCCTCTTGATAAAAGTTGTGAGAGAATGTATTCTTTTTGTCTTTTAAAATCACACTATGTAATATGATACATGTGTAAATCATATTCGTTATTTTCTTAATAATCATCGGCCATACAGACTTTTTTTATTATTATTATAGTCCACTTTTTCTTAAGCGCGTCAAACTCTTGTTCCACATATTTTCTTGCTACTTCATGCGCTTTCTTATACCTTATTCGCTTTGCAACATTCACACCTGGCTGTAAAATAGACTTAACTAGAATAGACATTTTGTATATGACGTCAGTAGGATAATATCCCCATTTATAAGGCACGTTGTTAGCCACAAAAGGAACATGGTGCTTTCCCGTCTTTTAAAATGTTAAAAATAGGCGATTGACGTACAATGCTGATGTCGTTGTTCTCCCTGGAAACACCAAATAATGCTTGTCAAATACATAAGTCTTGTGAGGCAACCGGTTATGATAAAATGAATGGATATGATACGTGACCACCGGTACAATATTGAGCACGACATGTATTTCCTTGTTTACTTGTTTATTTCTTTAATATTTCAGGTAGTTGATGATTTTGGGGGAAAAAAATGAAATCGTGTTTGAAAATGGTTAATGGTTTATTTCTTTAATATTTCAGAACAACAATAGAAACACCTTCCTAAGTTAAATATCTTCCATTGTTAGTACAAAAAGTGTGACGGGTTGTAATGGGTGTTAGTGTAGCCTCTTGGATTGGGCTAACAAGCTGCTAGCGGGCTGATCTTGTACTAATCCAAGTAGTTTGATTGATATCCCTGCACAAGAAGAGTAAACCGTTAGTCTTACCGTGGGGACGGACCCCACGATTAGACTCCGACGTGAGAGTAAGTAAACATCCTTGACAGAGAAGTAAGAGTACATGTGTGTGTAATTATGAGAGAGAAAGTTGTACCTTGTATGGGGATTAGAGCACCTTCTATTGGCGAGACTTACAGCTAGGGTTTCCTAGTTACTCGCATATAGTAGTTAGCTACCGGGGCCGGACCCTTGTCGGGCAAGGTTCCGTGTTAATCGCGGATGCGGACACAAGATACCTTTAGCGACCGGAGGGTCGGTCTGCTAAATATCATGCGTGCGTCTTTTAGTCTGGACTACAGTCAATTTCGTTATTGGGCTTACTGTTGGTTTAGAATTCGTAGTTATTTTTATTGTTGTTGGTCCGCGGCCCAGTATGTGTTAGCCTTAATAGTTTTTATTAGAAGTGATGGTCATTCACGTTTAGGAACTTTGTAACGTGTGTTAGATATCGTGATAGAATAGTCAACGGGCTCGTGGATTGGGCTAAGCTAATTAGTTAAACTTTAGGGTATGCTAGCCGTTTATAAGCTTAAGCATCCCAAGCCCAATCCAAGTCCAACGAAGCCCATAGGAAAACCTTTTAGGTTTTCATGTATTCCACCTATAAATACCCCTCAAATGGTCATTTGAGGGGTGTGCTTGAAAAGTGTATGTGTGTGTGTATTTTCTCTCTCAAGGAATATACAACTTATTGTGTTTATCTTTATCCTCTCATATACACGGTTTTGTATAAACATCAAGTCACCATCTCTCTTAATCTTTCCTTCTTTGTGTAAGCTTTACGTTTGTGTTTGGGTTGAACGTGTTCTACGCGTAGCGTGGTTTCACGTGGTGATACTTGTGTTTGTTAAGTGGGTTTGTGATAAGGTTTTAAAGGTACCATTTGAGGGTCGTTTAAGTCCTTATTTGATCACTTTGTATCCGTTATTGCTTAATATCGTTCCTTTTCACTTTTTAGGTCTCGTGAAGGCAAAATCTTGGAATGGCACTTATTTGGACAAAAGGCGCGAATATATGAAGAATATGGCCAAAGTCGAAATCGAGACACTCGCGATTCTTGAAAGTATAAAGCGCGGCGTCAAAGTGCTATTCTGACGCCGTCCCAAAATTATTGATGAGACGTAACCCAAAACTCGTGTTTTCAAGAGGCGGCGTCTAGTTGTGAAAGAGTAGGCCGTCGCTACTCGGACGGCCTAGATGCAATCAGACGACGTCGAGTGAAGAGGGCGGCGTCACGGACATAAGGTGGCGCCGTCGCAAGGTTAACGTGGCCAAGGCGAAACCCCAATGGCGGCGACACGGCGTCACTAAACATAAGGTGGCCGTCGCAATTGTAATCTTATATATAGAATCCGAATTTTCGGTCTTTGTGTGGAGAGTCTTTGGGTAAAACCTAAAACCGAACCTAAGGTGTCTTATACGATATTTTAGGGTTTTAAACCCTATCTTACACCAAGATAAGTCTTTACTTCATTAATTCAATTATGTCTTTGATTATTTGTGTGTATGCTTGCATGTTCTCCATGTCAAGCTAATTTATTTGTGTGTTTGCTTAGGAAGTATGAAACTTAATTATTAAATATTGATTGGTTGTTTCTTATCTTAGTTGATTAATGATCTAGTAATGCGATAGGTCATTCGTTGTGTACTAATGCTTGATTCATCTTTGTGAACCTTAGAGTATGATTACGAGTGATTGTAGGCTAAACCATCCGAAGAGCGCCTTAGAGTAGAGTCTATAATCTCTAAGTGGATTTGTAGACAAGACCCTTTGGTAAGTTCAAAGAGTTAGGGAGAAACGATACCCTACAACTTTAGACACACAACGCAACTAGGAATAAGACGTGACACTCAACCATCAATAGGAGATAATTAAGGAGTAATACAAACTAAGTAAACACATCTTTAAACTATCATACGAGCACACATTAATTAGACATAGACTCCCACAACCTTAGTTTAGATAATTAGATAATAGTAGAGTAATCGGTAGAAATACCAACCCCCAAATCCAATACCCGAGATTCGTACCTTTCCATTTTCATAAAATATAAAAGATAAAAATAATCTTCCTCAACCTTAACCTTAGCGTAGTAACTCCTACTAGCATTCCTATTCCCCAGAGAACGATATCAATACCGTGGCTTACCCTAATTACTACACTACAACGATTAGGTTCACTTGCTAGGGTGTTATAAAACTTGCTCAAGAAAAGGAAGTTTCCTTGACCCCGACGACGACGCGTGTAGCGTTATCATTTTGTTATAAGGTTGATAATTTTAGGTCCTACAATTGGTATCAATCGCCTAACAATGGTTTAGGAGTGTTTGTGTTTGTTTTGAAGTCTTGGTACTGTACACGAAAAGCTCTCGGTTTACATATTTGAAACGCTTAAAGCTTTAATTTTTGCACTTAAAAATTCAAGATTCTTGTGGTTTAAGGTTTATTTGGTGCTAAAGTTTCAGTTTTTTGCAATAAGTTCGAAGCTTTACGTGTTTTTCTTCATTTTTGAACTCGTGTTTGGTTCATTGGTCATTTCTACTCGTAACTTTTCTAAGCACTTTGGGTGATTTTGGTTAACATTTTTGTGTTATTTGAGTGTTTTTAAGGCTTTCTGTGCAAAAGAAATCATATGAATCGTTGGAAATTTCTTACGCGTAGAAGTCAAAAAGTCAAAACCCTAGTTTCCTACGCATAACTTTTTGGTGAAGAATCTTCGTGCAAAAACGGTGACTCGATGCTTCCTCACTTGGATAAGTGTGGAACACTTCGACTTGTGGATATCCCTTACGTGACGGTGTAAAGGATTTTGGTTCTTAACCATAGTTTACGCATAAGCTAAAAGCTTACGAGTAACTCTACGCATAACTTCACAATTACGGCGTAAGGTTTACGAGTAACTTTTTGTCTACGTATAAGCTTAAGGTTACGCGTGAAGATACGATTACGCATAAGAATTTCCTCGCCTAAGGATTCCTCGCCTAAGCATCCTACGCATAAGATCCCACGCATAGATCCCACGCTAAGCACAATCTCACGCCTAAGCACAATCTCGCCTAAGTTCCTACTAAGTAACTTCTTGGTCTCCGCTAAGCTTTTCAAAAAAAAAAAAAAAAAAAATTGAGGAGACTAAGCGTTCAATTTTTACGAGATTCAAATTTTGGTTTAATCTGTGAAAATTTTGGCCAAAATTCAAATTTTGGACCTAAATTCAAATTTTTTCTAGGTCAAATTTGGCGTCAAAATTGTCATAACTCAAATTTTTATACGACATTAAATTGATTTTATAGTGAATTTCAAATATTGGGCGAAATTTTTTAAGAACCACTTGATTCTGATACGACTTTCGGAAAAACCTCAACCGAACTTAATCTTCATCAACCACAACTCCTTTATCGTTGAATCGATCCTACATCAACTTTATCATCACATACCTTCATCAATGGCAACTCAACAAGACATTCATGCGGTAGGTGCGAAAAACCGTCCTCTATGTTGGCAAAGGTGGTTATCTTCAATGGTCAAGTCGTATGCTCCGTTACATCAAGACTAAACCTAATGGAAAACTCATGATTAACTCCATTCGTAATGGACCCTTCAAGCCTCGACAAATCCAAGACCATGGAACTCGACATCCCACCATCTTTTCATACTCAAACCGAATCAAGATATACCGCAGAGGATCAAAAGCAAGTCGATGCGTATGATATGGTAATTCATATTGTCCAGCCGGGTTTACCAATAGACATCTTTCTTTGTGGTGAGCGGTTGTGAAACGCTTCGATATGTGGGAGCGTGTAAGACGGCTTTGTCATGGAACATAAATTGGTCAACAAGACATGGAGAACAAGTCGCTAATCGAATGGGAAAAGTTTACTTCAACTCTGTGAGAATCCATTGAATCCTACTATGGAAGGTTTTGCACTTTGATGAATGAGCTAATCAGAAACAAGTTAACACCAAGAACAATCGTTCAAAACATCAAGTTCCTGAATAATCTACCAGAAGAATGGGGACGATATGTCACTATTGTCAACCAAACAAAAGACTTACATCAGGTGAACTTTGATCAACTAAATGATTTTCTGAAACAAAACCAAAATGAAGTGAATGAAGTCAGGAAAGAAAGATAGGCAAAGAATCATGATCCATTGGCACTCATTGCAAAGACTCAAACTTCAGTGAATACACAACAACAAGCTTCATCATCTTCCAACAACAACAACTTGCGAGAATTCATTCCACAACCACAACAACAATTCTATCCGAACAACAATACCAGAACAAGGAATCATGATCCCGAATCGACCCGAAGCGACCTTGCAACAGATATACTCTTTATTGGGTAACGCATTAAGAAGTCGCTATTCTACACCAACTAACAACAACCAAAGGATTTCATCAAACACTCGCACTGTGCAAATTGCACGGTAGAGTGTGAACATGGGTAATCAAGGTCAAATGGTTGGAGTTATTGAATCGGCGAGGATATGCTACGAGATTTGAATGGGTAATCAAGCGGTTCCATATCGGGGTAATCAGTTGGGTCAAATGTTGGAAATCGATGGGACGTAATGTTGGGAATAGAGCGATGGTAATCGAATCGGAATGTTGCAGATCCGATCGTTGGGAATCATGGAAATGTGAATCGTGGTAATCAGATTAAGTGTTATAACTGTCAAGGAATGGGTCACATGGCAAGGAATTGTCCGACTAAGCCGCACAAGAACGATCTTGAGTATCTTCCTTCGTAAATTCTACACGATAATTATTATTTCACTCAATTTTTGTAAGAAATGTATTTTTATAATTTTTATGACTTCAATATATTTTATCTTGACCCGTGAAAATTTATTTTTAACTAACGCTACCTTAAATACTCAAATGTTTGTACAAGTTACCACTTAACTTCAACTAACTTACACATTTAATTATACTTATACAATAAATAAATAAAAACTGTATTTGTAATGACTATACCTCCCTTGTCGACAAAGGGAGGGTGAGTCAGTGAGTTTTTGGCAAATATCTACTTGAGTTATTGTATTAAACTAATTAACCAAACATTTCACTTCATTTTTTCACAAAGTAAAGATCAAAATCTCTCTTCCTTTCTCTTTTGCTAGAACCGGCCAACCAAGGACCAAGAAGAAGATCATCATAAAATTTTCAAGACAAGGTTTTTAACACACTAGTATCACTCTTTGTTTAAGGTTTTGCAATATAAATCTTGGGTGATTAGGAAATCCTTTGTTCTCATAAACCTCATCAAGTTACTAGTAAGCATTCATATTCATCATAATATTTCATATTCATTGTTATGGTCATTTCATTTTATTTGAGAAAACATGCAAGTCTCATGAGATTTATACCACTTTTTCATTGATTTTAAGAGTTATGTATCTATAAGTCATCCTATAATTACTCCTTGTCATATATTATTTTTGGTGATGTCTAGGAACCCATGACACCCTAAGAAGGTGTATGGTAGGATTAGAATAGCTTCGAGTTGTCTTGAATGGGTTAGAATAGGTTTGGGCGAGAAAAACTCATTTCGACAAGTTTGCAAAAGGGTCTCATCCTTATTTTCAAAATCTGGAAAATCCGACAAGAGGTAAAAATTTTTGGCCTAGATATTTAGAAAATATACTTTAAAACGAAACCGTGGCTACTTGAACGGATTAAAACGGAGCTATAACGAAGAAGTTATGAATTTTTCAAGTTGGCGACGAAAACTATAATTTTCTCGAAATTTCAAAGATGTATTGTTTATTTTGTACGAGTCAAAAATGAAACTTAGGTGTTATAAATTATGTCGACTTGTCAAAAATATGTTAGTATACTTTGATACAAAGCTAAGGACCTTTAAAACGTAGAAAACGGATTTGTAACGATTAAATTATACACGTTTACAAAAGTTGTCGTAACTTTAATATATAAGAAAAACTATATAATTTCTAATAGGCAAGTTTTACGGCAAGCAAAGAGACCAAATTGAAGGTTGTTTTTAACATTGATGTAGAACTTTTTATAAAGTGATGTCTTCTAGTAAAAGTGAGTTCGCCTAGCCTATTTTCCAAAATGTCCAACCGTTCGTCAAGCGGAGTTGTAACGAATATAATACTGATACTTAAACTTTGCGAAAACCACCCTTAAACAATATTTTGGACACAAGTACCATACTTTATCTATATTTTCTCCGTGATCGAGACCTCTAGGATGAAAACTTAAATGCTAAAACTTTGAGATAATGATACAAGCTTCCCAAAACCGTTGAGTTTGCTTCCTAACACTCGACGTGCACCATTTTACGACTAGCTTTTCAAGGCCGTTTACTCACTTTCATGAAATTTTCAATGATAATATTTTACGACGAAAAGTTATAATTTCACAATAAATCACTAAATGATTATCGTAGGATATCATTTCGACGTAAGTACTTGTAAAGTATTTGGTAACTTGACAATATGTCATAAACATATATTTCAACGATAAACCTTATTTTCCAAAAGTGAACAAGTGGTATGGATATCATATGAGTTTGCATGCACGACATTGTTTCATGACTTATATTAGAGCATATCATTCATAATAGGTCGCGGTTAGAGTGTTGCGTCTCATTTCTGTGCTTCCTAACACTCGACGTGCACCATTTTACGACTAGCTTTTCAAGGCCGTTTACTCACTTTCATGAAATTTTCAATGATATTATTTTACGACGAAAAGTTATAATTTCACAATAAATCACTAAATGATTATCGTAGGATATCATTTTGACGTAAGTACTTGTAAATTATTTGGTAACTTGACAATATGTCATAAACATATATTTCAACGATAAACCTTATTTTCCAAAAGTGAACAAGTGGTATGGATATCATATGAGTTTGCATGCACGACATTGTTTCATGACTTATATTAGAGCATATCATTCATAATAGGTCGCGGTTAGAGTGCTGCGTCTCATTTCTGTGCATCCACTCTGTCATCATAACTATTACAACAGTGAGTAATCACATTCCCTTTTACCGTTTTACTATATTTTGGGGCTAAATGCATGAACCATTCTTGAACTAAATTGATTACTACTTTTATTAACTTGTTTGACTAGAACTTGTGAACTCAAATCAAACCCTTAAACATAATTACGAACCTATGACTTGTTTGATCTTATTGAACTGTACTTGCTATGACCCTAAAGTCTCGCCTTATTGGTGGAGCGTATAAAGTCTCCCTTGTTCGAGCAACTTAAAGCCTCCCGGTCCGGAGCGTAATGTCTCCTATGGGAACGGAGCATTTTCAATCTAAGTCTCCCTTGTTCGGAGCAAAGGCAAATTCTCCCATGTTCGGAGTGTTCTTAGTTGTATATAATAGTTGTATGATGTACCGCTCGTACATTCGCATTGTTAGTCTCCTATTAGTAGGTAGTATGGATAGCGCTATTAGAGGTCGGCCAACCTCTCGTTCACTATGTTACGAGACGCATATTATTTATTCTAGGGGCTTTGCCTGGCATACATTATTATATACGAGGTACTATATTGTGAACTATTATGACCACTTATACTTGACTATTTACACACTATATTTTGTGCAATGGGTTGTGAACACACAGGTTGCAAGTTTTGTATGGGCGAACTTGGGCCGGGTGGATTTACAATGCCTTTGCTTTGTGGACTATTTTTCGATGACCGAAACCTTTGAATATTTCTTACGAGTTTTCTTATTTTACTAAACGTGTATACTCACCAACTATTTTCATAGTTGCATTTCAGTGATCGTTAGTAAGCTTTTTCACTGTGTCTTGCATAATGAAGTTTTCACTTGTCACTACAAATCGTTATGTAATAAAATGCAATATTTTGGAATCTAAACTTTGTAATATATTTGCCGATGTCGGCTAAACTGGTATTGTAATGGTATAATATTTCTTTTAATCTTAACGTTGGTATGTTCTATTATCTTGTGCTTATGTTCCTTTCCGTTACACCTCGTGTTTCCGCCTCCGGCGAGGGTGTGACAAACGGTATCCTTCTACTCTGAAGTGGACAAAAAACCATCCAATTGAACAAGTTATTGGTGAACCTTCAAGGCCAATTCAGACGAGACGTCAACTTGCCACCGATTGCGACTTGTGCATTTACCTTTGCTCAATTAGCAACATAGAGCCAAAGAACATTCGTGAAGCAATGGCAGATCCCGCATGGATAGAAGCAATGCAGGAGGAACTTCTCCAATACCGTCTACATGACTCGTGGGAAAAGGTTCCAAGACCCATTGACGTTCGCGACATTGATCTTAAATGGTTATGGAAGAACAAACGGGATGAAGAAATGACTGTTATTCGCAACAAAGCTCGTCATGTGGCCAAAGGATATAGACAAGAGGAAGGATAAACTTTGAAGAGTCATTCACGCGGTAGCAGACTAGAAGCGATCAGATATTCTTGGCCTATGCACTCACAAAACATCACGGTTTATCGATGGACATTAAGACCGCGTTCTTGAATGGAACTACGAAAGAAGAAGTGTACGTGAGTCGGCCAAGGCTTCATAGACATGGAACATCCGGACTCGTCTACAAACACAAAAAGGCAATCTATGGATTGAAACAAGCTCAGAGTGTGGTATGACGAAATCGTCCTCTTTCTTTATCCATAACAATTTCACCAAAGGAACAGTTGATCCTACCTTGTTTACACAAAATGCAAAACGACATTTTGATTGTTGATTTACGTGGGCGACATCATCTTTGGGTCCACTAATCCGAATCTTTCAAAACATTTTGAAAATCTCATGAAAAGTAAATTTGAAATGTCCATGATGGGGAACTAAAATTCTTTCTTGGTTTACAAATTCATCGGCCCCTCGTGGAATTTTTATAAATCAAGCTAAATATACAACCGAGATTTTGAAAAATCATGGTATGGATAATTGTGACTGCTTTTAACACCAATGGTAACTTCACCAAAATTGGAGCCGATTTGTTTGGAAACCTATTGATCCGAAGAAATATCGGAGCGTGATTGGTTCTCTCATGTATCTTATCGCTAGTCGACCCGATATTCATTTCTTTGCTTGCTTATTAGCACGGTTTCGTGCCAAGCCTACGTAATCGCACCTCAAAGAGGTTAAACGAATCTTCGGTACACAAGACATCCATTCACATGGGACTTTGGTATCCGAAGGAATCGGATTGATCTAATTTCCTTTTCGATGCGACCACGCAGTGATCAAGTTCTGACAAAAAGTACATCGAGGAGCACAATTTTGGGTGAAAAGTTAGTAAGTCGGTCTTCAAAGAAACAAGATTGCCTCTGCACTTTCAACCGTGAAGCCGAGTATGTGTCTCTATCTGCGTGTTGTCAAGTTCTATGGATGAGAACACAACTCACGATTATGGCTTTACTTTCGATAAAATACCTATGTATTGTGACTCGAAAAGTGCCATAGCCATATCATGCAATCTGCTCATCACTCAAAGACTAAGCATATCGAGTCCGCTATCACTTCATCAAAGAGTACGTCGAAAATGGTACTGTTGAATTATTCTTCGTGAAGATCGATTACCAACTCGCGATCTATTTACTAAAGCCCTTCCAAAAGAAAGGTTTGACGATTTAGTTCGACGACTTGAATGCTGAGCCTAACCCCGAGGAGTTAGAACGCCTTCGTATCTTCTTGAAAATGCTTTTCCAACAAGTCATGTAAATATTTTTGAAAACAAAATACAAAATTTGAAAACCAACAAAAGCAAAATATAAAATATAAAACTTTCAAAATACAAAACAATATAAAATCAAAATCCAAAATATTCTTCTCACGACATGTCTCTCGATAATCGATATTCAGACGTTTCTAGAAATGTCATTCAACAATGATACGGTATGTATATGATGCTTGAGCGAGAGTTCTTTAATATGTTTTCTAAAACATGTCGTTTCTCAAAATTTCTTCACAAAATGGCTTTCAGATACTTGATGACGAAACCCGGACCTAAATGATGACTTTTGATTACTTTCAAATCAAAACTCGTGCTTTGATCAAAAAATGAGGTGTACGCTTGAAGGCACTACATTTAAAAATGGTGAGCAATCATCATCATCTTGAGCACCTTTTCAAGATTGTGCAAAAAGATTTTCAAAATCTTTCAAATATTTTGTGCTCAAGATAACTCCCTCTAAAACCCTTATTTTGACTATGCTTTATTAAAGGGGGAGTACAAAATCAAAATGTTCCAAATTCATGCTTAAATCAAATTCGTTTGTCTCCCCAAAAGATTCTAAAATGTTGTTTAATCTGATGATATCAAAAATATCACGACTATGCTATTTTTGAGGGGGAGGAGACGTGATTAAATTGTGATCTAAAAGTTTAATGATCGGTGTTTGAATCTCAAAATGAGCTCGACTCGATTTAAACCAATGAATTGACGGAATCAAAGTCAAGAAATGTACCATCTCGAGAAACTTGTGATAGATATGCACTTTCATGGGTCTAACCTCCTTTTCAAGGAGTGTTTACAACTTCAAGTTAGTTACTAGAGCTAGTTGTCACCTAAAACCGACAATGGAACTCTTTAACTAGGCAACGAATGATGTCTCGTGGGAATTGTCTATCATGAGCCGATCAATTCAAAAAGTGCAAACTCTACTCGACCGCAGATTTGCCAAAACTTATAAGCACATGTGAAGGGGGATTGTTTCTAAAAATATAAAAACTCTCGGAGTGTCCCAAACATGTTTTCAATTATGAACACTCTGAGAGATTTTCAAGAAAAAAGGTTTTATGGCAACAATAGGACAGTCATGGAGTTATAAGGTGACTAAGGATAGGAAAATTAGTCCTATGATCCGCCAGAGCCGGAGGGATCTACCCAAGGACATCACCAATAGTTTAGAACTAGAAGTCCTTAGGAATGATTGAAAAAAGGAGTAATGTGAGAAAGGAGAAAGAAGGGTTGAAGAATTAAAAGAAATGTAATGAGAAGGGTGAAAAGAAATATCCTCCATATTCAACCTTAGGGCGTAAACCGGGTTCAATACATATGCTCTTGGTTGTCACTAGATGACACCGGTATTGAAGACAAAGACGTCATGGACCCAAAGGACGACCGCACTAAACCTTCTAGCCACTCAATTCCTCTCAAAAGGTTTGTTTCATTCTCACTGAACCCCGCATAATCTATCGACTTTCTCTTAGAGATCGTTGGTATTGAAGAAGGAGACCTCTCCTAGTCTCCGCTTAGGAAAACCAAATGCACTATTGAGTCTAGAGCCACGAGATTCATCAAAAGATCTCATAGGAACACTTGACATGACATCGCTTGTTGTTCATCATTTAGGACATAAGTGATATATTCTAGAGTCCCACGCAGATCTTAGCAATTTGCCGTAACATTTATGAGAAGTTTCACATCCGTGATCTTCGATTGAATGGAAACTCCCGCCGGGTCAACATCAAGCACCGACGGCAGTCACTTCGGTAATTCTTGTGGATTACTCTTAGTGTGTCTCAAACGGTCTATCGTGAAGTGATGCTTCGTGTACTTCAAATGACTCATCCGAATTGTAGATGTACTCCGGTATATCGTGTTATCCTTCTTGAAGGACTCCAATTCAGAACGGCCTTTGTAAGAATTAGAGATGTGTTTTCACACTATGCTGTTAACACCCTCGAAATTCAAACTTGTAAGTGCCGGAATCCGCTTATTACTAACTGTTTTTATGTTTTCTTCTTATGGAAGCTCTGGAGCGGATGGATCGTGCAGACTACTCACATGCTCATACCAACAACACATGAAAGTTCTCATCATAATCAAAGGCTACTCAAAGTTAAAGATGATTCTTCGTCAATGTCAAAGAATATACAAAGTTTAAAGACTAGAGAACTACATCATTGGTAACCAAAAGACAAATAGAAGTGTGAGCATGGTGGAGAAAGACGAGGAGACACCTAACCAACGAAGTTGACAACGGCAGACAACCACATTAAATGATCACAAAGCATGAAGGAACAAAGAATCAAGACTATTCAATATCTACACACAAAGTTCTTGCTCGAGAAAAGTAAAGACCTAATCAAGTGGAGCATCATTTGAATGACCACCCCTTAGGGGGAGATTGTTAGCCTTAATAGTTTTATTAGAAGTGATGGTCATTCATGTTTAGGAACTTTGTAACGTGTGTTAGATATCGTGATAGAATAGTCAACGGGCTCGTGGATTGGGCTAAGCTAATTAGTTAAACTTTAGGGTATGCTAGCCGTTTATAAGCTTAAGCATCCCAAGCCCAATCCAAGTCCAACGAAGCCCATAGGAAAGCCTTTTAGGTTTTCATGTATTCCACCTATAAATACCCCTCAAATGGTCATTTGAGGGGTGTGCTTGAAAGTGTGTGTGTGTGTATTTTTTCTCTCAAGGAATATACAACTTATTGTGTTTATCTTTATCCTCTCACATACACGGTTTTGTATAAACATCAAGTCACCATCTCTCTTAATCTTTACTTCTTTGTGTAAGCTTTACGTTTGTGTTTGGGTTGAACGTGTTCTATGCGTAGCGTGGTTTCACGTGGTGATACTTGTGTTTGTTAAGTGGGTTTGTGATAAGGTTGATAAAAGTAAGGTCCTACAGTATGTGTATAGTACGTATTGGGCCTAGTGGGCATGTTACACGTATTGTACGTCATCAAGTCCCCCCGGTCTAGTGTGTGCATTGTGTGCGGATATTGTCGCGTGCGGTGGATATTACTAGACTTGAGTTGACTGAGCACTTTTCCTTCCTGTGCATTTCTTGAAATTCCCTTCTGATGTTCCTCTTTTTAGGGACTGCTACGTCATCAAGTCCTCCTAGTCTGGCATATTTATTGCACGCAGATATTTGTCGGGTGCAGTGGATATTGCTAGATTTTAAGTTTGACGGAGCCGTTTCTTTTTCGCACCTTTGAAGTTTCTTTATGATGTTTTTCTTCTTGCTTTTCGTGCTACGCAACATGAACAATTCCTGACCCTTCATTTTCTGGCCGATTGGACCCGGTGGGTCCTGCGTCTTTTCACTAACCTTGCTTTTTTCTTCCTGGTTACTCACCGTTGGATCTGGTTGCTTTTTGACACGTGTCCTCCCTTAGGGTTTTCTCTGGACGCCAACAACCTCCTTGTATAAATACCCTTTACTTTTCCATTGCCCCATTTTTCTTTTATTGTTCTTTATTTGCAAGCGGTACTTCTTCTTCTTTTCGAACTAATCTCCTTGGGTTGCATCTGGCATCCAGGTTAGGTTCTAATTCCTTTTTCTCTTCCGTTATGGGTACTTTTGTATATGCTAAGTCTAAGCTTTCACAAGGGGCACTTGATCGCTTTTGTATTAAATATTCAATTCCACAATTTGTTCATCCGGAGTTTCCTAATCTTGATCAGACTATTCAAGAGGCACCAGATGGGAAGATTGGTGTATATACCCGATTTTTTGAATACGCTAATTTCCGTCTTCCTTTATCTGTATTCCTTGTTTCTGTCCTTAATTATTATCGCGTCCATATATCGCAGCTTTCTGTTATTAGTGCTGCTAAAGTTTATCAATTTGAGATTCTTTGTTTTGCTCTTGACATCAAACCCTCAGTTGGGTTATTTAGTTGTTTTTATGTTAAGTCTTAGAAAAATGGTTGGCTTTCTTTTAGTAAACGAGTTGATAGTTTTGGCGTTTGCTATACTAAACCCATTGATTCTCTTAAAAGTTGGAATGACCATTTATTCTGGGTTGACTCCTTTGCTTGTCCTGCTATTCATCTCTTGCATGTTGGAAGAAGCGTTCATAAGGATGCTACTCCTGGGGATGTTGAGTTTGATGTTGGGCATATTGCTTCCCTTGTTGCCCATGCTTCTCCTTTTCACAAGCTTCCGTTGCTGAAACTAGCTGAAGGCCGGACTGTTTCTCTTGCCCCTCCATCTTCTGTTGATGAGTTAGGGGCTGATGGGAATGTGTTTGCCGATTTGGAAGCCGGGGCTTCTAGGTTATGTGATGATTATGTGGGTGTGAATACTGTGCGGCCTATTGAAGCTGATCTTTTGGTGTCTGGTGCTACTCTTGGTACCTTTTCGGTGTTTGCTTGTGATGTGGCTTCAGGATTTCGAAAAAAGAGGTGGAAAGTTTGAACCGATCCTATTTATCCTCGTAAGAAGTTAAGGAGTGACCATGTGGATTCCGGTAGGGCTTCTATTGGTGGTAAGTCTTCAGAATCTATTCAGAAGTTGTTTGCTCAAAGTACGCACTCTCTTGAATTTTGTTTGAATGCTTTACCCACTCATTCTTCTTCTCCTCCTTCATTATCAATCACTCCCATTCATGAAGTCGGGGCGTCTATCGAGTCTGATTCTGGTTTGCTCCATCTTGGTAGTTCTCCCCTCAGGTTTGTTTTCTTGATTTTTATCTTTATGTGATGCTTCTGTTCCCCTTGCCTTTACTCATTTTCTGTTTGTTGTTTGGCAGGTCCTTTGTGCCGTTTATGACGGACGCTGTCATTACTACTGCCGTTTTTGTTGTTGAGAAGGAGAAGGATCAAATGAATGTCCCTTCATCCGTTCCTGGCAGTTCTTATGTTGTTGGCGGTGCTCACCCTATTCTTGACAATTTTTCTGACTGTGATATCTCGGTTGGAGACATCCGCGCTGTTGATGATTCAGATTCCAGCTCTTCGTCTGGTGTTTATGTTCCAAAATGGAACGTTGCCAAGAACTCTCTTCTTGATGATGCTGATGAATGTCGTGGTATGGTGGATGAGTTTGCTCATCCCGTTAGATGGGGTATGATCGCCTTCTTGCTGAGCTTAATGTTGCTACAGCACGACAGGTGTGCTTTAGCTCTGAAGTCCGTATACGATTGGAGTATAATATGGTAGAGAGGAGACGCCTATTATCCCTGTTAGAGGAGAGGGATAAGGAGGTTTCGACCCTTAAGGCTAAAGTTGCTGAAGTCGGGTCCTCTGAGTTGGCTATTGTTGTTGGGTTCTCCGCAGCTTCTTCAGCGGAACTTGTTTTGTTGAAGAGTCCAAATTCTACCCTTGAGCGGGAACAAGATTCTCTTCGTGCTGAGCTTACGGAGCTCCGATCTTCTTTTAATGAGAAGGATTCCGAGTCATCCACCTTGAGGGCTGAAGTTGCTGTTCTCAAATCTCAGAATGCTAACCTTTCTGGACACGTATGTATCAATGATTTTTCGTCCAGCTTTTCTATTTGCTTATTCTTCCATTTTTTACCCTTTGTTTTGTTTGTAGATACGTACTTTGGAGTCATCATGCTCCGAGCTTCGTAGCCAAATTCCTTCTCTTGATGCTTTGAGGGAAGAGTTTTCCAAGACTCAAGATGCAAAAGTGGTTGCGGTTATGAAAAAGGTTGATTCAACGATTCTTGATTTATGCCTCAGACCGGCTCGCACCTTGATGAGGAGTTTTATCCTCGCTTTCTTACTTTGATATCTATTCGGCGTTGGTTGTTGACTAATGGCATGAGCCATGCTGTGTTTAAGTGTTTGAATTCTCCGGAGTATTCTGCAGCAATTGGGGAAGTTAACAGCAGTGCCATTGTTAAAGGTATGCAAGTTAGGCTAGCAGCGGGTATTATTCATGGCAAGGAGGAAAAATAGCTTGTAGATCTTGCTGCGTATGACCCTTCTGCGGAAGCTCACTATTTTTTGCCATGAAGGCCCTTGCGGATGTGGAGTTTTCCTTACTCTTCGCTCTTAAATCTAGCAAGGATGTTGGCATTGCGGAGATTATGGATCTTCTTCGGGTTGAGGGTACGGACGCGAATGCTCCTATGAATGTTGGGTTACAGCCTGATCTTGAATAACTTGTGGTTCTTGTCTATGACAGGCATACTAGCACTGTTATTGATACTGTCTCATTGTCTCGCTCGCTGGAAGTAGTTCAGAAAAGGGTTGATCAATTTAGGAGTCGTCCCGCTGCTCATCATCCCACTGTTGCTGATGTTAATGATTCTTTAGTTGATCCTTTGTCCGCCCGCAATGTTATGGGTGCGGAAGGACCTTCAACTAGTGAGTTGAATTTGACTTCTACTACTTCGTTGCCACTTGTACTTGCTTCTGCTAGTGTTTCATTGCATTCATAGGGCCCTCCACCGATGATTATGACGTTGGAGGGTCTAGTGTTATTATTGATATTGCGGAGGATCCGCACCCTGAGGTGAGCGAAGTTCCTTCCATCCTGTCTGAGCCCGAAGCAAGCGTGACTGTCTTGGAGCAAAGCTAGTTTACTTTGCTTTCTTTTATGTTTGTAGTCCTTTGAACAATGTTTAGCTTTTCCATTTCTTGTAATGTTTACAATGGTTATGTGAAGTTTGTTATCTGTTCTATGCTACTATCTTTTTGTCATACGGATATATGTGTTTTTAATATCCGTTGAGCACATTGTGCGGTGCTATTATTTTAACGTTATACGAATATGCACGTTTTTAATAGTCTTTTGTGCACACCATTTTTTGGATCTGTGTCGTGCTATTGTTTTAACGTTTATACGGATATGCACGTTTTTAATAGTCTTTGGATAATTTTGGGCTATCATCCCAGTACTGGGCTTGCAATACCTCTTATGTACCTTGGTGATTATGTTGTTCACCTTTTGGTTATTCGTGACAACTCTTTGTTATTCGGAAATAACATATTTGGGTCGTGCCCAATCTTGTGCTTGCGCGTCTTATGCACTTAATCAAAATGAATTTATTGGAAAATAAAACAATGAAGGTAGCTAACCTTCACTTTTTTATTGATTTGATATATTTCAAAATATATTACAAAAATTGTAAATTCGAGTACATTATACATTTTTTCCATTGTCAATTGTTCTTACCCTTTTTCATATGTGTCTTATAGCTGCTGAAGCCGTGTCCTATCCGGAACTTTGTTGATGGCGGGCATCATTCTTTTTTGAAGAAGTGCTTCTACAAACTCTGTTCTTCTTCGTTCTTGCGGAAGTTTGCTTTAATGGTTACCCGTGATGGGTTGCCTTATTCATAATAGTTGTAATTTTCTTTCATGAAGGATTGTTATGGTTGGATGTGCTTTTGCTGACCTTGTCATTTTCCGCTTGCTTTCCCGGTGCGGGTGTTTTTCCTTTCTCTTCTGAGTTCATAATCCTTCTTCTTGTCTGATATCCTTTTCTTGAAGGAGTTCCGGTGTCTTGCTTCCTCGCGGGGCCGCCATATTCTCCCTACGGGATTCCCTAAGGAGTTGTGGGGCTTGTAATTATTTCTTGAAAGGTCAGAACGCCTCTTGCGTCTTTGTTCTTTTCAAGAAAGGTTTATAATCTCAGTAGGGCATACAAAGAAGTTCGATAAGCCTTTCAAGAGGTTTCCCGTCTGAATCCACCCCGATGCGTGGTAGTGGAAGGGCTTTTAGTGAGGTTTCTTTTCCACCGCGCAGCTTTTGTTTTATCCTGGCGCCCGTAAGCCGGTCATTTTTACCTTAAACCCAGTCTATCTAACCCGATCTGCCTGGATTGGTAGACGTACGCTTGCTTAGGGGCCGGGCTGTATCAACAAAGGGATGAAGGCATAGTTTTCATCCTCTATTGTTTGTCATTCCTAGGGAAGCTTCTTGTTAATTAGGGGCCGTTTTACGCATTGCGTTGTCCTTAACTTCCTTTGTCGCCCTTCCCTAGGGACCCAACTCTTTGTACATTTTATCACTCCTTTCGACCCAGTTCCCATGCTATAGTTCTTTCTTCCGCTCGGGAACGCCGAGGTTAGGAAGGAACTGCCTGCACTACCAAAATCTCAAAGGGCTAATGAGAGTCTAATCGTTTTAAACTCCCACCTTTGGTACGCCATATGGTCTAGGCAGGCTCCCGCAAACTTCAATGGACACGGGTTTTGGGCGAAGGAGTGTTGCGAATGCTCGCGGAGGTGGGTTATTAGTCGTCATTTAGAACGACTAATTGTTATTAGTAGTCATTTAAGAACATGTTTTGTTTGCCGCAACATCTGCTTTTGTTCTTATGTTTTTATCTTGGTGGGTAAAGGTTCATGTTATATATTGGTTTTTTGGGAACAACTGTGCATTGGCAACGTATTGTTGTTGATGGCCGGTTGCATTCTTTCTCTACAGTATGACATCGTATTCTTCTTCTGAATAACATCTTCAACTTCTCTTTTGTGTTTCTGGAGGTTTTCATTGCCTCGATGTTATGTGTCAACCTTTTTTTTTTTTTTTTTTTTTTTTTTTTTGGTGAAGGAGTAGTTTCTTGTTTGCTTTTTTTTGCCCTTTCTCCTTTATTTACCTTGCGTATTTATAGCGAGGATTTAATTATTATTGCACGCGTTAGCATTAATTTTCATTTAATGTTTTATGAGTAGGCTCGTAGCCCGGATGTCTGTTTTTCCTGCTAGATTTGACATAAGATTTCTTGGGAAGGAACGTAATTCTGTACTTGCAGATTTCCTCTCCTTTTTGGGTATTTGGATAAGGCTTATCCTTTTTCTTCCGCCCTTGCTTGGTTGTTATTGAGGACTTTCCTTCCCAAGGCCGTATCCTTCCCTTAGTTTTGTTGTTTCCCACGTTGTGGCATTTATGTCGTGTCTGACCGCTACTTTTTGCGTGCTTTTTTCGGAGTGTTGCCCTTTCTAGAGGCGATGTTGAGCCGCGGATTTTTGTGCTTTTTATTCTCTGGGAATAATTTCCGTAAGGTTTTTTCGCGTACATCCGTAGTGTGTTTTGGTTTTCTTCGTCCTTTATTCTGGCTTCTTTTTCAGCGATCTTCTGCTATCCGATTATTTTAAAGTGACAGGGCGCTTTTTCAGCGTTTGTACTTGTTTCTTGAGTCTTCTCGGTGATTGGCTCTTTTTATTGTATTTAATTACTTACCAAGTGGGTCGTCGTATCGTCCTAACATGGACTACTTGTATCCTTCCCACCCGTATCACAATTATTCCCCTCTTCGTAGTACTAATCTTGAAATGGATTTGGAGGATTATATGCCTGAGTATCCGACCCAAAACTATCTGAGTCAAGATGCTTCGATGGGGCAAGGTTCGGGTCACGGTTCGTACCACGATTCCATTCCCGTTGAAGACGATGACGATGACGATCTTGAAGAGACGTCACCCATCAAACCAAAGAAGTCTTCAAGACATGCTACAAAGGCGAAGGACAAAGGCAAGAAGCCCGAACCAACCAAGAAGGCCGAACCATGGACAAAAGAGGAAGAGATCGTGCTTTGTAGAGCTTGGGTTTTTGTGTCGGAAAACTCGACGAGAGGAAACGCTATGAACAGGCACAACTTTGGGAGGAGGTGATAGCGTATTTTCAAAAGGAAACTGGCTCAGAAAGAACCTACGACTCCATCATAACCAAATGGAAGAATAGGGTTCGTAATAGGGTTGGGAATTTTTGTGTTATTATTGATAATGTCAAGAAAAATCATGGAAGTGGTGAGAATGATGGAGATGAAAAACAAAAAGCTCTTAGAGAATACCGTATGATGTACGGTCATGATTTTACCTTGGAGGAGTGTTGGCAAATTTTGAGGACTCATGATGTTTGGAAGAATTGTGAGATGCCGACTTTCAGAACTAATAGTCGGAAGAAATCAAAGGGTTCTACAACTACCTCGGGGTCAACCCAAGGTCCTTTGAATTTCCAAGACGTTGATAATTCTGATGATGAGGAAGAGACTCGAGAATCACGACCAGAAGGTCGTGACGCAGCAAGATAGAAATCATCCTCCTCCTCTCGTGATCAACCATCAGAATCATTTATTGGTTCGTTAGCCAAAACCTTCTTCAAATTCAAGCCGTCAAATTGGAAAAAGCTAAGGGTATAGAAGATGCGTACATAAGGTTGAGGGAAAAGGAGTTGGAGATGAAAAGAGAGAAAATTGAGCTCCAAAAACAGACGATGGCATTCATGGCCCAATCATAACGGGAGACCGACTTAATTTTCTACAATACCCCAATCGACCAAAATTTGCCCCCACGACAACTGGCCGAACTGATGGAACTTAAGGAAATAATCAAGGCACGCTACAAATTAGATTATTAGTTTAAGTTTGTAATGTTTATTTGAATTTATTATTGTAATGTTTTTAATTTTAATGAATTTAAATTTGTTGTTTAAAATGTTTGAATTAAAAAAAAAATCAGTCATCGACTGTGGCAACTTAGTCATGTCTCGTCGCCGGAGAGAGAAAGTTGATGTAACAGCCGGTGACCCAGGTCACGACTATAGGTAGCCAAATAAAACAACCACTATTACCACCAACTTTTATTCTTTTTCATTTTCATTAATTTTAAACACTAAAACTCAAAACAATTAAAAACATTCAATTATTAATTCAAATAAAATAAAAACGTTACAATAAGAAGTAAAATAAAATGAAATTATGAATTGTCGTGCATTGTTCGACGTCAAATGTGTTCCAATAAATCGGCTTTAAGGTTTAGATGAGTTTCCTCGTTAACTAAATCGCTAATAACTTTTAACGTTTGTTCATGCGTTCGTACGGGATTATCATCACGATATTGCTCCTCTTGATAAAAGTTGTGAGAGAATGTATTATTTTTGTCTTTTAAAATCACACTATGTAATATGATACATGTGTAAATCATATTCGTTATTTTCTTAATAATCATCGGCCAAGCGGACTTTTTATTTATTTATTATAGTCCACTTTTTCTTAAGCGCGTCAAACTCTCGTTCCACATATTTTTTTTGCTACTTCATGAGCTTGCTTATACCTCATTCGCTTTGCAACATTCGCACCTGGTTGTAAAATAGACTTAACTAGAACAAACATTTTGAATATATGACGTCAGTAAGATAATATCCCCATTTATAAGGCACGTTGTTAGCCACAAAAGGAACATCTGGTGCTTTCCCGTCTTTTAAAATGTTGAAAATAGACGATTGACGTACAATGCTGATGTCGTTGTTCTCCCTAGAAACACCAAAGAATGGTTGTCAAATACATAAGTCTTGTGAGGCAACCGGTTCCGATAAAATGAATGGATATGACCCGTGACCACCGCTACAATATTGAGCACAACATGTATTTCCTTGTATACTTGTTTATTTCTTTAATATTTCAGGTAGTTGATGATTTTGCGGGAAAAAAAAATGAAATCGTGTTTGGAAATGGTTACTGGTTTAATTCTTTAATATTTGAGAACAACAATAGAAACACCTTCCTAAGTTAAAGTCTTCCATGAAGTGTGAATTACGACTGGTGATCGACATTTACTGCAAGAAACCACCACTGTGTGTTTTTTGGTTTGTTTTTGTGTCTTTAATTTTAACCAAATAAGTCAACATGGATATTACTAAGAAGAAGAGCAAAGTGTTTGGGTTAGAGAAAGACAACATGGAAGTGTTGAGTGAGAGACTTAATGACAATATTAAATTTGGACCAAACCCGAAACGGCTGTTTTATTTTTGGAAAGAATTATATACATTTTGAAAGTTTGGAAAGAAAATAAAATACCTGACAAACCACAAGGTTCAAAAATGTAATTAACTCTGCAATTTATGAAAATTGTTTAGCGTAAAAAAAATTGTATGGATTGGAAGGAAGTCTTCTAGAAAAAGGCTTTCCAGCCCGACGAATGGAAAGGTGCTTTGTAGCGGTGATCCACCCACTATTCGACGAAAGATTGAATGGGTTGGAATGATTTGTGGCTAGGGGTGTTGATCGGTTCGGTTATCGGGTTGTTCGGTTAGTTCGGTTCAGTTAATTCGATTAATTTTTTTAGGTCAATCCGAGAACCGAACCGAACCAAATTCAAATTCGGTTTTGGTTCTACTATTGAATTAATTGGTTCGGATTTTGGGTTGGCCGAATAACCCGAATTTCACTATTTAAAAAAAGTAATAATTATGTAAATATTTAGCAAAAAATATATTTCGAGCATAAAGAATGTTTTATTATATTATGATAACCTTTTAATAGTATTTATTTATATATAAATATACATAAAATATATAAATATGTATATAAATATATAAAAATATATATATTTATATGAATTAGGTTTCGGTTACTATCAAACCCATATCCAACCCGAGAACCGAATTAGTAGTTCGGTTCGGTTCGATTTAGAAATTCGGTTCGGTTATTAGTTCGGTTCGATTTTGTTTCGGTTTTCTGCTTATTCGGTCTTTTCGGTTTTTTCGCTCACACCTATTTGTGGCCCTCACATTTTTGAATTCGATAAATAAGTCTAAATATTTCCTATATAACATTGGAGCAATTTTATTTTTTGGATCCTTTGAAATAACTTTTGTCGGCCTTTTCATTAATCTATTCAAATTTTGTCTATGTAGTCATCAAAATCTTCACCATCAATATCATTATACATCTTTTCATCAATTTCAGTCTCATTATCACTAGGATCAACAAACTACTACTAACTTCATCACGTACCACCTTATCCTTTTTGGTATTTTCTTCGTCAACAATCTCTACATCTCGTTATGGAACCACTCGGTGTGGTTGGAAAAAAAAACTCAACCAACCAAAGCTCCTAAATAATGATTCGAACATCAGCTCAAGCAACTAATTCATCCCAAATCATATAAATAGTTGATTTCTTGACTTCTTTCTCTAGCTAAGCTTTTTTTAGTTAACATCACTCAAACCCTTCAATGGGGGTTTGAGTGATGTTAGATCTTCCCATTGAGTACAAAAACAATAGAGAACCTTGATTTAATCTCTAGTTATTATGGTGTTGTCTTATGCCTAAATTTTCTTGCATATCTTGAGTGCATAAACAATATGGATAAAACTATCAGTGCTTATTAGAAACTACCTAGTAGAGAGAAAAAAAAAAGGAGAAGAATGGGTAACTGGTCCGCTAGCGGCTCTCACCGATTGCTCTCGCAACCATCAAGGAAGAATTAAGTTGCATAATACCATGATTACGAAGACACGAGGATAAAATTTGTACCCATGACCTTCATTTTATGTTACATGTCACCCGTCATTGAGCTATCATCGTAAAACATATATCAAAGTTTATGATGGTTTCAAATTACGAAGATCAGCATTCAACGTGTCTTTATTTTTACTTTAATTGATCTATCTTTTTTTTAAACGAAACGCAAAATGGATGAATTCTAACTAATGATCATAGTCCTCCATGATGTGTTTATTAGACGATAAATATAGCCCAAGCCAGATTGTGGGTTTGGGTGATATTTATTATCTAATAATGAAACCTCGTAGGTGTATTCTATTATTAGCCGAACTATATATAGAGTACATATATATAGTACATATATACGTGGTCGTGGTTCGGTCCCACGGATGGCGTAACGCCATCTGGCTGACACAAAACCGGCTGCTTGTTTGAGCCCGGTTAGCATGCCAAATTCTTGATTATTACACCGAGACCTGCTGACCAAGAGAAAAACACCGTTAGCTTTCGTGGGATTGTCTCCACGATTATCCTCCGGCGTGAGAGTAAATAATCGGTTTAGGGTTTAAGGAGTGTTAGGGTTATGAGATCGCACTTAAACGAGGATGTGATTCCTTTATATACACACGGAATCCTTGTTGGTTCCGTGTTCTCAACCTTCGCGTATCCCGCCTAGTCGGTTAGAATGATTATCTTCCTATTTAGAAGATATCGGATATCTATTCCATGAATAGATTCGGGCTTGGGCCTTCGTGAGCCCAAACGCTAGTTGGCTTAACCCACTTCGTCTTAGGACCACGTTAGTATTGAACTTTAATGGCCCGCGTGACTTGATATAAACTATACGTCATCACATATATATCATGAAATCCTAAGGACCTAAACCCATATTTAAGCTAGAGCCATTTTTATCGTCTAATACTTTCTAGAAATCGATATATATATATATTACGGTTACATTATGGTTTTGATTGATTCATAACATTATTCATATAGTAAAAACCGGCAAAGAGAAAAGTAAACCAAGTCTTCTTAATTTGCATAATATTGCCAATCTAGAAACATATATAATCCAACTACTACACAACAAAAGATAATTAACGATTTGCAATTACAGTTTAATCATTTTCATCATTACATTTCTTACTTCATTGCAAGTTAAATAAAAGTAACCCAAAAAAAAAAAACTGTAAGTTAAAGATTATTGCATCTAAAACACAAAAAACGAACCGAATCGGTACGTATTCATGATCACATGTATGAAAAAAAACACCACGTTTTGTGAGTTGATACACAAAAAGTAGAGTAACAGATAAAAGATGATTATCAAATGTCGTAAGTTAAAATCAAAATAGAATACTAGCTACGTTACTTAGTTTGACTACGTTGTCGTGCATAGATGACTTGGTTGGTCTTACACGATTTATAAACAAGACACATCTTATGTAACTTGTTTTTAATTGTTGAAATGGTATTTTCTTGTAATTAATTTACTTAAAATGGTACTCCCTCCGTCCCATTTTTATTGTCTTATTTGACTTTGACCAGTCTTTTTTGTCCAACTTTGACCACTAATATATTTATTTGTGTTATATAATACTTGATGAAAGTTATATTCAATGAAAATACATTTAAAATCCAATATATTCATATATTTTTCATCAAGTATTATATAACACAAGCAAAAATAATTATGGTCAAAGTTGAAGAAGAAAGACTAAAAAAGTCAATAGGGGACAATAATTATGGGATGGAAGGAGTATTTTTCTTGTTAGTCTTTAGTTATTTTTTAGAGAAAATTACCAAAAGGGAATTTTTCTAAGCGTATCCGCTTTTTAGACTTTTTCTAGCCATTTCCCAAAAGAGCCACGCTCAACCGCTTCAACTTCAACCCCATAAATATTTGGACACGTGGCAAATCAAGGTCTTGTTCAAATAAGACACTAAGTGTCAAATCAAATCTTAAAGAAATCTCTTGTTTTGTTTTCTAGCATAATGTCAACGCCAACCAATGGTGCATTCAATCGACGGTCTTCAATGACCCCACAATATTTCACCTAGAAATTGAAAAAGCAACCCAAAAGATTTCCCAAATCCAATAGATATGACTATTTTATTTTCTTTTTATTTTTTTGCCACTTTAACCCTTCAATATCTTCAAAAAAACACACACTCAACACACACAAACACACGATAAAGTGCATGGATCCTCAGACATCACCCGTGTTGTTGTTTAGATCATTTCGATGATCACACAACACCAAACTTTGATCACACAACCGTTTTGTTGTTTAGATCATTTCAGACGAGATCCGTTGATGTTCACTCGCAAAGTTAAAAATGGTAAGTATTCACACTTGATTAATTTCGTTTCTTCCTACAACTTACGGTTTTGTTGGATCCCTTTACATCATGTTTTGTTTCATGCGTTAAATGAGAGGGTTGAAAACCGTATTTGTTGTTTTAATAAGAGTTTTAGGGTTAGTTGTCAAATAGGTGTAATTAACGTGTATTGACACTTGATCTTAGTCCCGAATACATCGGGTTTTGCGGATATGCTTGTACTTGTAGATACTTGTTGAGTGTGCTTGTAGACACTTCTTGTTTGTTTGTAGACACTTGTTGAGTGTGCTTGTAGACAATTCGGTTTTTCTGCGGTGTTGTATGCCTACTTGATGAGTGTGCTTGTAGACACTTCTTGTTTGTTTTAACTTTTTAATATGTTATTTCTTGTAGGCGTATGATGCTAGAGTTATTTTTAAAAGCAAAGTGCATTACTTACTTATGAATGATCGATTAGACCAGCATGCTGTTCCATGTTTAAAGCCATGTTTTGGACCATGGCTTGATCTTACCTATGTCGATAACGAGGAAGGTCTTGTTCATTACATGCTTCGAAACAATTCCATCAAAACAATGATAACTATGATCTTCCACTTGTATACTATTTGAATGGACATTCTCTATTTTGGTCGAAATGAATTACGCACAGTTCTTGGTTTTAGATTTGGTATGGTCGTTTTAGGAAATGGCGTAGTGGTGATATCCTTTCCGTCACCGAGTATTTCCAAACCATGTAGGTCAACATGTTAAATCAATTGATCTATTATCTCGTTATTGAAGATGAAGAGTCGTTTCTAAATCATCGATGAGGATGCGATACGTGTTTGTCTGTTGATAGCGCTTGAGGTGATATTAATGGGTAAAGACTTGGGGTCTATCATTGATGATATTTTTCGAGGATGGTCGAGGATCTTGATGAATGGAATGTATTTCCATGGGGAACTCCTTTGGAGGCGACTTTATGAGTCTATTAGAAATGTCTCTTCAAATCATCCAATTTACCGTCAAAGAATTGGTGATAAAGAATCCAACGATGTTCCTACCTATAGCTTGAAGGATTCGTTCTTTGCTTTCAAGTTAACACCAAAAAATTTGCTATCATTAGTTTCTTGTAGGGCTTGAAAATTAACTTCATATGTTTCTCATCCACGTAACTTATATTTGTTGTGTTAACTTTTGTAGATATGGATGATAGAGTGTCTTGTCTGAGTAAAAGTAAGCGATGGTGGAACAAGGCTCGTGGGTGATCCCAAGAGCACTTGCATGGTCGAAACACACACCATTTAGAAAGACCGATTATTTCGACCAACTGTTTGACAAGGTAATTATATATAGTATTTTATTGATTGGTTAACTTTAAACATATAGACAATTTTAGATACCATATAACTTATAAATCTATTGTAAGGACTCGAAACCCAGCGTGATTATGCCAACATGCTTTGAAATGAAGGTGAATGGTTCACACAAAGCATTGATTTTTCAAGTGGTATACCCGAGCGCCGCTCTTGCAAAGGGGACCACAGGATGAACATTTTCGAGAAAGTGGCGCGATTAAAGCTAGGCGAAAGTGGTATACCCGAGGGTTATGATATGGAGAGCATGGGTAAAGAGGTAGAAGTTGTTTCGAGTTGATGAGCGGGTTAAGGCTTTGGAAGCCCGCACTTTGAAACTTGAGACTATTATTCGAGTTAGTTTTTACCTTTATCAATTCTGAGCAAGTTACATTGCTATCAAACAATTACCATGTGGTATGCTAATCTGGATTTTGTTTCTAAAACTTTATTCTGCAGTCATAATGAGTGGCGAGACAAAATGAACCAAGAAACCTATGAAAAGGTAAGTATAAATTGTAATAATGTGACTAAACCTTTAATTCTAATGTTCTACTAATAGGTGTTATAAACTTTTGTATGTAGGTTTATGGAAACAAAGTTAACACAGTTGATGGAGTCAAAATGAAGAATGATGCATATGAAAATGTAATTAAATGGTATTTATGTGATTATACCTTTCATTATAATTTTATACTAATAAGTGTCTCGCCACTATGTTATGCGAGGTTTATGGAGACATAGTTAACACGGTGACGGAGAAACGTGTAATTTAATGATATTTTGTTTTGTTCTTATTTCATTTGTGATATAATTAATAACTTGCGATAATAAAATTTTGTTAACCTTTTTCATATCATCCATGACTGTAGATCTTGCTAATGAGTATTGCGGTCAAGTCAATGATTTTTCAAGTTGTTTGATCGCCACATGTTGGCGTGGATGGGGAGCGAGGGGCGAGTAAGAAGTTGAGTGTTGAAGTGAAAAACACGAGGAAGAGGAGGAGCGAGGGAGCGAGTAAGAAGTTGAGTGTTGAAGTCGAAAGCAGTTGAAGGTTATTCGAATCGAATTCAACGCCTTCAAAAGGGCTTTAGAGCGATCTTGAAACAAAGAAGAGGAGACTTGAACATGTTCCTAGGTCACCCTATGTGGAGAAGAGGTGTAAAACTTGATGTTACTAGCTTAGAAGATATGTTGAAGGGTCGAAAGTATTTACTGTTCATACTCCACTTATGGTGAGATGTTAGTACAAGTCAAACCATGGGTAGAGGTATGAGAAATGATTCCTTTGCTTTGATATATCGATCGATGGTTAACCGTCAACGTGTAAGCGTATTATTACATGCATGATTTACATTGTCTTTATTTATAGGTTCTAGAACGGCCATACCAAAACCTAGATAAAGTTTATGTTAACTTTGAAGTTGATCGATTCCTAGTTAAGGACGGTTGGCGTAGCTGTGTGTTCCTTGGTACGATATCGTTGTTGATCGTCGTTTACGGGATGGTTTAACGGTTTCGACGATAATCGTAAAGGATGGCTACGTGACGAGGTAAAGTAAATTTTATTTACTTTACTCGCTTTTTATAAAACATGCTTTTGGTTGTCTCTGCACGCCATTTGATTATAAGTAATTTTACATTTTAGTGTTACATGAGATACTAGATATAAGTATCATTAATCCATCATTTACTTTAACCACTTTAGGTATTTTAGTATAGCATCCACCAAATCCATTAAATTCTTTCGCAAATGACATTATTATTTGTTATAAAAATTGTAGTGTAGCCACGAGAGAAGAGTATATTATTCATGACTTTGATGCTTTTAGCGATATAGATTTTACAAGTCTTGATTCACTTCATTTTTTTCTTGTACTCAACAATATTTTGAACCGAAGAGTGATATCATTTGAGAAATGATTTTTGTGAATTTGGTGGATGTTATGCTAAGATGCCTAATTTACTTGAAGTATTTTGATCCAACTCTATTTTGAGTTTCCTCGAAAATCCATTGCCATGACGACGTAGCAATGGGTGTTGGTGTAAGCCATTGTACATGTTACGTCGTCATGGGGATGGGTTTTGAAGCGAGAGCTAAAAGTAGGAAGGTGTGGCAATGATGCTTGTCTCGTAACACTATCTTACTTGATATCTAGTACGGTAGAAAATGAAAAGCACGCTTTTTTATAAATGACCGAATATATATGTCAATTTGTTTTACCTACTGACACATTGATGTTTGGATAAGCTACATGTGGCATACCGGACCATCGATATGGAGTGGTCTATGGTTAGTCGCTTTTTCCTACCATTCTTGATGAGCGGACGGATGCACATGCAGTGCACGCAACCAAAGAAACTTACCCTACGGGTTGGGGTGATGTTGAAAGAGTTTTCATTCCATAAATGAGCGAAACACATTGGTCCCTAGGCGTATCATATCCGGACCGGTCGAGTTACATTTTATGACGGTGGACTGTATATGATCCCGAGACTCGTCCATTCTATTTGAGTGTGAGGAAATGTCTAGAGACTAGGCTTCCGAAGTGTTGCAAGAGGCGGTGTTTTCGAGAAGAGGAATTGATCCTATGACCTATAGGATTACTTTTAACAATGCTATGAATGTGCGAGGTGGATTGTATGATGATTGTGGTGTGTGGCTCTGCATCTTCTTATTCAAGTCTCATCTTCTTTTAATGTACTATTTGTGATGTTAGTATGAATGTAATCTTGAGCGTAAAATAGGTGTAGTAGTGGATTTCTAGGGTGTCTAATTCGATTGATATAATCATAATGTGAAGCGTAAAACATGTTTACTAGTTTAGCGACTACATTAGGTTAATATTGTTATAGTAGGTGTCGATTCGAGTTGCATTGGCGTCTAGTAAAATCACACTCTGAATCAAGCGTATAAATGTACGAGTTAGGGAATATTTTTGAAAGTAAATTAGGGTTTAGTGTGCGAGGAGGCGGTGGCGTTAATCGTGCACTTACTATTGGTTTTAGTCATTGTAGCGAGATTGTTAATTAATTAAGAATGTTTTAATTATAGTGATACGAGTTATAATAGAAGGTATCTTTGAATGATTGTGGAATGCGTTAGGGGTATAAGAAGGATCCGAGTTTGAGTGTTTTAATCATGTCATGACTCTAGGGTGTTTGATAATGTTTATTTTCGAATTTGCCCAAAAGAGTTAGGGGTGTATGTTGAAGTCGGATAGGGGCTTGGTTATGGATAATAGGACGAGATGGTATGTGGAGTGGAGCGAGGATCTGAAGGCTTTTTTGAGGTGTTTGGGAGGCTATGGAGAAGTTGAGTTATAGTAGTTAATATTTTTGAAAGTTATGAATATTGTTATGAATATTATACGAGTTAAAGTCGTCCTATTATGCGACGTGTAAAATCACACTCTTAAGCAAGCGTATAAATGTACGAGTTAGGGAATGGCAAACTGTTGGATGTGGATGATCCATCCAGTTTGCATTAGCGTCACTGTGAAAGAATGGTTAGGTTTTATTACAAGCACAAGATCCATGTTGGTGAATGTTTTATGTGCTTGTTTTATTAAACATTTAGGTGTCGAATTTGTAAACAATTGTATGGAGAACTAATGGGTCTAAAACACGTCGCATGGTATGGTACTTTTGTGTTTCTTCTTTGGATAACTTGTATGGTTTATTGGCTGAATATTGTATGAATGTATGTATCCTCTGGCTAACTTTGGCACCTAATTTTACGTATATATTTTCTTTGTTTGTATGTTTCTAAATTGTTTCTTATTCCTCTTGGATTGTTAGATTGAGTAGGTGCAACATAAGCGAGCAAACAAGGTTCAACATTAAGCGTCTAACATAGTCAAACTAAACAAGTACATTAAGCGTGTTACATCCGGTTATAATCCAATGACCCATAGATTGTTTTACGACTAGTACATATTCAAACTAAACAAAAACAAAAGCGTCTTACATGATTCCGGATCAACGAAAAAAGGAAACTAACAACCCATCAAATGTTTCCGCTAGTTGATCTTCTGGTCGACCAAGTTAATAGGATCAAAGCTTTGCACCATATCAATCTCCAACGATGGTAGTTCCTACTTGAGCTTCCTCTGTTAGATACATTTCCTACAAAGTTTCAACATTTGTGAGATTTCTTTCTTCGTTAGTTACCAAGCAAAATTGTGTTTTTGAATACAAATTTTATTCACTTACATGCTTTTTCTTTGGCAATGGTTCCCTGCATGCTGTTCGCCTGTGTCCAACGGATTGGCACCTTGAACACCTTACCGGGGTTAGTTCCTCTCCTTGAGATCTTATACGATATTTGTTTTTGGTCTTCCAGTTGACGCACTACAGTATTGGTGGCTTCACAACTTGCAAGCCATCAGGAAGTTCCCAACTTGACATTTCTCCTACAGGATAAACCAATCCTTGGTACGTACCTTCCAGTGTTGTTTTCTTGAACCAATCAAAAGCCAAATTATTACAATCAGACAATCTAAGAAGTCTAGTTACCGCTATCGCATGACCACATGGTATGCCGGAAAGTTGCCATTTACGACAAGTACATGAATTACTAACTAGATCGACGGTATGTTGTTTTCGATGATCATCTACCATGTACAGTTTAAACTGTTCAATCCCATACACAACCCAGTTAACGCTCTTCAACATTCTGTCCCTAACTTTCGCGGAAGCCCAATCACTAAGTTCTCCCTCGGGTGCATAAAATAATTTTACAAGATAAAATAACATAATGTTCTCTTCATCTTATATTGACTAATAAGGAAAAAGAAAACATATTTTAAAAAGTACATTACGTTGATATTTGTGTCGACGGTCACAAAACCACCGTTGTAAAGCTTTACATGCCACTCCATAAGCATTGTTATTGGTACTTTCTCACATCCCTTGTTAATGCATTTATTGACTCTGCACTATTTGAAGTCATGTAGTTGTACTGATTACCGATTGCAATGTGCCCTAGACCATTTATCAAACCCACTTGAAGAAGTTTGTTGTGTCGTACCATTTCTATATACCCTAATATCCGAAATCGATCTATCAAATTCTTCCGCGGTGTAAGCTTTGCATGTTTTCCAATATTTTGCCTTTAACTTTTTACTACCGTTCAAACTGCAGCTCATCATCAAATGTCTACAACAACCATGAAATGAATTTGGGAAGACCGTGTTACACGCTTGTCCAATAGAATAATGTCTATCCGATATAATAGCCAAACACAGTGGTTCCCCTATGCATTCTTTCAATTTGGACAAGAACCATGTCCATGCCTCCCGCCTCACCTTGACAAACACCGGTAGCAATAGGTATAATTTGATTGTTACCATCCATTCCAACGACAAGCAAATTTGTCCCAAGGTACTTCCCTTTAAGATGTCTTGCATCAATTATAAGCAACGATCGCATATACCGTAAGAAACTCGAATCTGCTTTTATGTAGAAATTATTAGTGACACAACGTATAATATATTAGAAAAATAAATACAAAACATAAAAGGAAAAAATGTAAAAATAAATACAAATGCATACCGCAACACCAAATGCTATAAAACATATTTTAAAGTGTCCTTCATCATCGGTATCAATATGTGTTACCGCACCCTCGTTCTTCATCTTTAAATTATGACAATAAAATGGCAACCGCTCAAACGAGTCGTTAGGGCAACCATTTACCAATTCAAAGCTCGGTTTCTTCCACCCCATGCTTTCTTATAAGAAATGTCAATTTTATACTCTTGACTAATATCTTCCATTATGTCCTTTGGGGTATAAATTCATTGCTATCTTTCATTTTGGGTTCGAGTAAATGTCCCAAAAGTTTTTGGTAGCATTACGGTGATTAGGGTGAATTTGTGTTCTTGAACAAGTGTGAACATCGTATACTCTTCCTAACCTCCATTTTACACCGATTTGTTCATACCGCACAATATCTTCCATTTGCACCCATCTTGCACACAAATTACATCGTACCTAGACTTATTTGTTTTCCTAGCCTTAAATTCAAATCCATCTTTGATAGCTTTTTAGCAATTGCAAACATGCATAATTCTTTACTATCAAATTCATCACCTCTTTGAGGATTATAGAGTCATTGTTGTATTTCAATGTATTCGATATCTTAGTTTCAAGACTTGGTGGATCGGGTGGAGGAGGCATATTTTGAAATTATTTGTTGTTTGCCATTTAAGCATAATTTGATCATTTTTTTTGGTTTATATACATATTGGCACATTCATTGTTAGATTGGTTGAAATTGTCAAAGGTTCGTAATTGTCAAAGGTTCGTTTTGTGGTATTTCGAATGATTATCCACACATTGGGGATCAAAATCATTACTGAAATAAGGGATCATTAACATCAAAATCATTAGAAGAAGATGGATTTACCTTTGAGCTGTTGACAATCATTTTGATTAAAAGTTTAGGCAATGCAATGCGTTTGGTTTACAAACTTCGTTAACAAAAATTCAACATCATCGTCATCACCTATGCGGACCGGACCGTGTGGCATTTTGTATGAAAACCTAACTCGCATCCTTTGCTAATCTTCAACTTTTTCTTCACAAATGAAACTAACCCGGCATATCTAATATCTCTTTTAGTGAAACACCATAACTATTGCCATCTTCAAAGACAAAAACACACGAAATTTTTCCATATGAATGTTATGGACGTGTGAGAATCGGTTTCAATAATTTTCCGTTATAATATATATCTATTGAAAAATTTGGTAAAAGTTGAGCGGTTGAGTCGGCGGTTGAGCGATTGATCGGTTGAGCGATTGATCGATTGAGCGATCGATTTTAATTCCACATTTTATATTAATCGATGGTTGGGGAGATGGGGATATTTAATGCAACAAGCGCTCAACCGCTCAATCGCTTCAACTCAACTGCTTTCAACCGGTAGTTGGGAGATGGATATTTAATACCACATTAAATTTTTCAGCTACCTCACCACATTTATATTAACTGGTAGTTGGGGTCATTTAATGCAACACATTAAATATCCATCTCCCCAACTACCAGTTGAGCAGTTGAGCATGGGACACGTGTCGAAATATGACTTGGGTTGACTGCTTAACCGGTGGTTGGGGAGATGGGGATATTTAATGCAACAACTGCTCAACCGCTCAACTGCTCAACTCAACTGCTCAACTGGTAGTTGGGGAGATGCATATTTAATGCCACATTTAATATAACCAAAGAACCACATTAAATTTTTCACTACCTCACCACATTTACATTACATTAAATATATCCATCCCCAACCACGGTTGGCGGTTGAGCGATTGAATTTGTTGAGCATGTTTATATTGAATCTCAAAAAGTGTATCCCAAAGAAATTGCATGGATCGATATATGTGTCGATGTGGGCTGGAAACATAGTGCTACGAAAATCATACAAGGAGCATAGTTATGGTCAACTTTTCTATTCATGTCCTCTTTCAAAGGTTAGATATCTTATGTTTCCGTATAGTTAAAATGTTATTTCATAACCATCTCTTATTTTGCATAACCTAACGTACCAAAAAAAAGAATACGGGGTAGATTTTTATGTGGAAGGAAGAATTTGATAACAATCCGGTTATAATCCTTCACAACACCAAATTTTAATTCTCGGGACCTTGACTCGGGACCTTCAACTCCAGCTTGTACATCCGAGCGTAATGTTGGGTGCCAGTTCAAAGATTTGCAAATAAGCATGCTAGAGACAAGAATAAAGATGTTAGAGACCAAACTCGAATTGGCAACAAATCCGTAAAACCACGCATGTATGTCGGTGCATTGCTAAATGAGTCATTAGATTCGGTAGGAAATCTTAGTGTGGGGTAGTAACAAACCTATGTTTAATGTGTTGACTTATGTTCTACGTTAGTCAAATTGGAATCAAATCGTCCCATCTAGTTATTTTATATCTTATATTGTTGAATACCACATCACATTTAACCAAGTCGATTAAATTATTGAATTAATAGAAAAATTACATGGATAAACATGTAGAAAATTACATTAATTAAAATTGATTACACTTCCACTACTTTCAACTCCACTTTCATTGTTAGCAACACTATCCTTGGAGAAAACCTTAACAACATTTTTAAAGTAATATTAAGATAGTGATTTCAGTTGTTTCGGAGAAAACACGAAACATTACGAAGGATCAAACGGCTCCGACGATGAAGCGACTTTTCATACCTCTCGTCATTAACCACTTTGTGATGTATTGAACTCGATATAAAACACGAAACATCTTTCAACGATCATGTGAGATCACCCAAGGCGTTTGGGGTACAAGACTTAATTATAGCAACAACGATGTCAAGTTTCCTTTCTTGGTAAATTTTTCGATATCGCTGAAACAACCAATCATGATACCGCAATCGGTTTGATATACTCAACTGCACTAACCCATGGCCCACTATTAAAATCGGAATCCTCTCCCACATCATACACTACTTGTCTAATGTACTCCTGTGTCGCCATTATACCATCATCCACACCCACATCATTCGCCGCTTGAACAATACCTGCAGGACCTCGTATTATCGTAACCGGCATTTTAGCATTATTTTGAGATGTAGTGTTTCCATATGAAAATGGTAGTTGGGAGGTGGCTGACATTCGGAGATCGGAGTCATCTATATCAAGTAATTCTTCCCAATTTGGGGGTGAATTCATTTTGTTGTTTACTTTCTAAAACACTAGAAGGTATATAATTGTTTGTGTGGAAATTTCATATGTTGTTAACTTATATTTATATCGACAATCACACAAGAAACATTAAATGCACATCTCCCCAACCACCGGTCAATTTATATCTTATATTGTTGAATACCACATCACATTTAACCAAGTAGATTAAACGACCATACACTAGCAACATGATACATTAGCAACATAAGTTAAATATATAAATATATACATATTATTGTTTGCATAACTTTGTCTACATAAACGACCATAGTCTAGCATATTAATGTTTACATAACATGTTCAAAATAAGCCATTCGTAAATGGCAACCGACCATCTGATAGCATACCAATAGCGAAGTTATATTGTTTACATAAGTTAGATTGTTTACGAACTTAAATGTCAAATGTCACTCAGAATCGAATCTTGTATTTCCGAAATATTCACCAAATACTCACAAGAAGCCAAAGCGGCTTGGACAGATTCTTCACCTTCAATGATAGCTTATGAGACAACCTGCATAAAAGTATATGCACTCCAAACACCACAATCCCCATAAAGACCACCTTGTTTAGGGACATCGGTGCATCTTGAAAGGAAACACGATACTTATTGGCATCGATTTTCTTCTTTTCATCACCTCACTCTCAACAAGATATGTGGGTAGTTGACAAGCAAAACTTCCTCAAAGTTAGCCACCACCTCGTGTTTCAACTTTCGGGCTCCCAAGGCTATCATATAAAGTTATAACACTGTTTTGATAGATAGTTCGCCTGAGCACCAAAGGTGTTTCGAGTTCATTGATGGGAAAGAACACCTAAAATGTAAATAGTTGCATCGATTCAAGTATAAGCGGTACAAAAAACCCGCCATGGTCGCAACCACATGCCCTAAGACCGTGGCTACCTCGCCAAGATACGGTGTCATTGAATTATAGTCCGATAAACCATTTGCGTAAAAGGTTCATCATCACCTTTCTAAAACTAAAACTGTTTGATGGGTTCGAAAAAGTAAGCCCCAATTACAAATGTCAATTTTATATCACCGATCGCTAAAAGTAAGGCTCAAATCTTAAAATGTATTATCGGTACAAAACACCGCCATGGCTGCAACCACATGCCCTAAGATCGTGGCTACCCCGCCAAGATACGGGTGTCATTGAATTATAGTCCGATAAACCATTTCTTTGAAAAGGTTCATCATCGCCTTACGCATAAATATGAATGTGTCATTGAATTATAGTCCGACAACGCTCAACTGCTCAACTGCTCAAACTACATTCATATTACCAAGTGTGTGCCATTTTAAGACTCTTTTCTCATCTCTTGATTCATCGAAAAGGCCGTGATAATTAATACAGAAAATTACCAAAAAGGGACTTTTTTCTAAGCATGGTCCGTTTTTTTGACTATTTTCTAGCCACTTTCCCAAAAGAGCCACGCTCAACTGTTCAAATAGTACACTAAGTGTCAAATCAAATCTTAAAGAAATCTCTTGTTTTGTTTTCTAGCATAATGTCAACGCCAACTGCGGGCGCTCAACCGACGGTGCTCAATCGACCCTCATTATTTCACCTAGGAAATTGAAAAGGGTGGGAAAATACAATATGTTCTTGCATGTTTTGGTTCGGTTCCACAAAAGGCCCCGATCAATAATACAATGAAATTCTCAAAGAAAGATGAGAAACAAAGAGGATATTGCGAAAAAGTAATCTGCACCAAATTACTTGCCACATTCTCTTGATGTCCCATCTTTCTTTGGTGAAATGCACTCTACACGATCGGGGCCTTTTGTGGGGCCGAATCTAGCAACATGCATAAAACAAGAGAAACTTACCAAAAGAGGCTCGGATCTAGAAATATATGAGCGGTACAAAACACGCCATGGTGCTGCAACCATTCCACGAGTGTGGCTACCCGGCCAAGATACTGTTATGAAATTGTAGTCCAATCAGGGCCATTTGAAGAAAATAGTCATCATCACTGACTAAACCATATACAATTTATGCACATTCGAGGCTTACTTTTCACTTAGACAATTGATAAAGCAAACCAAAAGATTTCCCAAATCCATGTGAACCAAAAACACGCACACAACACACCCATGGTGAACCAAAACAAGGCTCGGATCAATGAAGGCTCGGATCAACAAAACAACATCGATGTAACCACCCATGGTCGCAAAATAATGATATTAAATTGCCACGCCAAGATATGGTACATCGCATCATTTGATTCATCGTCATCACGACCTCTTAATTCTCGCATCATCGTTTCCGAAAAAGCAAACCAAAAGATTCCCAAAATCCAAGTGATATGACACACTTGTTTTTCTTTTTTTTCTTTGCAACTTTAACCATTGAATATCATAAAAAAAACACACAAACAACAAGGCTCGGATCAAAAAACAACATCGGGATGTAACCACCCATGGTCGCAAAAATAATGATATTAAATTGCCACGCCAAGATATGGTACATCGCATCATTTGATTCATCGTCATCACGACCTCTTAATTCTCGCATCATCATTGCCGGTCAAAATGTTTATTTTGTTTTTACTCTATTTGAAATGATACAAGATTTGACAATAATATATAGAGTATATATCGGTATTGTTGATCGGGAATATTTGCATGTGATTTCGGATATTCAATGTCGGTTTGACAATAAGAGTGGAATCAACTGTCATTCAAACCAAGCAGATTGAGATATTCACCGCCGGTTTCAGAATCAATTGTCATTCAAAACTAAACAAGATTGAGTGTGGTTTTCTATTTAATAGTGGACACACTTAATTCACCATTAACCCTACTTCACTTTATTCTAAATATGTCAAAGCGTAAAAATAAAAAGTTACATTCAAGGTCGATCTTGATGATATGGAATGGTCAATCAAGGCACTAAGAGAGGTCATATTTCACGAGATTGAAGAGATATGGCCCAAATCTTTGAACCAAGGGACCGATTACCGGCTAAAATTCTAGAAGAGCTAAGACAACAAGTTTACATGGATCAACAAGTACAAGGTGGTAAACCACGTGGCACTACTAACATCAAGGTACCACATTGCAGAAAGTCAATTCACCTATAAAGATGTACCATGTTTTCCAACAAGGATCGACTATCACGGGGCCATAGTTGTCTAGGATCTTTTCATCTACTGGACGTAACTCTTTGCCATTTATGTTCTTGAAATCTTTTGTACATTAATTGTTAAATACCGATGCTTATTTAGAAGTAAATCTGTTTGCCATTTATGTTCTCACATAGTCTTTTTTAAAGTAATAAAAGTAAATCATTTATTATACACTAACGCAATGTGACACGGAGATTTGATGCGACACTTGGTGTACAATTAGTGCAAGACCGGAAATGCCACATGTAGTAATATGTATGGGTCGAGCGGTTAAGCGGTTGAGCGTGGCTCTTTGGGAAAGAGCCTAGAAAAAGTCTAAAAACGGACCATGCTTAGAAAAAGTCCCTTTTGGTAATTTTCTCGAAAGGAGAAAATTAACTATACAACACACCCGCCATGGTCGCAACCACATGCCCTAAGGTGTGGCTACCCGCCAAGATCTGGTGTCATTGGAAAGTAAGGCTCGGATCTTAAAATGTATTATCGGTACAAAACACCCACCATGGTCGCAACCACATGCCCTAAGATCGTGGCTACCCGCCAAGATACGGTGTCATTGAATTATAGTCCGACAAACCATTTGCGTAAAACTTTCATCATCGCCTCACTAACTAAATTATCGCTACTCTTAAGGCGAATAATATATATCATAATATGTGATAATTAAAGAAAGAGACACCTTATTGACGCCTTCACGAAACCACGGGATGCCGTTCGTCACTCCGTCTCGCATAATAGGCGGCATTTGCTCCTCAAGGATCATTGTCGCCCAAAATGGGCTAACCATGACCCAATCAAGATCATCGGTCGAAAATGCATCATTAAATCCACAAACAATCCAACATCTTGTGATTTAAAATTGAAACAGATCATCTATTAAGTACGAACCACCCGCAATAAAGCTTTGAACTCGTACCACATCTAATAAATACGTACCACATCACTTAGCCAACCTCTGTGTCCCTCGTCTCGCCTAATAATCCTAGCCAAAACTTGGTTTGCGATCGTCCTCCGTCAGCCCATGGGAACATAAACAACTCCTTGTTCTTATTCTTTTTGTTTATCCAAAACAATTTTATTTCTGGATGCACAAAGGTCCGAACATTGTCCCTAGACCAATGCGACATAGATTCCGCATTTGGGCAATGGAAATAAGGAATATAATAAAATTATAGAAGCTATATCATTGTTATTAACATTATCAAAAAATGTTATCACCAAAATACCTCTTTGAGCGGTTTGAGTTTGATTTCTTTCCCATCCGGTCCAATGACGGTAAAATCTGAGTTTCGAATGTCGCCTTAGAGACCTTCTTGGTGTGGTCGAAGGTTGTTTGCGTATATGGGGATTGAAGGAGCTTGCCTCCTCTCTCCCGTTCAAAAGGCACGCGTCAGCTTTTACCTTCTTTTCATCACGATCAAACGCCTCAACATACTTCACATCAACGGAGTGCTAATTCCGGGCTAGAGACGGACTCTTGCGTCTCTTGAACATGTTGGTCCTCGTCAAAAGAAGAACATCCCGAAAAGCAGTTTATCTTCAATGAGTCTTGGTTAAATTTTTATTAGATTTACATCTACAACGAATATTTACGGATTAAAAGGAGAGTCGATATTTGTGCCTCGGTCATCACGACATTCTCATCACGAAGAACAGAGATCGTGAGTTTTGTGCCTCACTCGTCGCACCCTTCATTTGCACATCTTCATCAACTTTTACACTATTCTCAACCCGAAAACAAAAAAGCGTGTGTCAATATCATGTCCGAGTGAATGGTGGTTCGTTTTTTTATTATATTATAATGTTACGAGTATACTCACCATGCGTACAAGAGACGTAAGCTTTTGTCGTCATCATAACGGCCTTCATTTCCACATCTTCATCAACTTTAAGAACATTATCATCACGAAAAGAAGTTTACTTTGTGTTAATGTCATGTTCGTTTTTTAAATGTAAGATATCATACTTAACATGTTCAAACTATATTTACCTTGCATAAAGGAGAATGTAAGTTTTGTCCTCACTCATCGATCAACATGTTCAACATGTTCAACTTCACAATGAGTCTCAACCTATAAAATACATAAATATTTTTGAATGTGCGTGTTATCAGTTAAAAGGTGAATCTATCATTATATAAAGCGAGACAACACATACTTACGGATCAAGAGTGAATCCATCTGTTGGGGCTCGTTCATTTCTTGCTTGTTTGGCACATCTTCATCAACGTCACAAAGATTCCCATCCTAATCAAATGCACGTGTAAATATCTCGAAATTTTGGGTATGTATTAACTCATAAGATTCATATGTAATTCCTATCATACATTACCCGAACATCTGTGTGATCTTGCGGTGAGTCAAAAAGTCATTTATTACTTCTTGCACTGTTGTGAAGATAAATCGTTCTTAGAACTAAATATATCATCTTGCACATTCAGATTTGCATTAACATTAACATCCTTCACAACATCATCTACATCCATATCACCGCTATTTTGACCACCCGTCTGAAAAATAAATATATACTTATGTTACGTGCTTGGTCAACTAATTGATGTGTACCGAATCTTGAAAAACGTTGTTATAACAAACCTTTGAATCATCATCTACATCCATACTACCATCATTTTGAGTACCGCTCGAAAAATTAAAAGTACCGAATACATTTGTTAATTAGGATCGGAGATTTATTATCGCTACATAAATAATATGGTTTTATTATACATAACAAGTACAGAAAAACTTAGAAACTAAAATACAACCTACTAGATAAAAACATACAAACTATAACATACAAACAACTTAATAAACCGAACAATGGGATGCGTGGCAAGTAGCGATTCGTTGTAAGGACTCATGAAGAAGGACCACGGGTCTCCTTCAACACGAAGATTAATTAATCCTTGTGACCGAACTTGGAAGACTTCAAGAGTGTGATCCATTTGGTAAGGTGATCAGATTCAAAAGCGGATCCCGAACCGTAAATCCAATTAATTTTAGTAAGTGAGGAGTGAAAATGTTAAATAGTGTTTTAAAGGATTTTATATTGTTACCATCCAACAATATCTCCCATATACAGCCGTGTGCCACCGATCTCCAATCATGTTGCAAAAATGACAAGAGAGTCTCTTAGTTTTGAAATATAGAAAGGTCTTGCAATCCGATTAAGTAAGTTGTAAGGTATATCTAATACCGAAAAGTCGTGGTTAACCAAATCAAAAGAGACGATCATATAAGATTTTTCGGATGAGCCTAAAGTCCGTTGAGAAGCCACCCAAGAAATAAAATTACCTAATCTGACTGACTTGACCGTTTAAGTCGGAATGAAAGACAATGCATATGTTGACTTTCTAACTTCTTCCAGTATTGGAGCTCAATGTAAACACTGAAACATTCCATGGTCCGTGTCCATCAAGCGGATATGAAATCCTTAAAATGGTAGGGTCAAAACTGACTGGATTAACACCAAAACCGATAACTACTTTCTCAGATTCAGATTGACTTAACCAACAAGGGAGAACTATAGCAACTGATTTTCTTATTGACGGGTTCCAAAGAACAACCATCTTATAAGAATCAGAAAAACACCACAAACCATGAGAGGTGCCAATAGGCAAAAGATTCAAAAACATGAGACTTGTATTAGAGATGACGTTAGGAAAACTTGGAAAAAACAGACGTCGTTGGAACAAATTGGCATTATCATCAACAAAGCTAAAAGCGTGACTCAACAAATCCTTGCCGATAGTGAATAAGGAAACTACAAAGCAAAGGCGTGCGAACACGAAACCAACAAGGAATTTGGGTCGTCGATGAACGACTTCCATGTCTTTGAAACAGTTCTAAAGCGAAGTAAAGCATGTACAGAAGTTTAGAAATGATTTCGGTTTGAATTTCAAAGGAATGTTGTCGGACATTTTTGAAACAAAGGGAAAATAAAGACGTGAATGTGTAGCATTATGAATGTGTAGAAGTGTAGAAGCCTTATTTATAGAGTAAGTAGTTTAGGTGAAGTTAATGAACTAATAGTGTAGGTGAAGTTATTAAATACAATGCACTAGTGTCATAAATGAACTACTAGTGTAGGTGAGAGAACTAATAGTGTAGGTGAAGTTAATGAACTACTAGTTTAGGTGAAGTTTTATTAACTTTTACAAAACTAAAATTTATAATTTACGCTTAATTTTTATTAATGATTTTAACAACATAAACTATAGTAGTTTACGTGAAGTTTTAAAATGCATATCCAAAGCGACCATCATACCACATAAAACACGTAAGAATAAGTAATACATCAATAGAGTCGGCATAGAAGCAAAACAAAATATAGATAAAGATTAAAACAATTGCAAGAAATATAACCTTTTCAACAGACACGCGCGTTAAGTATCGTTTCACCCCATTCTTCTCACTAACCCCATCAAGCTTCAAATTCGTATGGATAAATTTACGAAGTTCATCAATTTGCCGTTGCATATTAGCCATCGATCTAAAATGTTGCACTAGGTGGCAATTCTCCATCCATACCGGAATCGCCTATCCCAATCAGCCTCAAATGCTTGACAAATTTATGTAATTGATTAATTTGTTGTTGCATTTTAGCCATCCGAGAAACAATCATTCAGTAGATGGCATCAAATCCCCATATCCGGCATGCCTTGTCTGCGCCTTCCTAATGACCGGTGATGTATCGCATTTGAGACCGAACACCTTCTCCGTGGTCTCAACTTCTCCGGTTCTTAGGGATATATTGATTTGCGGTGTGTCTGCGTTATACTTCTTGAAAAACTCTAAACTAGATGTCCACCAAAGTTCTTTCATCTCGATCAACGCATATAAAAAATTATTATACACTAACGCAAATACCTTAAAAATCATAAACAATTTTTCCAAAAGAGTAGAGTATAACACAGCCGGCAAAAGGCGAACCATTTACGCATTACGAAAAAGAAGATCATAATCCGTCTTTTCAAACTGTGTGCATCCTCCCATGCAACACCCCGAGGATCACATTATCTTCTTTAACCCACCAATTGTTAGAATTGCGGCGGGTTTCAAAAGCCAAATCTGAAGGAATTATTATTACTATTAGCATAAAAATTACTACAATCTTGATTTAAATTCTTAGTATTTAAACAATAGTTACGCACCTTCAAAGCGAACACAAATCCATTCAATGTATAAGTTGCAATGTAACCATCGCCCTTAGTAGCCTTTTCAACAAATGTCTATCTCTAACCTTTGAGATAGCATTACAAATCTTATTGTGAAACTCAACCCAAATGTACTCGCCCCATGGAAATGCATTCCATGCATAAATGTCATCTACTAAAACCAATATCTCGGGGACACCACATTTCTTTCCCTGTTTGCCGATAAAAACATTCTCTAACATCGAGAACCGCACAAAGGCGAACAACATCATCATCCGAAAGTTCATTAAACTCAACTTGATCAAGAAGAACCCTAACTAGTTGTTCACTTTTATATTGTTGATTCTCTCGTTCGCCTCTCTAAGAAAACTTAGCATCGTTTACAAATCCAGATTCCGTTTTTAAAATGCTCTAAAGAAACATCACCAAAGCGAAGACCTAATACTAGACACATATCTTCACGACCAAACTCTAAGTTGTTTCCCAGATATCAAAATACAATGGAGTGTTTATATCGGGTTTTCAACAAAGCGTTGATGTTGGAGCAAATAATGACGCAAATGGTTATCAAGCTCGTATGTTTTATGTCTAACCATTTCCGGCGTGGTTTTAAAAGTTCAAGACGATCGGGCTTGAAACTCGACTTTTGTCTTATAGTTTTGATATAGTGCAACTTTGATCTAGCACCGAGCTTCGCAGAATACACCTATACACAAAAATATAAAATAAACATTAGATGCATACACATATTAGCATATGTTATAAACTTATGACCAATAAAAATAGAGTCATTGACCAATATCTTAATAACCTAAACATCTCACGTGTGCGGTGTCCAATTTTTCGATAATCAATATATTTCATATATGTTAAGCACAAAAGAGGGTTATTGTGCGAAATAAGCATACCCTAACATGTATACTAACGTAGTCGGTTTTCTAACAATAATAGTAACAATAACCACACTAAACATCAAATAACCCTAAAATTTTTAAAAACCCTAAAACAAATATATAATCAAAGTTCTTGTACAAATCGAAAAAATCGATTAAAAATCAAAGGGTATAAAAGCAGATGTATGTGTTCTTTGAAAATCGCACTTTTACTTACTTGTCTAGAAGCCATTATCATATAATCGAGTCGAACATCAACGGATCTCGTCGAAATGATCTAAACAACAAAGCGGTTGTGTGATCAAAGTTTGGTGTTGTGTGATTCTCGAAATGATCTAAACAACAACACGGATCCATGCAATCGTTAATGTATGTTTGTGTGTGTTGAGTGTGTGTTTTTGAAGATATTGAATGATTAAAGTTGTAAAACAAAAATAAAAATAAAATAATAATAGTCATATCCATTGGATTTGGGAAATCTTTTGGGTTACTTTTTCAATTTCCTAGGTGAAATAATGAGGGTCGATTGAGCACCGTCGGTTGAGCCAGCAGTTGACGTTGACATTATCTAGAAAACAAAACAAGAGATTTCTTTAAGATTTGATTTGACACTTAGTGTCTTATTTGAACAAGATCCGGATTTGCCACGTGTCGAAAAATGTATGGGGTTGAGCGGTTGAAATTGGCGTGGCTCTTTTGGAAAAGTGGCTAAAAATAGTCTAAAAAGCAGATAGCTTGAAAAAGTCACTTTTGGTAATTTTCTATTTTTATTTTGTTATGTTTTGAAGAAGCGTCGTACGTCATTGGCTTTATCTTTGGCTTTTTGTTTGATTGTTTTATTTAGCTATTAAATGCTAATACATATTTTAACTTTCTTTTAGGACCATCTACATAATATATTATGCGATTTAGACATTTCTAAGAAAACCACCAGCCAAAGCTAAGGTAAGTTGTCTTGCTTGCCGACTGTATAGTTGAGCCATACTATCAACATTTTTCAAGAGTCTTGTCAATAATTTGTAGGATTAATTGTTTAAAAATTTATTATACTTGCTATTTTTTATTATTGTGTGTACCGAACATTTTTTTCTTATTGTGTGTACTGAAGTTTCAAATTTCGATTATTGTGTGTATTTTGTGACTGACATGTAAAATGACTATTTTACCTTTCATAATTTAAAAAAAGCAAGAGTAAAATGGTCACTAAATACATGACAACAAATGAAGTTTAAAAGTTCAAGATACACATAAAAAAAAAAAAAAAAAAATCAATAAACACAATAATAAAAAGTGACAAGCATAATGCATTTTCAAGCAATTAACCCTAATTTGTAATGAGTTTATATAAACAAACAGTCTACCATCATATCTTAGCTGATTTTGAATGAGTTTTATAATAACAAGAGAATAAGATCCAACTTGCTGTTTCTTGTGCTATACATTTCTTAATAGAAGTTTAATTTTAACTGTTTTCAAAAGTAAGGCCGGCTAGGAATTTATATATATATATACTATACTCACTTACTATACTATCTTATCAACTATAAGTTAGGTTATAAAATATTAGGGAAAATGACAAAAAAAAAATCATCGAACTTGACACTTTGTTGTCGTTGTGTGTATAACTATATTTTTTTTTTATTGTAACACAAACCTTTTGAATTTTGTCATTGTATGTAGCAGTTAGGTGAATTTGTGTTATTGTATGTACCCGGTCGCTTAGCGTTACATCGTTAGTCCTTTTATATTAACGATCGTTAGTAAATAAATTAAAATTTCGTTCTCCTACGTTTTTATTCGTTTACATCCGTTATTATACGTTTTGTCCGTTTTATACTTTTTCGTCCGTTGCTTTTTCCCCTTTTTTCGTTTCGTCTGCATTTCTTACATTCTCGTCCGTTTTCTTACGTTTCGTCCGCTTTTATCGTTTTCATTCGCTTTTATCGTTTTAGTCCGTTTTATAAGTTTTCATCCGTTTTCATCTGCTTTTATATCGTATAAGAAAACGTATAAAACGGAACTATCCGATTTTATAAGTTTTCATCCGTTTTATATTTTCGTCCGTTTTATACGTTTTCGTCGGTTTTAAATGTCTTCGTCGATTTTCTAACGTTTTAAATCTGTTTTATATGTTTTCGTCTGCTTTTTATCTGTTTTATACGTTTCGTCTTTTTTTTAAGTTTTCATCATTTTTCTTACACCTTCATCCATTTTATCGTTTTGTCCGTATTCTTAAGTTTTATCTTGTCACACCCCAAATTACTGCTTTGCGGTGAATGGAATTCTGAGGATTGACCGTCATAGCATCACAATCACAGTTATATTGAGCGACCTAAAGTGTCGTTTGGAAAATACATCGTTTGATTTAATAAAACAATCAGAGTTTACAAAGTATAGGTCCCAAATGAAAATCAACTTGTGCGGAAATAATTTTGTTACAATTCAAACGATGTTTTAAAGTACATAAAACCCAAGTGAGACGCGTCGTCACCGCGACTCCATGATGTATCCACATGCATACCATGAAGTGAATGTCTTAGTTACCTGAGATAAAACATGCTTAAAAAGGTCAACACAAAGGTTGAGTGAAATCCATAGGTTTAATTAATTCGTTTGAACACAATATTCGTAGTGTGAGTTAAATTGATTCACACTCATCGTTGAAAACAAAGCGATTTTATTTCACTAAGTTCATGACACCAAAGCGTAAACATCGCACCAATAAAATTGGTAATCATCGTTTCATCGCCGCCCTAATAGGTAAACTTGCCAATTTACCTTAATGATTCAAATATAGTGCGCTCGATTTCCCTAACGGGTCAATAAGGCGGGAGTGTTAATTCAATAGGCCTATTCACAATATTCACTCACTCAAGTGACTAATGGTTCATGATGTAGGGACTTGAACATGGCAAATACTTAGTGACAATAAAACATTCGGATATAGCATCTGATTCAAAGCATTTGTGTTCGATTAAAAATGTAGCATGTATCTCCCCAAGAGTTTGTAAAACAATTAAAAGAGTAAAAGTGGGGCTATGAACTCACTGTTGCAATGATTAAGATGACAAAAGTGGATACATCGAAATGTAGCGTGAATCTCGAAAATGACCTATTATGAATGATATGATATGTAATAAGTCATGATGTAATGTTATGCATGCATTTCGTATGTTATTTATACCATTTGTGAGTTTTGAAAATAATACTCTTCGTCGAAAAATATTCTTTTTGACGTCTTGACCATTCTTAAATTATTGTGTAGGTATTTACGTCAAAATGTCATCCTACAATAGTTCATTAATGATTTATTGTGAACTTTTAACTTTTAAATAAGTAAAATAAAGTCGTTGGAAATTTCATGAAAGTGACAAAATGACCTCGAAAAGCTAGTTGTAAAATGGTGTCGTCGAGCGTTAGGAAGCGAACTCAACGGTTTTGGAAAGCTTGTATCAAAATCTAGAAGTTTTAGTACATGAGTTTTCGTCATAGAGGTCTCGAACATAAAGATAATAGGGTTAAATATGGTGATTTTGTCTAAAATGTGGTTTAAAAATGAGTTTCGGCAAAGTTTAAGCAACCGTAAATAATTTATTACAACTCCGCTATACAAGCGGTTGATCGTTTTGGAAAGTATGTGGTGATCTAAATTTTATTAGAAGACATCTCGTTACAAAAGTTCTACGTCATCGTTAAAACACCTTCAACATGGTCGTTTGTTTACCGTAACACTTGTCTCGTAAAAATAATATAGTTTTTCTTAAATAATAAAGTTACGGCAATTTATGAAAACGTGTAGATTTTAGTCGTTACAAAATCCGTTTTCTACGTATTATACGTCCTTAGCTTCGTATCAAAGTATACTAATATATTTTTGATAAGTCGAAATAATTTGTAAAGCTTAAGGCTCGTTTTTGACTCGTACAAAACCAAAAATAACTTGCTGAAATTTTCAGAAATATATATATTTCGTCGTCAAACTTGAAAAATTCATAACTTCTTCGTTATAACTCCGTTTTAATCCGTTCAAGCGGCCACGGATTCGTTTTAAAGTATATTTTCTAATTATCTAGGCCAAAAACTCATGTCTACTGTCGGATTTTCCAGAAAAACAAAACAAGATCAGACCACTTTATATACTTGTCGAAAATAGTTTTTCTCGTACTAAACCTATTCCAATCCCTTCAAAACAACTCCAAAGCTATTCTAATCCTACCATACACCTTCTTAGGGTGTCATGGGTTCCTAAACATCATCAAGACCAATATATAACAAGGGATAAATTATAGGATGACTTTTATGTATAAAACTCTAAAAATCAATGTAAAAATGGTATGAATATACACAAGTCTTGCATGTTTTGCTCAAAAATGATGAAATACATGTGAAGTGATAAGGAAAGATGTAAAATGTAAATGATATGCTTACTAGTAAACTTGATGAGGTGATTAGAACAAAGGTTTTAACCTAAACACCCTAGGTTTTTATTTCAAAACCTAAACAAGGAGTGTATCTAGATTGTGTTTATACTTGAAAATGGAAAACTTGATGATTCTCTTGCTACCCTTATGAAGGCCGGTTTGAGAGAAAGAAAAAGAGAGAAGAAGACTTAAATTATTTGATTGAATAATTGTGTGTGAAAAGTCTTTGGAGTGTATCTATACATGTAAGAAAAGATCTACCAACTTTGTGATTCACCCCCCCCCCTTGGGCCGGTTTCTAGGGGAAATGTTTCTCAAAAATATATATATATTTTTTTTCTTTCTATAATGTATATATATATAAATGTGTATGAAAATGAAAGTAAGTAAAGGATAACTTGTAACTTTGTATATATATTAGTGTATTTAAGGTAGTTTTAGCTAAAAGTAATTTTTAATAAATTGAAGTAAAGTATAATGAGATCATTAAAATTGTAAAAATACATTTCTTGTAAAATTTGAGTGATATAATACTTATCGTGTAGTTTTTAAGAAAAGTGTCGTAATAATATAAATTTAACGATTTATATACAAAATAAATTTAAAACACTGGGTAATACTCAAAATATTATTTTTTACAAACTAAAAGCAAGTATAAAAATATGTCGGGATAATTTTTGGAAGTATCGGATTAAACGTTCAAAATAATTACTTACGCGATAACGTTTATTTAATATGAAATTTACGCGTTTAATATGAAATGCAAATTCATGAATGAACTAACATGATGGAAATGATGTTAATGAAATGTAGGCTAAACCTAGTCTATATGAAATGCCCTTGATGATATGATCATGAATTCGCCGCTAAACCATTCAGGTTACGCGAATTTGAAACACGTAAATCTAGTTTACGATAAATGTTGAAATAGTGAAGCATGAATTGTTTTGAGAAATGACCTGAAAGTTCGGGTTGTCACATATACATTTTCGTTCGAAAAAGTTAGAAAATGAACGAGAAAGTAAGAAAACCAACGAAAGCGTATAAAAAAAGATGAAAAAGTTAGAAAACAGACGAAAACTATAAAAAAACAGATGAAAATGTATAAAAACAGTTGAAAACGTAAGAAAACGGATGAAAAACATATAAATACGAATGAAAACGTAAAACGGACAAAACGCATAAAAGCGGATGAAAACGTAAGAAAGCGAAACGTATAAATATGGATGAAAGCGAGCAAAAGCGTGTAAAAGCGGACGGCGTATAAAAGCGGACTAAAACGTGAAAAACGTGCGGCGTAAGTAAACAAGCGAAAATGTAAAAAGCGGATGAAAGCATTGGACCAAAATGTATAAAGCGGACGAAAAAGTATAAAACGGACGAAAATGTATAATAACGGACTAAAAGCGTGAAAAGCGTCTGGCGTAAGAAAACAAGCGAAAATGTAAAAACGGATGAAAGCATTGAACCAAAATGTATAAAGCGGACGAAAAAGTATAAAAGCGGACGGCGTATTATAACGGATGAAAGCGAATAAAAGCGTAAGAGAGCGAAATTTTAAGTTATTTACTAACGACCGTTAATATAAAAGGACTAACGATGTAACGCTAAGCCCGTTGGTACATACAATAACACAAATTCACTTAGCGACTACATACAATGACAAAAATTCAAAAGGTTTGTCTTACAATGAAAAAAAAAATATTTGACTACACACAATGACAACAAATGTCAAATTCGATGCATTCTTTTATCATTTTCCCAAAATACTACAAGTATCAAGTTATAATCATAACAGTTGAATAGCTTAAAACCAATGGAATCAAAATAAATTGATGAAGTTTCTACCAAAAGATGGCATGTCTTTTTGGGACAACAATTTCTACTTTCAAAACAAATAGTTTTTGTTGAAGTGTGTAACTTGAATTTGGCGATCCGGCAATTTTGGGACTAATCGGATATTTAATTTGGATGACGCGATGATGTAAATTTTTCGATGACATAAGCGAGACAAAGTAGTTCTTTAGCAATTAGGCCCGATCGAATTGAAAGTCAAACAACGAGTTTTATACCAATTTTGACGAGCATAAATGATTTACGTCGTGTTTTATAAATACCCATTTACCCCAGCTAACACTAAAATACGATCATTTCTACCCGTGAAGCTAAGGTAAGCCGATACCGGTAAGTTTTAAATAATTATATATCAGTGTGTTCTGATGTATAGCTAGACGATGTATATTTGTTTCTCGTTAGTATGATATTGCATTTAGCAATATAGCCAATATGCATTGGTTTTTTGTACCAATATAATTTGGAGGAGATATTTTTTTTAAAAACTTTTATCATTGCAAATGCTTACTTATAATTGATGTTGTAACTTTTAGGTGATAGAAATAATATACACTTTTAATCTCATTGTCGGTTAGAAATCTAGCTTATGAACTTATACAGTTCTTTTAAATTAATTGTTGGAATTTTGTTTAAATCGAAACAAACAAGCAAAGACATATTCCTCTCCTAATTTAATAAATACCCTGGGATTCTAATTAATTGGCCACTTAAATTTTAGACCTAATCAACCTAAACAAAATCGAAGATTCTTATGAGAACTTTGATGCTCTCTCTTAACATGTTCTCTACTGGCCGGATTATTTCTATGCATGATTCTTTTCTACATTTATCGACATACTAAATACCTTATGATATAAAAAATACATCAAGTAAGGTACATTTATACTTAAATACTAATTATCATCTATGTTGGAAATATATAAGCTAAGGGCTTATATTGTCACACTGGTATTTTTGTTTTCTTTTGTTTTTGTTGTGTAGGTTTATAATGGAAAGAAGATAAAGCTCAGGGACTAAAGTTGAGCTGTGATGAGAAGTTCAAAGGGAAAAATAGCTCAAGTGGAAAGATGCATTAGTCTAGGCTATATATAGTCTTATTTTCTCTCATTGTAATTAGTTTTTTAGGGTTTCACTGTGTGTTATTTTCACACAGTCATTTAGTCGTTTAATTGTTAGTTTCTGTAATCAAACTCTTTTCTATTCTTTGTATTGTTAAACTTATAATGTATCAACCTTAATGGGTGGTTGGTTGGGTTGATAACTTGATATGTAATAAAATCTGTTTTGTTAAATATGGGTAACCATTTCTTGATTGATTGATCATACTTTATATAAATTTAACATGGTATCAGAGCAGGTTGGCTTTGAAACAAAGTTTTTGATCATAAATCGGTTTTTAAAAAAATTAGGGTTTCTATAATTTTTAGGGTTTCTTGTTTTGAGACCAGATCTTACTAGATCTTTGTATTAATCGTTCGATTAGTGGTTGAATAAGTCGTTTTAGGTACCAATTGAAGGTCAATTGGTTGTGTCGATTTTAAGGGTTTTTCTAAAAATTGGGGGCTTTCAATCTAGTGATTGTTAGAGTGATTAACAAGTGTTAATATGATGGTTTTGATCAAGATCTTATAGATCTTCAAAATTAGGGTTTACTGTATCAAACCCTAATTCAGGAATAGAGTGTTTCTTATTTTGATTTGTTAGTTATTGGTGTCTGTTTGTTTATTCTTGTTGTTATTTATGTACAAAACTCTTTTCTAATTTGTTTTGTTATTTTTGAGGTGAAAAGATTCTGATTCATTGTCGTTGGTTGTGGAAAACTAGAAGGGGGTTGAATAGTTTTGCCGATTTTATTGTTAGTTTCAAAACTTTTAGATTCGTTGATATGTGAGATCTTGTGGATGTGGAGAAAGTATAGATCTAATGATAAAGTAAGTAAATAAAGTAAAGCGAAGGAAAGAAAAGACACAACCGATGTATAGTGGTTCGGATTCTACAAGGACACCTTCCTTGCCCATACTCCACTCCCCGAGTCACCTACTCGAGAGTTCAAGCACTATGTCAACAAACTCCTTCACTCCCAGGCGGAGAAGCCTTCACAACGTTGCTTACACTTTTTCCGGTACAAAGCTAGATACCGAGTCCGTAACACGGTGGACCAAACCAACACGACTATTACACAACAAATATGTGAAATATCAAATACAAGATCTTCGCTACAAAAATCTTGCGGAGTGACAAATCAATCAAGGACCCTTGCTTGGATGACTTGTAGAATGCTCGTGATCTCGCCTTAGATAAGGACCTATATGAGGATCACAATAGAAAGAAAGAAGAACAACTCTCTAGATCAAGTGATCTATATGTTAGAAGAGAATGAGAGTGTTTGAGAGATTTAGTAAGAAGAGGGTGAGTTAGAATGAAGAAATGGCTCTCTATTTATAGGCAAATTCCTTCATCGTTCCCACGGATCCCGGATCCCTTCCAGGGGATCCGTCTAGTGTAATCCTAGGGATCCGTGGAACGCTCCTCTTTGCCCATGGGTTTTTGGTTATGGGTCATGGGTTGGTCCATGGGTTATCTTTAGATTCAATGTATCTAAGTATACATTGTATCAAGTCTCTTTGGGTATGGGTTAAGATCCATGGGTTATGGTCCATGGGTTATGATTTTACCCATCCTAATAAACTATTACAACAAATGCTTAATTACTACATTTTGTATTTAAATGGCTATATGTAAATGCTTTACAAAACTAACATGTATCCTTTATAATTATACTTAAGATAACATTATATTTGTTATCAACAAAACACAAAGAGATCGCAAAATATTAATAAACGGTTTTACGGTTTATTTGTATTAACAATCTCCCCTTTTGTTGATGACAAAACATAATGTTATGATGAGTAAAACTTAAGAATAGATGTAAATTTTGAAAGCCGAAAGCCCTAAGTTTTACTTCTTCTCCCTTTTTGTCGAAACAAAAGTTAACCCTTGGAAGAAATAAACATAAAAGTGTGGAAAAAATAGTCCACGATCACTAACTCCCCTCGACGGTAGCTCCCCTTGTTTGGGCGTCAAGTGAAGAAAATAGAAATCCTACAAAAGAAAGGTTAGTAACATGCTTAAATAATCTTGTGATTGTCGAGAATCAAGATTGGGAGCCAAGGTATGTAAACAAGGCCTTGTAATAAAACAACAAATTGTAGTGGTATTTATGCCACCTACAAGCATGTAAAAATAAGAACAAGACTTGTTCTTGAAAATGACTCAAATGAAAAGTACAAAAAATAAAAATAGTAGTAATCATTCCGTCCATGCTTGCATAAGGTTTATGGATGGAGGTTTTGATGAGTGATGGTATTGATGCGATCAAGTATGAGGTTGAGTATGAATCGCATTTCTTCCCTAACTTCTATTGCGATTTCCCTAGTGGATTGGCAATGTTCACAATGTAGGTGATGTGGGTGATGAGTGCGGAAGTTTTCCGGGTTGTTTTGATTTGAGTTATGCGGAAGATGTGGTGGAAAAATAGGAAAATATGGATCAACATCCGGAATATTTGTAAGTGGTGGTGGAAAAGAACCTAGATGTTCTTGTAATGTGATGGGAGCTAATGGTGGTGATGTTTCAAGATTTTGAAAGATATTATTTGGAGATGTGGGTGGTGTTGAAAAGACTATTTCTTTTTGTTTAGATCTTGTTGGAGTCTTAAGGAGTTCCAAAAGAGTGACTTTGGGTGGTGATGAGGTTGGTGTACTTGTTGGAGATGAGGAGGTGCTATTATGGAAGCATCTTGTGGTGAGTTATTTGTTGAGGATGAACCATTTGAGGTTGTTTTGCTAAGCAACAAGATCGGATACTAATCCGTGCGGATATCCTAGAGTTTGATTGTGGTATTTTGGATGATTGAAGTACAAAGGTTTGGATATCATGATTGTTTGTACTAGATGATTCTCCTAAAGGGTTTTGGATGACATGGTGTATTGTGTATGTGAGGATGAGATGGATTATGCAAGCATTTTGGGAGTTCTATATATAGAAAAACAAAGCATTGTAATGAATGCTTGAACCAAAATGTGGATTAAAATCTAATGATTAGATATGAATTCAAGGCATGTGATCATGAGAACACAAGCATTAAAGAGCATACTCCCAAAAATGAAACAAATGTGGATTTTCATCCAAAGTGAAAAGAATAGAAGTTAAAACAACTTCTATCTTCACGGATCCCACGGATCCTTCCTTGAGGATCCGTCCGGCATGAAGGCCGGGATCCGTGGGTCAGTGATTCAGCAACACAAAATTTTCTTTTGGAAACATTTTTGCCTATTGTGTGCCTATATGCAAACTATTTGGAGTTGCGGTTTTCTCGACCTCTAAAAAGAAAAGGAAAATAACTAGAAGTAAAAAAATCCTATTGAGATAACCCGAAAACACACATTTGGTACATAAGTACGTAATATTGTGTTATCAATGCTCCTAATTCATTTTTGCTTAAATGAATGTACCCGAAAACACATATTAGTTATGTGTTCCTTTAGCATTCAAAAGACATGAGATGCAATGAAAACGGGTTTTACTTTGTATTAATAATGAAAAGCGATTTGTCCTAGACGTGAGAAATTGCTTTTGTGAAATTGATACGGAAGGTATCATTCTTTTTAGAAAACATTTTGAAAAGAGATTTTCTTTAAAAATGTGTATGTAGTTATGTGAAAAAAAATATAAAGTGGAAGACTTATCTTGGGTTTTGAAAATTCCGTATTGTTTGTGAGTTGTGCGTGAAATAGAAATCCTAGACTCGAGAAAGAAGAAGGCTAGTGTTTACATACCTTGTAGAGTCAAATAAGTTCTGACGTTTGTTCCATTAGACCAAGACCAAGACGAAGTAGGTTGAATTGTTCCCGCTTCAACGGTTTGGTGAGGACGTCGGCTATGTTGTCTTCGGATGCTACCTTCTCAATAGAGATGTTCCCTTTGAACATTGTCTCTTAAGAAGTGATGTCGAATCTCTATATGCTTTGTGCGAGAATGCAATACGGATTCTTGCTTAAGTCGATGGCACCTTTGTTGTCACATAGGATGGCTATGTCGCTTAGATGAATGTCGTAGTCGACTAACGCTTGTTTCATCCATAGTGCTTGTTGGCATGCTTTGCCGTGAGACGTACTCGGCTTCGGTTGTTGATATAGCTAGTGCCGTTTGTTTCTTAGAAAACCAAGACGTTAAACAACATCCCATGAAAGTACATACCCACTTGTACTTTTTCTATCAACGTAATCACCGCATGGTCGAATCTGCATATACAATTGTTTCTACTCCCGTGCCCTTAGGATACCATAATCCTAATTGTGTTGTACCCTTAATATATCTAAATATCCTTTTACGGCTTCTAGGTGTGATGTTTTAGGGTCTTCTTGAAACCTAGCACATAAGCAAACACTAAACATGATATCCGACCTACTTGCCGTGAGGTAGAAGACTACCTATCATGCCACGATATTTAGTATTATCTACGGATTCTCCGTCTTCATCTTTTGTGAGTTTGGTGTCGGATGACATTGGAGTCCTAATAGGTTTTGACTCTTCTAGACCGAATTTCTTTAACATCTCCTTGATGTATTTAGATTGATTGAAGAAGATACCATCTTCTACTTGTTTTATTTGTAGACCAAGAAAGAAACTAAGTTCTCCCATCATACTCATCTCGAACTCGTCATGCATGATTTTAGAGAAATCATCACACATGTCTTGACAAGTGGATCCGAATATAATATCATCTACATATATTTGTACTATGATTATATGTGACTCTCTTTTCTTAGTAAAAGTGTGTTGTCAACTAACCCCATGGTGTAGTTGTGTTTAACTAGAAATGACTTGAGTCTATCATACCAAGCTTTTGGAGCTTGTTTAAGACCGTAAAGGGCTTTCTTTAATTTATAGACATGTTTGGGGTTTTCAAAATCAATGAAGCCCGGAGGTTGAGCTACATATACTTCTTCATTTATGACACCATTTAGAAAAGCGCTTTTGACATCCATTTGATAAAGCTTTAGATCATTAGCACAAGCATACGCAAGAAGTATTCTTATAGACTCTAATCTAGCCACGGGGGCGTAGGTCTCATCAAAGTCTATTCCTTCTTGTTGGTTATACCCTTGTGCAACGAGTCTAGCCTTGTTCCTAGACACGAATTTGTTTGCATCTAATTTGTTTTATAAACCCATTTGGTTCCTATTATGGTTTGATTACTAGGTGGAGGGACAAGTGTCCAAACATCATTAGAAACAAATTGATTTAGTTCTTCTTGCATAGCCATTACCCAACTCTCATCTTTTATGGCTTCTTGTGTATTCTTAGGTTCTAAGGTTGAAACGAAACAAAACAAGTTACTTTGGTTTTGAACTTGAGACCTTAATGTTCGCTCGTTTAGTTTTCCTATGACTTTATCTACGGGGTGATCTTTGGACTCTTTAATGTTTATTATTTCATCACTTAGAGGTTCTTCTTCTTCACTAATCTTTTCTTTATTACTATAGCTTCACTTTCTATAATCTCGTCATCTATAAGAGGTGGAGAGGGTTTGGGTGGACTTTCATCAAATTTTATATTTAATGACTCTTCTACCTTCATTGTTTCTTTGTTTAATATGACGTAAGCTTTGCTATTTGGCGAGTAACCTAAAAGATACCTTCGGTTGATTTAGGATCAAATTTTGTAAGGTAATCTTTAGTGTTAAGAATAAAACATTTACTACCAAAGACTCTAAAGTGATTTAACGTAGGCTTTTTGCCTCGAAGTAACTCATATGGAGTTTTTCCTAAGATTGGTCTAATTAAGACTCGATTGAGTATGTACGTTGAAGTATCAACGGCATTACACCAAAACTTTTGAGGTATGGATTGTTCATTAAGCATGGTTCTACTCATTTCTTGTAGGGTTCTATTCTTTCTTTCTACTACCCCATTCGATTGTGGAGTGCGTGGAGCCGAGAAGTTGTGAGTAATACCATTAGCGTCACAAAAGCTCCGAATTGCACTTCATTATCGAATTCCTACCATGATCCGTCCTAATAGACACTATGGGACTTCCTAGTTGTCTTTGGATCTTTTGCTTAATATTTCAAAATAGTTAAAGGTTTCGTTTTGTTCTTTAAAAATTTTGTCCAAGTATACCTAGAATAGTCATCCACTATGACCAAAGTATAGTAGTTGCCTCCATAACTTTGGATAGCGGATGGACCAAATAAATCCATATGTAGTAATTCTAGACACCTAGTTGTGGACACCATGTTTTTAGCTTTATGACTCGAATGAGCTTGTTTTCCTACATTACAAGCATCACAAAATGATGTTCATATTTTAACTTAGGTAGGTCTCTTACTAGATCTTTGGATGATAGCGATTGAAGAAGTCGCATGTTGGCGTGACCCAATCTTCGATGCCATAAGGTCAAGTATCATCCATAGAGGTAAGACATAGTTTGTCCTTAGGTTCATTACCGATTTTAATGACATAGACTCCATGTTTCCTAATTCCTTTTCCTATGGTAATGCCATTTTTAGTATCTTACTACGGTTTCGTAAAAAGTACATTGCACTTTTATCACATATTTGTCCTATACTTAAGAGGTTAAAGTTTAGGTTTTCTACGTGACACACATCGTTAATGGTTAGAGATTTGTTAGAAATCGTACCTTTACCGATGATTCTACTTTTGCTATTTCCAAACACCACATTACCTCCATTGAAGGATTCATATGTGGAGAATAGATCCCTATTCCCGGTCATGTGCCTCGTGCATCCGCTATCCTTGACCCATTCATCGGGGTCTAGATCGACCTTTAAGCACACCTCGTCATTTGCCATGAGACAAATTTCTTCATCCTCCTCGTCGCTCATTCCCCATGTGCCGCTCACGAACGCCTTTTGATCATCCCGTTTGGGACACTTACTAATAAAGTGGTTTGGGTCCCCACATTTAAAGCAAGTACGATCATCCTTTGGCTTCTCGTCCTCTTTGCTTTTCCGAAAGCCTTTCTTATCGGCATATGGTTGTTTGACGTATCTTCCTTTCTTCTAAAGAACTTTTAAAGTCCCTTACCACCATCGCGTACTCTTCGTCGTCACTACTCAAAGAGGAGTTCTCCTCATCGCTCGTAGCCTTTTGGCTTTAAGCGCAAGAGATTTGTGTTCTCTTTCACCTTTGAAGCTTGGAATCTTTAGCAAGGACAAGCTCGTAGACTTTCGGGTTGCCTATGAGTTCATCGAGGTGAGAATTGTCAAATCTTTTGACTCTTCGATCGCCGTCACCTTGGATCTCCACTTGATGGAAGTGCCCTTAGATATCTCCTAACATGATTACGGCTAGAAAAGATTCATCAAGTGCTTGTAAAGATGTAATAATAGTATTAAAGTTAGCAAATGAATGATCTATAGTTTCCTCATCCGATATTGAAAATTGTTCATATTGTTGAACAAATAAATCAATTTTATTATTTTTAACTTGTTGGTTGCCTTGATGAGTTACAACTAAAGAATTCCAAATTTCTTTAGAGGTTTTAAGCATAGAAATTCTTTCAATTCCTTTTCGGTAAAGCATTATATAAAACCATTTTGCTTCACTATTTTTAGAAAGCTTTTCTTCATTTCATCGTTTAGTTTATCATGAGGTATGTGAACTAAATTTCCTTTATCATCATTTGAGGTAGCCTCAAAATCACCTTCAACAATAATGTACCAAAGATCAATATCTTTAGACTTCACATATGTTTCAATATATTTTTCCAATAAATAAAACCATTAGTTTCAAGTAGTGGTGGTCGTTGCATAGATTGCCCTTCCTTATAATTTTCGAACCCATAGTGATCGAAAAGTTTTAAAATACAATTTTATTTTAAAACTTTTATAAACTTAGCTCTTGATGCCAATTGTGGAAAACTAGAAGGGGGGTTGAATAGTTTTGCCGATTTTACGTTAGTTTCAAAAACTTTTAGATTCGTTGATATGTGAGATCTTGTGGATGTGGAGAAAGTATAGATCTAATGATAAAGTAAGTAAATAAAGTAAAGCGAAGGGAAAGAAAAGACACAACCGATGTATAGTGGTTCGGCTACAAGGACACCTTCCTTGCCCTACTCCACTCCCCGAGTCACCTACTCGAGAGTTCAAGCACTATGTCAACAAACTCCTTCACTTGGCGGAGAAGCCTTCACAACGTTGCTTACACTTTTACGGTACAAAGCTAGATACCGAGTCCGTAACACGGTGGACCAAACCAACACGACTATTACACAACAAATATGTGAAATATCAAATACAAGATCTTCGCTACTGAAATCTTGCGGAGTGACAAATCAATCAAGGACCCCTTGCTTGGATGACTTGTAGAATGCTCGTGATCTCGCCTTAGAGAAGGACCTATATGAGGATCACAATAGAAAGAAAGAAGAACAACTCTCTAGATCAAGTGATCTATATGTTAGAAGAGAATGAGAGTGTTTGAGAGATTTAGTAAGAAGAGGGTGAGTTAGAATGAAGAAATGGCTCTCTATTTATAGGCAAATTCCTTCATCGTTCCCACGGATCCCTTCCACAGGGATCCGTCTAGTGTAATCCTAGGGATCCGTGGAACGCTCCTCTTTGCCCATGGGTTTTTTATGGGTCATGGGTCATGGGTTGGTCCATGGGTTATCTTTAGATTCAATGTATCTAAGTATACATTGTATCAAGTCTCTTTGGGTATGGGTTAAGATCCATGGGTTATGGTCCATGGGTTATGATTTTACCCATCCTAATAAACTATTACAACAAATGCTTAATTACTACATTTTGTATTTAAATGGCTATATGTAAATGCTTTACAAAACTAACATGTATCCTTTATAATTATACTTAAGATAACATTATATTTGTTATCAACAAAACACAAAGAGATCGCAAAATATTAATAAACGGTTTCCGTACGGTTTATTTGTATTAACAAAAGACCTAAAGCATGTCCCATATAATGTCTAATCTAAAGCTAATCTTTACTTGGTAATTACCACATAAAAGACATGATTTAAAGCCCGATTGTACATGCCAATAAGTAGTAAAATTCTGGTCCGTGTGTCTTGTAAAAGCTGGTCGTGGGGTTGATACCTTTCGTGCACTATATGAGCCTATTAAACCATGTCATATGTATGTTATGTCGGGAGGGTTTGTAAACTGAAATAATGGGACTATAAAAGCATGATTATAATCTATGTTTGGCATCTTAAAGATCTTGATAAACCTGCGTTTTGGCATCTTAAAAATCTGGTCATGTATGTGATAAGGTTTTAAAAGGTACCATTTTGAGGGGTCGTTTAAGTCCTTATTTGATCACTTTTGTATCCGTTATTACTTAATATCGTTCCTTTTCACTTTTTAGGTCTCGTGATGGCAAAATCTTTGGAATGGCGCTTATTTGGACAGAAAAGGCGCGAATATATGAAGAAAATGGCCAAAGTCGAAATCGAGACACTCACGATTCTTTGAAAGTATCTGGCGGCGCGTCGGTGCTATTTGACGCCGTCCCAAAATTATTGTGACGGTCGAACTCAAAACTCGTGTTTTCAAGAGAGGCGTCTAGTTGTGAAAGAGTAGGCCGTCGCTACTCGGGCGGCCTAGATGCGATCCGAACGGCGTCGAAGTCGAAGAGGACGGCGTCACGGACATAAGGTGGCGCCGTCGGAAGGTTAACGTGGCCAAGGCGAAACCCTAATGGCGGCGACACGGCGGCGTCACTAAACATAAGGTGGCCGCCGCAATTGTAATCTTATATATAGAATCCGAATTTTTCGGTCTTTGGGTGGAGAGTCTTTGGGTAAAACCTAAAACCGAACCTAAGGTGTCTTGTACAGTATTTTAGGGTTTTAACCTATCTTACACCAAGATAAGTCTTTGCTTCATTAATTCAATTATGTCTTTGATTATTTGTGTGTATGCTTGCATGTTCTCCATGTCCGGCTAATTTATTTGTGTGTTTGCTTAGGAAGTATGAAACTTAATTATTAAATATTGATTGGTTGTTTCTTATCTTTGTTGATTAATGATCTAGTAATGCGATAGGTCATTCGTTGTGTACTAATGCTTGATTCATCTTTGTGAACCCTAGAGTATGATTACAGGTGATTGTAGTCTAAACCATCCGAAGCGCCTTAGAGTAGGAGTCTATAATCTCTAAGTGGATTTGTAGACAAGACCCTTTGGTAAGTTCAAAGAGTTAGGGAGAAACGCATACCCTACAACTTTAGAAACACAACGCAACTAGGAATAAGGCGTGACACTCAACCATCAATAGGAGATAATTAAGGAATAATACAAACTAAGTAAACACATCTTTAAACTATCATACGAGCACACATTAATTAGACATAGACTCCCGCAACCTTAGTTTAGATAATTAGATAATAGTAGAGTAATCGGTGAAATACCAACCCCCAAATCCAATACCCGAGATTCGTACCTTTCCATTTCATAAAATATAAAAGATAAAAATAATCTTCTTCAACCTTAACCTTAGCGTAGTAACTCCTACTAGCATTCCTATTCCCTGAGAGAACGATATCAATACCGTGGCTTACCCTAATTACTACACTACAACGATTAGGTTCACTCGCCTAGGGTGTTATAAAACTTGCTCGAAAAGGAAGTTCCTTTGACCCCGAACGACGCGTGTAGCGTTATCAGTATGCCTAAACTAGTCTTGCGTTTAACGCTATATAACTTGTCATATGAAACCTATAAAACGTACAAATGGAAGAGTAAACCGAAGGCTATTAAAAGGAGTTATGTAAACACTTAACAATCAGTTTCTTAACCTTTATTAAGTGACATTATACATGTATAAAGCTGGTCCTAAAATACGATAAGTAAAACACTTAATATGTCTTTGTTTGGAGTACTTAAAACGCGTACAAACGGGCCTTATAAGTGGTGTAATAAATTGGTATTGAGGTGTATCGTTGGGGTAACTTTAAGAGCTGTTTAGAGGGGTTTTAAAAAGTGTATAAATCTGTTTTGGAGTTAAGAGGTTTGTTGTGTTAAAGTAAGGGTCGAATACGGGCTTATGTATATCATAAATAACACGATAAGATGGTAAATAACGTATAAGAGATTTGTAAGATGGAATTAAGGTGTCGTTGGTATTATCACATATTATTTTATTGATCTCGATCTAAAATACTTGAATACGTTAACTCTTATAACCTTATGTTGATCTACGTTAAAACGGGGACTTACACTTGTTATATGTATACTTATACGAAATACGTACTATTATTATATTATTGAGATTTAAGACTTAATTTACACATATAATGACTAGAGGGGTTAAATGAGTAAAAAGGAGATAAAAATAGTATATTTACATATTAGACCCTACACTTTAGGATAATTACATATTAAACCCTAAACTTGTGTAAATCGGCTTAAATGACCTTTAAATTACATAAAACACTTATTTATCGTAATGTGTCTCTAAATGCGTCATAATCAACTAACTTTCTAAATACGGAAACCTGCTAAAATAGAAAGTTACTAATTATGGAAACCTGCCTAAAATAGAAAGTTACTTAAAATGGAAACCTGTCTAAAATAGAAAGTTACTTAAAATGGAAAGATTACTAAAAGTGGGAACCTGCTAAAAGTGGAAAGCCGTCTAAAATGAATAATCTGATTCTTATGGAATGTTATCTAATTCATATAGGTTCAAGGCGTGAGGTTGATCTCATTTCTTGATTTTGCTTTCATTGTTGATTTGCTTGAATAAGGTGCAGATATTCTATCCCTTTTCAGTAGGGGTTTCTCATGATTCGTTTACATCTTTCGATATTGGTTTTAAATTGTTATCCTTTGTTCTGAGCCTTCTTATTAAGGCTTCCCTATAACTTTGCTATGCTCCCTTTGATTGAATCTCCTATGTGAACTGTTTGATATGAACCTTCTGATTATGAACCTTTGATATGCATCTTTGATTATGAACTTTTGCTATGGACTTTGATATGAACCTTTGACTTATGAACCTTTGATATGAATCCTTTTGATATGACCTTGCCTTGACTTGTCAGTTTGAGACCCGAGCTATCACTAGGCATGGGGGTTCCATGTCCGTGTCATTGATGCACCAATGGCATGACTCTAGTGTGTACAGTGATGTTACACACGTCCACTACATTATCGATTATGAGCTCGATATATATTGTATGGCCACTATCTGTCATGCGGGCGTATGGATGCATCCTAGATTTGTTACATTATCGATATGTTATGATTTGTCGGTGAATGATGTCGTGCACACTGGCGTCTTCACAATCTGGGAGCCGATCACTCCATGTCTGTTATATCTGCTATGGTTACTATTGGTTACTATTGGTTACTACAGGCTACTATGGATATATGATTTGATTTGATTTGTTTTGTTGGCTCGTGGTGGATAATGACCCTTTTCCTATGTTTCATTTACCTACTACTGTTCCTTTGATATACGGATATATTGGTGACTTTCCTTACTTTGTTCTCTGTTCGGTTTATTATTATTGTATCGTTATATCATTCACCGGGCTTTTTAAGCTCGGCCGCATTTCTTTTCTGCGGTAGGTACATTAAGCTAGGAGTGAGGGATTGTTTGGGTTTGAGAGATGGGCTGATATAGAGACCATGCCTAGTCATCTTAGACTTCATTTGATTTTGTTATTATATTTTCATTTCAGAGTTCTTCCCTTTGTATTTATGTATTGATAAGTCATGTTGACTTTAATTTCTTCTGTTTATTTAATTAAGACTTCATTGTGTGATTTATGTTCATTATGTATGTTACGATATGACACCATCTTGTGATACTTCTACCCTTATCGGGTTGGGGTGTTACAATTATGGTATCGAGCCAGTTTTACGACTTGTAGTCGGGACACGTAACATATGGACCCTAAGTTGGACCGTAGAGCTTAGGTTTGACCCAGTGAGGACTTGGGTAGACATTAGGCTTCCGTCTGCTTTCGATCTTTTTCGATTCTTTTGATTTTGTCGAGTTTGACTTGATGTTCTTTTGTCTTGTTGATTCAACCTTCTTCTTTTGCATTTGATTTTGTTATTCTATCTTGGCGCATTCATTCATCGATCATTTAGATGGAGACTACTCGTGGAGTCGAAGATAATGGTACCGACCCTGTGTTGCCGCAACCGTTTCCTTAACTGGAGAGGTTCGTGAAGCATAAACCGCACCCGACTACAATGCTGCTGGAGCATCAAGATGTTGCTGGAGACATCAAGATGCTGCTGGAGGGAGCTGGATGAATCAACCAGAGTCGTAAGATGGAGACGAGATTCAACTGGTGGACACTTGGAAGACGTATGAGCAGAAGAAGTATGACCGGCGTACTTTAGTCATGCGGTGAAACTACTACCAAGATTCGGGCATAGTGTGGTCAACAGTCCAACCATTGAGATGCTGAGGAGATTCATCTGCTTCATATGATTGGGCGCGTTTGGATGATTGAGTCCTATGGATTGATTTTTCGGTGTTACTACGACCTCGCGTTGTGTTTAAATCCCTTGAATAAATATTATTCTCTTTGAATGATGTTCCGTTCTGTATAAATTTTGTGTATTTTGGATGATTGTTTTGTTCTGGAAGATTTGACGAACTGTGGAAGACCTGATGCTATTTCTCACGCGTTTCAGTTCGATGGTACTTGCTATGTTCTGTTACGTTCCTTATATGTTCTGCTTCCCTAATTTCGGATTCGTTAGTGATGATTGTTTCGGACCAACCCTAAGATATAGAATGGACCGTTAGGTGGTTGATAGGATTGATTTTCACGACTCGAGATAAAGTATGGTCATCATGAAGGTATACTCATATGATGCTGGTACTATGACGCTTGGCCAACTTAATAATACTTACATCATATGACGTACCCTCATTGTGACCATAGGATGTCTCGAGGAGTGCCTTAGAAGCTTAGAAGTTTGCACCTGATTTAGTTTGACTACGTGTAGCAAGACCTTGGGATCATTCTTCTTATAAGTTTAACCTACCTTCATCTTTATGCGGATTTATACGTTGAATTCTCGGCACATGTTCATCTCTGAAAAAGTTCTATCGTTTGATTTCTGTTACCCCAGTTGTGTGATCTGGAATATCTTTGTTTGCTTCTTTCGTTTCCTTTCAATTTTCGAGGACGAAAATTTTTTTTTTAGAGGGGAAGAGTTGTAAAACCCTAAAATCGTGAACGCGTTAAAAAGACTATTATACCCCTTGAGTCTATCCCCATTTGGGGAAAAACCAAAGAATTCAACTCTAACGATTCCCCATGGTCCCACGGCCCTAGCCAACAAAACGTAGAAGGGATGTTGCAACACCTAGTTACATCCCAAGAAGCTCAAATAGCCAAGCTTTCGGACCGCTTTAACCAACAACAAGCCGAGATGGATAGGAAGACTGATAACCTTTTGAAAGCCATGGCCAATAGTGATAGGAAGACCACCGAAAAGGTTAATGCCATCTCGACTTATTCTCCCAAAGCTTTCGGTGTGAAAATTAAGGACCCAAGTAAGTTAGTCAAGCACGTTCAATTCGTCAATACCATCACCTTAGTGAAACCGAATAGGACTAGTGACGAAACAAACCATGAGACGACACTTGAGGATAGTGAAAGTCCTAAGGAAGAATCGACCAACGACGTAGACGAGGTAGGTGATGACTATTTCAATAAGTTTCCTACGGAAGATGAACTCTCTCGCCACCCACACTTAGTACGCGACCTTCGTCACATGTATGTTAGGAAAAGCCCTCGGATCAAATTTGGGAATCCTTGGAATCTCAACATACCATGTTGCATAGGGCATCTCTTCGTGGCAAAGGCCTACATTGATCGCAAGTCCCCAATAAAAATCGTGACTAGCACCTACTATAATTGGGTAATGAAGAAACCTATCCCAAATAGGCGAGACCCCGATGATCTTAGGTTTAGTTGTAATTTTCTTGGTAGAGTTAAGGGATTGCCCGTCTATGTAGGTAATTTCATGTGCCCTATGGATTTTATAATTTTGGAGGATATTAGTACGGCCATAGATCCTAGCTTGTCACACGTAATTCTAGGAAAGCCTTTCATAGAAAACACTAGGATGACTTATGATCCGTCGTTAGGGATAGTTAGATTTAAAGATGAGACCGATGACGTAGCTTACCAAATGCCATTTAAAATTGAGAAATTTTCATCACTATCCAATGATGAAAAGGAACTTAAGCTATCGGTCTACTATAGGAATGAGGAGGATAAGGAGAAAGGAGTTGATTATGTGATGAATAAGATTTTTGGGTTCTATAAGGATTGTTTGAAACTAGGACTGGAATATAGAACCGATTGGGGAGAAGATGACTTATTAGAAAGAGGCATAATAGGGAATTATTATAACATGGAAAACTCCAATAGAGACCGTCATGAGGAAGAAGGTAATGGTAATGAAGTCACGTAGGAGCACGACTTCGAGTCTAGCTACAAGACTCATAAATAAAGAAAAGCGCTTCGTGGGAGGCAACCCATGCTTAATTGTTTGCTTGTTTGTGTGCCATATATCTTTTCATTATTGTATGTTCTTATGTTTGAATTTGTGAAAATGCTTTATTTTGTCTTTAACCTTGTCTTAATTACATATAAAGGTATTTTACAAAAAGGATAAGTGTAGGGAAGATTACACACGTTTTTAAAAGAACGTGAACATGAGAACTACGATTATTGAAAATGATATATATGTGTGTTTGTTAGAGTCAAATGCTTGTATCGAGTCATAATGGATGTTTTGCGAACTTTCCAGTTTTAAAGGTGTAATTTTTCGAATTTTTTCAAAAAGCAGCAGACCGGTTTACGTCGGGATAACTTGCGGTGTCCGGATCATAACACGACGACGTCGGGAGGAGCAACTTGACTTATCTAATTTCTCTCGTTTTACGTACTACTTATAAATTTTTAAAAATTCTCAGGTCCTAATTTTCTAGAAAATCTGCAAACATCCATTCCACAAGCATTATATCCTAGTTTAGTAGAGTCCGTGGTTTAAAATTGCGTTTTGCGATCCGATGCGCTCAACGTCCCAAAAGCCGATGCGTAATGCGTGATGCGAATGCGAGCGCAATTTAGACGCGAAGCGTTTAGTATTAAAAAAGTAAAAAAAAATGTTTATAAATATTATATATTTTTACCAAGTACCAAGTACCAAGTACCAAGTAAATGCAACAAGCTTATAAATAAATCACTAACATATTCAAAAGTAGTTGATGACATGATGTTAAAATATATCAAACGTATACTTACAAGATACAAGTTATATCAGTAACAAAGAATCATAATTTACTCCCTATTAAATAAATAGCATAAGGTAGTATTATAAAGTTTAGTCAAAGTTGAACAACATATGAGTTCTAGCGTTGAATCAAATAAAATAACTCACTTTGTACCTAATAAAATAACATATGCGATTATTATAATCAAAGAAGAACATATGAGTTTTACAACTTGAATCACACAACAGAAAAAAGAAAACTACTCGATTATGCATTAAAGTAAATTGAAGAGTTTACTCACTTTGTAGAATCAGTCGCACCACCAGGAGCTTAAATGAAATAAAAATGGGGTAATTTGGATGTAGGGCAAGAACTATGGTTGTCAATGTGTATTTTTATGGACGTCATTTGCTAAGGTCCTTATTAAAATAGTTGGGCTTCGTAAAAATGTTGTTTTTTGGAGAAATTAGCCTAAATTTCAAATTGCACTAATTGCGACTATTGCTAGCATTACACAAATGCGATAAACTGCGGTCAATTGCGAATGCAATTTGGAATGGCCTCGCATTAGGTGTCATGATGCGAAATTTCAAATGCAATGCAATGATGCGTGCAATTTGCGCAATGATGCGAAATTTCAAATGCAATGTAGAGTCATATATAGTTTTACCACCAATTTTACGCGAAGGTTTCGTCTATTTTCTTAAAGTGTGCAGGTTTTATTTATCAAGAAGAAGAAACATAGCATTGGATGGAGCTTATCACGCATACATTCTTCTTGGAAATAATTTAACCACTACTTCACACGGATCCTACCGAGCTAATCAGGGGAGTACTAGTTTCTTTATCTTTTAATTACCTTCCATTATCATAACTTTGATACTTTCGGGGAACATTGGGGACAATGTTCAGTTTAAGTGTAGGGAAGGAGAATAAAACGGGAACTTTGAAACTATGCTTATCTTTGATCATTTGTCTTGTCCTATTTCATTTGTGTAATAAACCATGAGAGATATTTGTTAGGGAAATTTTATCATGACATGTACGGGTGGGTCTTTAGTCTTAATAAAGACTCTCATGGATAGGAGTTATATGACTAGCACAAAAATCTTTTACCACTCAAATTCCACCCCAAAATGTGAGGTTCGCCCTTAGATCTATAGGAATTAAAGCATTCACCTTTAATGCTTGAGAGTGTACCGGTAGTATAATAGATTCTAGAACTTGTTTTGTGATGCATTCGAGATCGCTAGTGAGACTACACTTGCGTTCGGGGTCAAAGGAACTTCCTTTTTGTATCGAGCAAGTTTTCAACACCTAGGCGATGAACCTAATCGTTGTAGTGTAGTATTAGGGTAAGCCACGGGTATTGATATCGTTCTCTGGGGAATAGGAATGCTAGTGAGAAGTTACTACGCTAAGGTTAAGGTTGAGGAAGATTATTTTTATCTTTTTATGTTTTTAGGAAATTGAAAAGTACGAATCTCGGGTATTGGATTTGGGGGTTGGTATTTCTACCGATTACTCTACTATTATCTAATTATCTAAACTAAGGTGGTGGTAGTCTATGTCTAATTAATGTGTGCTCGTATGATAGTTTAAAGATGTGTTTACTTAGGTTTTACTACTCCTTAATTATCTCCTATTGATGGTTGAGTTGTCACGTCCTTATTCTTAGTTGCGTTGTGTGTCTAAAGTTGTAGGGTATCGTTTCTCCTAACTCTTTGAACTTACCAAAGGGTCTCGTCTACAAAACCCACTAGGGATAATAAACTCTTACTCTAAGGCACTCTTTGGATGGTTTAGCTTACAACTACTCGGTAATTATATTCTAAGGTTCACAAAGATGAATCAAGCATTAAGTACACAACGAATGACCTATCGCATTACTAGATCATTAATCAACTAAGATAAAAACAACCAATCAATATTCAATAATTAAGTTTCATATTCCTAAGCAAACACACAAATAAATTAGCGGGACATGGAGAACATGCAAGCATACACACAAATAATCAAAGACATAATTGAATTGATGAAGTAAATACTTATCTTGATGTAAGATAGGGTTTGGAACCCTAAAATCTTGTACAAGACACCCTTGGTTCGGTTTTAGGTTTTACTCCAAAAGACTCTCCTAAAAGCGAAAAATTCGGATTCTATATATAATATTACATATGCGACGGCGTCACCTTATGTTTTGTGGCCGTCGTGTCGCCGTCATTAGGGTTTCGTCTTGGCCACGTTAACCTTGCGGCGGCGTCACCTTATGTCTGTGGCGCCGTCCTCTTGACTTCGGCGTCGTCGGGTTGCATCTAGGCCGTCGAGTAGCAACGGCCTACTCTTTTAAAGCCCGACGTCGTCACTTGAAAATAGGGTTTTGGCTTACGTATCGTCACAAAATCCTCCGACGGCGTCGCAATTAACACTGACGCCGTCGCCTTACATTTCGGCGACTTTGAGTGTCTCGATTCGACTTTGGCCATTTTCTTCGTATATTCGCGCCTTTTCGTCCAAATAAGTGCCATTCCAGCATTTTGCCTTCAAGAGACCTAAAAGTGAAAAGGAGCGATATTAAGCAATAACGGATACAAAAGTGATCAAATAAGGGCTTAAACGACCCTCAAAATGGTACCTTTTAAAACCTTATCAAATATCCCTACACTTGTTATTTGCTTGTCCTCAAGCAAATGTGCTTTTAGCCAATTAATTTATAAGTTAGGGGTCATGAAGCATTGATTTAAAGCGGTCCACAACACATATAAGCCCATAAAAGTCATAACAAGCACGGAAATACATACTAGCACCTCACATGGGGTGTTTGGATACTCGCATCTCTCTCGGGTGTATATATGAAATATAACAAATAGGAAATGGAAGATAAACACTCATTAACGGTCCTAGTACATAGATTACCATAGGCTTGAGAATAGATCAAACCTCCATCGCTTTGGCGTAAGCACCTAGGAAAGACTATCAAAGAGGTCTTTTAAAGGGTTGTAATGTTAGGCTTACGGTAGGAAACAAGGGTTTGGTGGGATAGGCTATTTAGTGGTGGCAAGTCAAAAATCTCTATGTTAAATGCATACGAAGAATGGCGTTGCTAAGCCAAGACTCGACACTCTAAAACTCTAGGTAACGAAATAAACAAACATAAATTTAAAGGATAGATGTAGGATGGTAGCCGTATGTTTTTTTTTTTTTTTTTTTTTTCTATTTTTTTTTTTTTCTCTTTTCTTTTTATATTTTTTTTTTTTTTTTTTTTTTTTTTTTATATACACTTTTACTCTACCATCCTCTACGGTAACATCAAAATGATAGGGATTTATAGGCACATCCCTACACTTGAGTTTTATTACTCTAACACTAATTTGACCCGAATTGAAAAGATCAAAACACTTGGGGTACATTATTACGCAAACAAAGGGAATTTGAATTTAACGTTCCCTTCCGTCATTTCATAAACTTTAACTTTTCCATGAATCCCAATCGTCCCAAAGCGTATACAAAGGATATGACTCGACTTAGCAACTCATGCAAGCAACGGATAATTGAACTAAGGGTTTAGGGTGATAACAAACATTTGCACTAAAAGTGAGTGCATAAGGGGTAGGCTAAGGCGATTTGGGTGTATATTTGGGGTGGGGTGTAAACAATGCTCTTCATTGATATTCGGAAAAACCGAAACATCACGAGAACCGCGAAAAGGATAGGCTCGAGGGGTTAACTAGGGTATCGTGTACTAAAGATGAGTACAACGCAAAGGGTGTGGGGAATTACTCAACCGATGTGGAAGAAGTAATTATATTACGGGTATCAAACAAGGGTTATCCTAATGCCTCTTATCATTTAGTTATTCCTAACTACACAAGTGTAGTCTCACTTGCGATCTCGGAATGCATCACAAAACAAGTTCTAGAATCTAATATACTACGGTTCACACTCTAAGCATTGAAGATGAATGCTTTTAATTCCTACTAATCTAAGGCGATCCTCGCATTTTGGGTGGAATTTGGGTGGTAAAGGGTTTTGTGCTAGTCATATAACTTCCTATCCGTGAGGCGCTTTTGTTAAGACTAATGGCCCACTCCTATATGTCATGAAAAATTTTAAATTTGGTGCCAAAATTACCCTAACCGACATTTTCTCATGGTTTATTACACAATCACAATTGGACAAAGCAAATAATCAAGGATAAGCATAGTTTCAAAGTTCCGTTTATTTTCCTCCCTACACTTAAAGCTGAACATTGTCCCCAATGTTCCCGAAAATATCAAAGTTATGATAAAGAAGGTAATCAAAAGCGAAAAACTAATACTCCCGATTAGCTCGGTAGGATCCGTGTAAAGTGGTGGTTAAATCCTTTCCAAGAAGAATTATTGCGTGAAAAGCTCCTTCCAATCTTGTGTAACTTCTTCTTGACAAACTAAACACACACACTTGAACAAAACAAACGAAACCTTCGCGTAAAATCGGCGGTAATAATATATATAAGACTCGATTTAAACTAGGATATAATGCTTGTGGAATGGATGTTTACAAATTTCTAAGAAAATTAAGACACGGAAAATTCCAAAAATTTATAAGTAGCTCGAAAAAGAGAAAAAGTGATCGATGTTTTACTCCTTCACAGGCGCGTCGGTTGCAATCTGACGCCGTCGGTTATCTGACAAAAAGCGTTACTGCGATTTTACGAAAAAATTGGAAAATTTACATCTTTAGAATCGGAAAAATTTACGCAAAAACATCCATTATGACTCGATACAAGCATTTGACTCGAACAAACAAACATATATATCTTTTAGTTAATTGTTATTCTCATGTTTACGTTTCTTTTGAAAGCGTGTGTAATCCTCCTACACTTATCCCTTATGTAAAATACCTTTATATGCAATTAAGGCGAGGTTAAAAACAAAATAAAGCATTTTACAAATTTAAACATGAGGATAAACAATTAATAAAAGATATATGACACTAACAAGCAAACAATTAAGCATGGGTTGCCTCCCACGAAGCGCTTTTCTTTATTTAAGAGTCTTGTAGCTAGACTCGTGAGTCGTACTCTCGTTTTCTCATTACCGCCCTCTTCACCCTTTGTTTTCCCTTCATCGAAAGGGTGTAGACGCTGTATGCTCACCGTGGATTCCTTGCCATGCTGTCAATTATGGTGACGGTTTTATCTTTTAAATTGGTCTCCTTAGCGTGAAAGGCCCAAACCATCTTGGTTTGTTTCTTCCTCGTAATGCCCTTATCCGAGATCTATACAAGAGCACTTTTTCTCCTTTAGAAATTCCTTAGGGTCCTTTTGTACCTTAGGTATTGAGGTGGGATTGCTTCCTAACTTTTATCGGGTTTCCACAACGTCGCATACAATCCTTGAACCATAAAGTCTCTAAGCCCTTTTCCCGGTCATTCATCTTCTTCTTAACATTGTTGCGGGGCTTTTCGATTTCCACCGTAATCATTTCCATGATCTTAAGAGGTATCTTGGGATGATGGGTATCCTAGCGTACCCTTCCCGCTTTTGAGTATCATGATGCCTTCTCCGCATTTGATGGTTGCCTTGGCGGTGGCGAGCGGTGTCCCAAGAATGAGAGTGCGTTTTATCTTCCTCAACATCAATGATCACGAAATCCACGGATAAGCGATGTTAGCCACCTCAATTAGAACATCTCTGACGATTCCTACGGGGTGGACATAAGTATGATTAGCTAAGGAAAGTCTAAGGTCGGTCTTGGTGGTTTCTCCTTAGTTAACTTATTATAGATTGACAATGGCATTATGTTCACATCGGTCCCTTGATCGGCCAAGGCATTTATATTATCAATGTCACCGATGCTAAGCGGTATCACGAAATTCCATGTGGTGTCTCGTTTTCTTGTTAACGGTTTTTATAACCAACTCATACTGAGGTTCCATAGGTAAGGCGTCATATTCTTCTTCCGTCATTTTTCCTTCAAGAGCTTCCTAAGAACTTCATTGTACCTAAAGTTGTTTACTTGGTTTGCAATGGTTTTCTTGTTAATTTCGTGCTTAAGGTAGTACTCAATGGTCTCGGGTTCATCATTAGGCACAGACTCCTCCTTCTTGCTTTCCTTAGTTTTCCACATCTCAACCCTTGCATTCTCGGGCATAATGGAAGCAGCGTTAACAAATGAAGTGGGAGGGCAATCGTTGCTTCTTCGAGCACCTTTTCGGGAACCTTTGTTTTGGTAAATTCAATTACCAAATTCATCATTTATGTCATTTTGCTTGCATTTCCTCTCTGCCTATAAACCTCCTCTTCAAATCGGCTAATCTCTCGTATGAGCTGCCATGTACTCCTCATTTGATCCTTGAAGCTTGGTGAAAGTGGTATTGGGAAGTAGAGCAGGCACCTTCGGAACTTGGGTTTTGCTCACGACTTGGGGACTCAGAAGAAGGTGTGGGGCGGTTGGTGGAGTTAGGCGGTTGTGACTTCTCGAGGAATTTGTGCGGGGCTCTTTTACGCCTTTCCATAAGATAATCAATTCCTCTCAATGGCACTCAATTGCTCCTCGAGGGTATCGGAGGATTCGGAAGGAGTTGATATGGCATTAACCACGTTAATCGGAGTTTGGGAGATTCATTCCAATCTTCGTAGCTTTGATCGGCAAGCTCCTCTATAATATCCCAAGATTTCTCTGCGTTAAAGTCATTGAGCCTTCCACCGTGGCTCGATCAATGGATCGTCGGTGATGAAATCGGTATGATCATAGAAGATTTGGATTTGAAGCCAAAGATCAATGCCATGGTGGGGAGTCTATGGAGTAGTTCCTTGAATCGAGTCCATGCTTTGTAGAGACTCACCTTGGAGTTCTTTGAAGCGTCAAGATGTCTCGCCTAAGTTTGGTGGTTCTCCCGGTGGGAAAAATTGAGCAAGGAAGCGAGAGGTAAGATCATCCCAACTTGAGATGGAGCCGGCGGGAAGTCGCTCAAGCCAATTACTAGCTTGGTCCCGTAGAGAATTGGAAGAGGCGCGGTAGCGTGGTCTCCCGAGTAGTAGCATCAAGGTCGATGGAATCGACAATTTTGAGAAATCCTCGAGATCTTGATTTGGATCTTGAACGAAGTCCATGGAATCACATCCGTTTTGCACCAACCGGATGGTGTCGGATCGCAGGGCCGTAGTTTGGGCTTGGTCGGGAAGCTCAATGGTGTTCCTATAGCCTAGGTGGCTTGGTCTTGAGTATTCACCAAAAGTGCGGGCTCTTGGCGGGTCATTTGGTGGTGGGTTGATGAGTGGTGGTTGGTTATCACCTTCCATGATGAAAAGTGATGGGTGTTACGAACAAAGGTCACGAAGAAGGGGATAGACTAAGAGGAAGCTAAAAATGAGAAAAATTTACTTGATAGGAATCAAGCAAAGAACCTAAGCGAGGTGGACTACTAACTAGCTATTCTATTCCCGTGGCGCGCGCCAAAACTTGATACGCTTACGCGGCGTTCGGGGTCAAAGGAACTTCCTTTTAAATCGAGCAAGTTTTTCAACACCCTAAGCGATGAACCTAATCGTTGTAGTGTAGTATTAGGGTAAGCCACGGGTATTGATATCGTTCTCTGGGGAATAGGAATGCTAGTGAGAAGTTACTACGCTAAGGTTAAGGTTGAGGAAGATTATTTTTATCTTTTTATGTTTTTAGGAAATTGAAAGTCGAATCTCGGGTATTGGATTTGGGGGTTGGTATTTCTACCGATTACTCTACTATTATCTAATTATCTAAACTAAGGTGGTGGTAGTCTATGTCTAATTAATGTGTGCTCGTATGATAGTTTAAAGATGTGTTTACTTAGGTTTTACTACTCCTTAATTATCTCCTATTGATGGTTGAGTTGTCACGTCCTTATTCTTAGTTGCGTTGTGTGTCTAAAGTTGTAGGGTATCGTTTCTCCTAACTCTTTGAACTTACCAAAGGGTCTCGTCTACAAAACCCACTAGGGATAATAAACTCTTACTCTAAGGCACTCTTTGGATGGTTTAGCTTACAACTACTCGGTAATTATATTCTAAGGTTCACAAAGATGAATCAAGCATTAAGTACACAACGAATGACCTATCGCATTACTAGATCATTAATCAACTAAGATAAGAAACAACCAATCAATATTCAATAATTAAGTTTCATATTCCTAAGCAAACACACAAATAAATTAGCGGGACATGGAGAACATGCAAGCATACACACAAATAATCAAAGACATAATTGAATTGATGAAGTAAATACTTATCTTGATGTAAGATAGGGTTTGGAACCCTAAAATCTTGTACAAGACACCCTTGGTTCGGTTTTAGGTTTTACTCCAAAAGACTCTCCTAAAGCGAAAAATTCGGATTCTATATATAATATTACATATCGTGGCGTCACCTTATGTTTTGTGGCGCGTCGTGTCGCCGTCATTAGGGTTTCGTCTTGGCCACGTTAACCTTGCGGCGGCGTCACCTTATGTCTGTGGCCGTCCTCTTGACTTCGGCGTCGTGCGGGTTGCATCTAGGCCGTCGAGTAGCAACGGCCTACTCTTTTAAAGCCCGGCGTCGTCACTTGAAAATAGGGTTTTGGCTTACGTATCGTCACAAAAATCCTCCGGCGTCGCAATTAACACTGACACAGCGATGGCCGTATATTCGCACCTACGTTTTTCAATGACTTTGAGTGTCTCGATTCGACTTTGGCCATTTTCTTCGTATATTCGCGCTTTTCGTCCAAATAAGTGCCATTCCGATCATTTTGCCTTCAAGAGACCTAAAAGTGAAAAGGAATCGATATTAAGCAATAACGGATACAAAAGTGATCAAATAAGGGCTTAAAATTTATGTGCGACCCTCAAAATGGTACCTTTTAAAACCTTATCATCAAGTCTTTGGAATTACACCGACGGCGTCCCAAATAGAGGCGGCCGTCCCTCTCTATGTAATTAAATTTGTGAAGACTCAATAGCGATTTTGCTATTTTACACTGACGTCGAGCTTTGAAAATAAGGCGTCACGAAGACTTTTCTTCTCGGCCGGCCTAGATCGGTTCGAGACGGCGTCATCGATGAAGATGACGCGCCACAACCTAACGTGGCCGTCCCAATGATGACTTGGCCAAGGCGAAACCCTAATGACGGCGATCGGCGGCGTCCCAACTATAAGGTGATGCCATCGCAGATGTAAAATTATATATAGAAATCAAATTTTCAGAATTTTAAAGAGGTAGACTTGTGGAGTAAAAACCTAAAACAATTTTGGTCTGGTTTGGACAGTATTTTAGGGTTCTTATACCCTATTTTACATAAAGATAAGTAATTTACTTCATTGATTTCATTATGTCTTCGATTATATGTGTGTATGCTTGCATGTTTAACATGTCCGGCTAAATTTCTTGTGTGTTTGCTTAGATCTATGAAACCTAGTTATTAATTATTGGTTGGTTGTCTCTTATCTTAATTGTAATTGGCGTAGGATTGCACTAGGCTATCGTTGTGTTTTTAATGCTTGAGTAATCTTTGTGAACCTTAGTTTATACTCACTTAGCGGAATTGTAGACTAAACATCTAAAGATAACCTTAGAGTTAGTTTATGAATCCTAGAGATTTCGTAGGCAATAACCTTAGGGTAGTCTCAAAGAGTTAGGGATAAACGCATACCCTACGACCTTAGAAAACACAACGCGTTAAGAATAAGGACATGACAATTCAACCACCAATAAAAGATAACTAGGGAGTAATAGTATCTAGGTAGACACATTTTAATCATCATCGAGCACACATCAATAGACATAAACTACCCATTAGTTTAGATAAATAGATAGTAGAGTAATCGGTGAAGTACCAAACCCCAAATCCAAACCCGAGATTTTACCCTTAACTTTATAAAAATATAAAAAGATAAAAATAATCTTCCTCAACCTCAAACCTTAGCGTAGCACATCTCTCACTAGCATTTCTATTCCCCTAGAGAATGATATCAATACACGAGGCTTACCCAATACTACACTACAACGATTAGGTTCACTGCCTAGGGTATTAAAAAACTTGCTCGAAGAAAAGGAAGTTTCCTTTTACCCCGAACGTGTTATACGCGCATCAGCGAGGCTTGTTGTCTTGGGCTGTAATAAAAAAGAATGAATATATTATGAAGAAACATTTTCTCCAGTTGTCAAAATTGTAAATGTTTGATGCATTATCAGTCTTACTGTTCAGAATAGTTGGCCATTGTTTCAACTTGATATAAATAATGCTTTTCTATATGGTGAACTTGAGGAAGATGTTTATATGCAATTACCTCAAGGCTATTTTTATGGAACTGGTAAAAGAGTTTGCAAGTTAAATAAATCATTATATGGGTTGAAACAAGCACCCAGGAAATGGAATGAAAAATTAACTTGTGTTTTAAAAGAAAATAGTTTTTTTCAGAGTAAAAATGATTTATCTTTGTTTACCAAGTCTGAAAATGATTTATTTTTAGTTCTACTTGTTTATGTAGATGACATTGTTACTACAAGTAACAATGTTGCTGTAAGTGAAAAAGTCAAGCAGTTTTTAAGAACTAAATTTCTTATTAAAGATTTGGGAAAACTTAAATATTTTTTGGGTATTGAAGTATTAGAAGATGACACTGGGTTGCGTCTAACTCAAAGAAAGTATTGTGTGGAGTTACTTGCTGAGTTTGGTATGCTTGCATGCAAACCAAGTCATACTCCTATTGAATCAATTAATGTTTCTGATAAGAATAAACAAAAAGGTGCTGTTAAGGATGAACCTTTGCTTGGTGTGAATAATTACCAAAAGCTTGTTGAAAAACTAATCTACTTAACATTGACTAGGCCTGATTTGTATTATGCAGTTCACTATTTAAGTCAAGTTATGCATAGTCCAATGCAGTCTCATTTAAAACTTCTTTTAGGGTATTAAGGTACTTGAAAGAGTCAACAAGCAAAGGGATTTCATTTAGCAAAAGTGACAATTGTAGTATGAAAGTGTTTGTTGATTCAGATTAGGCTAAATGCAAAATAACAAGGATATCTGTGACTGGTTTTGCTGTTTATTTAGGAAACAATCTTATTTCTTATTTCTTGGAAAAGCAAAAAACGGCCTGTTTTGGCTAGATCTTCTGCAGAAGCAGAGTTTAGAGCCATGTGTAATGTTACCTATGAGATAATGTGGATTCTCAAAATCTGCATTGATATTAAAGTACAAGTTAAATCACCTATTGAAATATTTTGTGACAATATCAGTGCTATGCAAATTGCTGCTAATCCTGTGCTTCATGAAAGATCTATGCATTTTGAGGTTGATTTGTTTTTCATTAGAGAAAAGATTACAAATGGTGTACTCAAAACTGTCAAGGTTAAGTCTGAGAATAATCTTGCTGATATATTCACAAAAGGGCTGAGTGTTTCTGAACATAAAAAATTTTGAGAAATGTTGAAACTGAAGGATTTTTATAAGCCTTAGCTTAAAGGAGAATATGGGAAGTATATAAGCTAAGTGCTTATATTGTCACACCGGTATTCTTGTTTTCTCTTGTTTTTGTTGTGCAGATTTATAATGGAAAGAAGATAAAAGCTCAGGGACTAAAGTTGTAGCTATGAGAAGTTCAAGGGGAATAGTAGCTAAGTGGAAAGATGCATTAGTCCGGGCTATATATAGTCTTATTTTTTCTCATTGTAATAAGTTTTTTAGGGTTTCACTGTGTGAAATTTTCACACAGTCGTTTAGTTGTTAGTTTATGTAATCAAACTCTTTTCTATTTTTAGTATTGTAAAACTCATAATGTATCAACCATAAGGGGTGGTTGGTTGGATTGATACGTAATAAAATCTGTTTTGTTAAATATGGGTAATCGTTTCTTGATTGATTGATCATACTTTGTATAAATTTAACGATCTAAACCTCACATTGCTCATAAAGAAAAATAGAAACCCCATGGATTAGTCGGCAAAAAGATCGGAAATCATGGTTACCAAAAAAAAAAAAAAAAAAAAAAAAAAAAAAATTGCATTACTAGCTTTAACGGATTTAATAGTCCCAACAAAACAAAACGTAACCATCCAAATTTGATAAAATGACAATGCTGACTTATTCAAAGCATTTCTTAATACCATATTAGTTCATTAACATGCTTTGTGTCTCACTATTTATTTGTTTTGCTTTGCTTTTCTCTCCCATATATTTGTCTGATCCTACACCACTTCTTGTATACTTCACTTGTTCTTGCTAACCTGAAATCACAAAGAAATCTTGGCGTCCGGAGTCATTTTGTTAGGAGTTGAATGGCGGGAGGGTCGTCATCATCAGATAGGTCATTGGAGGAAACACCAACTTGGGCAGTAGCATTGGTTTGTGCCGTTTTCATAATCATCTCAGTCATCATCGAACATGGGATTCATTCACTTGGCAAGGTGATATTTTTCGTAGTTTAATTTCATATACTTCTTGAAATGTAATACAAGCAATAACATATACGTATGATCGACATATTACAAGAGCAATGATTAAAAGAGCCCTCTTATATAGTACATGAGATGACGTTTTAATATTTTGATAAGCTATGAGGATATAACGGTTTAATGTTACATGCATGCAGTTGTTCCAGAAAAAGCAAAAGAAAGCAATGCTTGAAGCCTTAGAGAAAATGAAAGCAGGTAATTCTCAAAGGGATAATTGTCAAAATGTATCTTACTTGTCACCTTTTATACTTGTATGTTGCATCGTTTCAATCGGATTATTTAAGAACTAACTTTTCAAATTTCGATTATTCAGTGTATCGATTGACTTTAGGTATCGAATCAACTATTTTAAGAATCGAATCAAGTATTTTTAGAGATCGATACACAGAATAATCGAAATTTAAAAAGCTAGTACCTAAATAATCCGATTGAAACGATGATACATACAACTACAAAAGGTGAAAAGTAGGATACATTTTTAGACAATTAGCTCACCTACGTATGTTAGAAATGATATACTTCTAAATTCAAATGTATCTTAATTAAATTAATCTAAAGTTTATCTAATATATATACATTTATATGTATTAAGAATGTGATTTGATTTGAATCCAGAGCTGATGCTATTGGGGTTTATATCCTTGCTATTAACCGTGGGTACAAAATACATTGCAAAGATCTGTGTTCCTGAAAAAATTGGATACAAAATGCTTCCATGCAAATCAAGTGAGGTCAAATCGGCTGATAAAGGTAAAGGCGGTGACAAAGGTGGTGATGGTGGTGATGGTGATGATGATGGTGACAATCGGCGAAAACTACTTTCTCTAGCTGAAGAAATGATTTTTCGGCGTCTGCTAGCAGCAAAAAATGAAAGTGGTGATTATTGCGGAAAGGTATGGATCTGTTGTTCATCCAAAATGCTTTTAGTACTCTTTTGGCTACATTTTATAATAATTATTAGATGATGATGAAATATATTTTGCTAATGATGTTGATATGCAGGGAATGGTACCAATGATATCGTATTCGGCAGTTCATCAGCTTCATATATTCATATTTATTCTTGCCGTCTTCCATGTTCTTTATAGCGTTGTTATCATTGGTCTCGGTCTTGCCAAAGTAACTACCTTTTCTTCTGTCTCAACTATATATTAGAAAAATTAATATATAAGTATAACTGTCATATAACTAAGTTTAGATCTATAAATTTTTATGTATATATGTACTCGTGAACTTATATTTGAAAACACTGTAAATATGTGTCGTCGCATAGTTTAGTTCTGCACTCTTAGAAACACAAGAATTAATTCTACTTGTGTTTGAATGTATATGTTATTGAACTTTCAAACACATATACATGAGTCCAAAAGTAAAAAGACAATCAATATCAGCTAAATATTTTTCAAACAAAATTCGAAAATGCAGGCCGGTTAATAAAATATCATTATACAAATTATCAATCTATGAATGATTTAAATATTAAAATCATAGAAAATCTTACTGCGGTAAGAACTGACAGATGAAGAAATGGAAGACTTGGGAAGCAGAAACACGTTCTTTGGAATACGAGTTCTCGAATGGTAAGTTACTTGTGTTCCAAGTCAAGTTCTTTAATCAGAATCTTAACTTTGGTTAAATTAAATCGAATAGATAACATCTAAACTCTTATTCTTTTGGCATTATATTTTAGATCCTGCAAGGTTTCGATTTGCTCATCAGACCTCGTTCGTCAAGCGTCACACTGGACTTTCTACAAAACCTGGAATCAGATGGGTGGTAAGTTTAAACTTTACATTCGTTTAAGATCAAAATGATATATGATGCACTCAAAGGCTGTAACTGAATAAACCAAATATCGTTCTCATTCTTTACATAGCACTTTTAATTTCTATTCATATGGTTTTACAGTAATTAGATTTTATTTAAAATAGGTAGCCTTCTTCAGACAATTCTTCGGATCAATATCAAAGATTGACTATTTGACCATTCGCCATGGATTTATAAATGTAAGTTAACTGTCACTGTGTTTGTTTTGCTTCTATTTTGTTTGTTTAAAATTGGCTTAGTTGTTGGAATTATATAACATGAAAATCATATATAAAACACATAAAACATCAAAGAAATATGCGGAAGCATATAAGAACAAATTAATAAATAACTAATTAACATAAACGTAAAGTATGCGCACTTTTTTGATTCTAGCCGAACAAGAATCAATTCCTCAAACTAGCAAGTGATGAACGCTAATTAGGGTTTATAGGATTATGTGAATTACCCCTTACCGATTTTGTAATTCAATCCAAAATACTAACAATAGTGTGTTAGTACCACGTTCTTGCACACACGTACTAAAATCAAATTAAAGTAATGCTAGTTTTACGAACACGAAAACTTTTGTTTTGGAAAAACAAATAGATCGACACCCTTAGGGATGTACGATCGGTTTGGGACAAAGAAAACACACAAACACTTTTAGGTTTTAGATTATAAGTACAAGAGATAGAATACAAGGACCCTAGGCCTTATATTTATACACAAGATAACTTGGTTACCAAGTTAAACATTGGTTGGGTTTGGAAACCCCTTGGCCGATCGATCCAACCATTCCCCAAGAGTTTCCGGAACCTTCTCGATCTATATTTTATTATTTAGTCCATCCATTTAACATTTAACGATCGTTAGTCCATTACACTTAATTAACTTAACGTCCGTTATATATTTCGTGTAAACAATAAATAAATACAACATTTTATATTTAATTTATAACTTTAATTTTCATACGCAAAGTGTGCAATCATGTGGTCTCGAGTTCGATCCTAACTCATGACTACTAATTTATATCCATAAAACAACAGCTCCCACTTGGATATATCTTAATAGCGTGATCACATCGGTTAGCGTCTAGCAACACTTCGATGCCTCTAACACGACTCGAGTAAGGCTCCTGTAAAAACCTTTTAATGATTTCTCATTATTATTATCCTTTTGTTTCTAATACCATATTAAATAAAGATATGGAATTAAGTCATTCTTTATTCAACCATGCTGTTTCTCGTTTTAAGTGATTGAGCAAGATTACCAAATCTTCTGAACATATTCAGGGGAGATCTTGGGTGTGGCCGCACAAACATCCTGTCAACCCTACGAGGGGCCCAACAATATTAAACTCCAAATAAATTTGAAGGAACAAATTCTATCTTGACTACAAGAATAACCCATAAACTTTGTAACACTTCTGGAAACAACCCTTATGACTACTAGTTACGTATAGCGTTAAGTTGTTCCACATAAATGCATTACATTTATGACACTTATCCGGTATCTTAAGTCTGAGGATAACTATTCACAATTTACTTAACAAGAATATCCATAAAGTAAATTATGTAGTTGAGATAAGCCTTATATTCAATTAATTGAATATCATCTGAAATTGGTATGCTTTCTCATCAATATACTTTTAAGTATATTCTACCACATCTCTCAGATTTGTCTTAATTTAATGATACTCCCATATCATTAACTGACAATGGACAATTTAGAATAACTTAGTTACTCATGGATTAAACATGCAAATATAGGACAACAATATTATAAATGAAAATAAACATAATCAAAATTTTATTTCATCAAAATAATAAATGGTTACAATATCCTTTATCCAAATACTAATCGTAGTTTTGCATGAAACTATTAGCCAAACGAAGTCCAATGCCATTGGCAAGTCCAATAAGCTTTTCTCTAGGTAAAGTCTTAGTGAAAGGATCGGCTAAGTTTTCGTCTGTGTGAACTTTCAATAGATTAATTTTAACTTCGCGGACTTGTTCCCGAATATAGTGATACTTTCGTAGAAAATGTTTGGTGCCCTTCTGACTCCAGGTTCATTTGCAAATATGATTGCAGCAGAATTGTCACAATACATATCAATAGGCGATTCAATTGAAGGCATAACACCAAGCCCTAAAATGAATTTCCTGATCCAAACGACCTCCATTGCAGACTTCCAAGCGGCTATGTATTCGCCTCTGTGGCGGACATCGCAATCTTGCTCGCTTTTGCTCTTTCGGTCTCTGCTCCTCCATTAATGACAAAGACATAACCCGTCGAGACTTCGTATCATCTTTATCACATTGCCGGGATGCATCACGAAACACAGAACACCAAGCTCGTATCCGGATTTCCACCATACACTAGAAACATATCTTCGTATTCCTAAGATACTTTAGAATATGTTTAATGAGTCGATGAAGTTCACCGGATTACTTGATATCGATTGGTCATATTTTGAGCGAACGCCACATCGGCCTTGTGCATCTCACAACATACATGATAGATCCTCTTGCAAGCATAAGGAACTTTCTGCATGCGTGCCACCTCTGCAGGTGTTGAAGCACACATATCGCTACATAAGTCATGCTTTACTTCCATCGGCAAATATCATTTCTTAGAATTTTGCATATTAAATCTCTTCAATATTTTATCAATGTAAGCGCTTTGACTTAAACCAATTAACCGCTTTGATCTATCTCTGTAGATCTTGATTCCCAGAATGTATGCAGCTTCCCCTAAATCCATCATAGAAAAACACTGTTCAAGATATGCCTTAACATTTTGCAAACTTGGAATGTCTTTTCCCATAATTAATATGTCATCGACATAAAGGATAAGGAAAATTACATCATTCCCACTAACTTTTTGATATACACATGGCTCATCAAGATTTTGAATAAATCCATACTTATTGATTTCTTCATCAAATCTCTTATTCCATTGCCTTGATGCTTGCTTCAATCCATAAATGGACCTTTGAACTTTGCATACACAGTTTGGAAATTGTGGATTCATGAACCCCTTAGGTTGCTTCATATAGATGTCTTCATCTAAATGACCATTCAAGAAGGCGGTTTTGACATCCATATGCCATATCTCATAGTCATAGTACGCTGTTATAGCTATGAGAATTCTAATGGCTCTAATGTCTGCTACAGGAGAAAAAGTCTCCTTGTAATCTATGCCAAAAGTTTGAGTAAAACCTTGCATAACTAGACGAGCTTTAAAGATGTGTACATTGCCATCCATGTCAGTATTTATTTTATAGAGCCACTTACTTCCAACTACCTTAGCATTTGGAGGTAAGTCAATCTCTTCCCAGACTTCATTATCTTTCATGGATTGCATTTTCCCGTTCATTGCAGCTTGCCATTTGTCCTTTTCAGGACTTGCCATGCCAGCTCTATAATTAGCAGGCTCTCCAAGATCTCCTAATATAGTTTCCTCAACTTCTACGTTAAGACATACACGTTCAGTGCACGCGTAGTCCTTACGGATCTATGAATGGGAACCTCTTCAACTTCGGTGGAGGACCCGGACTATCGTGTTCTACCGGAAGCACGTTAGTGTTTTCGAAGGTAATGTATCTTCATGGTCATCTTCCGGATCATAAACTCTCCCTTGAATTCTTGAGATACGAGATCCTTTTCAAGAAAATCTCCATACCTAGCAACAATTACTTTATTTTCAATTGGATAGTAAAAGTAGTAACCCATAGTTTCGTTAGGGTATCCTACAAAGATACACTTTACAGATCTCTGTTGGAGTTTATCTGCTGAGTCACGTCTAACATACGCCTCGCAACCCCAGACCTTTACATAAGACAAGTTAGGAGCTTTACCATGCCATATTTCATATGGTTTCTTGGTGGGAACCATATTTAGAATACGAACAACAGATTCTAAAGTATAATCCCAAAAGGATAAAGGCGGAGTATTAAGATTAAACATTGATCGCACTATGTCTAACAATGTATGATTCCTTCTCTCAGATACACCATTTTGTTGTGGATTATATGGAGAAGTGAGATTCTGGACAATTTCATTCTCAGCTAAGTAATCTTTAAACTCTTGGCTTAGATATTCACCGCCTCTATCGGATCAAAGAGCTTTAATCTTCTTTCCTAATTGCAGCTCTACTTCTGATTTGAAAACCTTAAATGTTTCAAACACCTCACGTTTATGCTTAAGTAAATAAACATAACCATAACGGCTGAAATCATCGATAAAGGTTAAGAAGTAGCTAGCACCTCTCTTTGACACATGTCTAAGTGGTCCACACACATCAGTATGAATAAGACCAAGTAGATCAGACGCCCTCTCCATATTGCTATGAAAAGGTTTCTTCGTCATCTTCCTAGATACGCATGACTCACATTTATCAAATGATTCATCATTGATATTTTGCAAAAGCCCTTCACGTTTTAGCTTTTGCATGCGAGTCTTGTCTATATGAGCAAGTCTACAATGCCAAACATAAGAAGAATTCAAGTCTAACTTCATTTTCTAATTGATGCTAAACATCGAATTATTATTGTTGTTAGATACATTTCCAATCATATCAATTTCAAACACACCATTCACAATAATAGCGTTAAAATAAAATACACCATTTAAAGAAACTGAAATTCCATTACTTGTGATAGTATGAGTAAAACTAAGATCCAATAAAACTGAAAAGGAAACAGCACCTCTAATTATATAAGGTGCATAATAACAATTGTTCAATAACAGTACTAAGCCTAAATTCAATACTAAACTAAACACTCCTATGGCTTCAACAGCTGCAGGTGCCCCATTGCCCACATGCATATATTGCTCTCCATAAGACAACTTCCTTTCCACTCTAAACCCCTTAAGTGTATTACAAATGTGAATACCACATCCAATATCATATACCCAGGAACTAATTTTATGATTTAGAGTAAATAATTCAATCATAAATAAGTTACCTGAAGGACCGGCGCCCGAGGACCCGGAATGCTTCAACTTATTTTTTTCGCAATTTATCAAGATAGAGAGCACAATTTCTCTTCCAATGCCCAACAACTTTGCAGTGGTGGCAAGCTTGATCCCTTTTAGGATTTTCCTTCTTCTGAGGAGGGTACTTCTTTGGTTCTGGTTGATAGGTCATGACTTGTTTACCCTTGTCAACCTTACCTTTCCCTTTACCCTTCTTGTTGTTCGCACACTGCGATTTTGACTTGTTAATCCTACCACCCTGAATAGCAAGTACCTGGGGAGTAGGGGCCTTTTTAGGTAACCCTTTTTCATAATCAATGAGCAATGTGTGTAGGTCAGTAACTGTCTTCCCCACGTAGTGCATATTGAAATTCCGAACAAAACCATTAAAATCCTTGTTAAGGGATCTATTGATCAAGTTCACAGCAATGTCATTTTCATAAACTTTGCAAGTGCCAGTAGTTGGTCCATGTATCCTTTCATTTCTAACGCATGCACACTTACGGGTTTACCCTCTCCCTGCTTGCAGCTGTGAAGTGCATCAATCAAATCATAGATTTCAACAGTTGCAGGTTTCTCAAACATGATTCTGAGTTCATTGAGCATGTTGTATGGGAAATAATTTTCGAGCTGCTTTTGGAGAGCAGAGTCCATCATTCCCAACATCAAGCAAGCCACATCATTATGATGCTTGTACTCAACCTTCCACGCAGCTTTTTCCTCGTCAGAGGCAGTAACTGCGGGTTCATCATGGCAAGGCGTGTACAGATAATCCAACCGATCAGTAACTCTACAGACAATTCTTAAAGACCGATGCCAATCATTGAAATTCTTTGTGCCAGTCAACTTTTCTCGTTCAAAGAAAGTTTTGAACGTAAAACTTAGTGTAGTGTTATCGTTGTTTTGAGCCATTTCTACAAAAAAAAGTTCAAATATTAGTATTTTCGATAATACAATTTTTCAAGAAAATAAAAATACCCAAGGTAATATAAATATATAACCATAGAATTTTATCGAAAACTAGGATCCAAATTATCATAGGTTCATTACATCTGTTGATCTGCTAGTAATGAAAGCATATAATAAGGTAATCTGTCGAATAATAATTGGCAAATATTTTCCAATTCCTAGATCATTATGAGATTTACATTTTCCAACGCTATTGCAAATGTAAACATGTTTTATCCCCATCTCGTGCCTTGAGTCCAGTTCTCACTTACTACTCAATTTTAAGTCGTCTAATTACTTAAAGAACTGCAAATGTGTCCATGCAAGGTCTGATTTCACATGAAGATTTACCTTTCCATCACAATCTCGCCAAGTTCCCACATGACGTAGATTGCAACTTCAAGTGTTCCTTAACTAGATGGCACTAGCTTAATTTTAAAAGGGTAATAGTTTTGATTTATGGTATCAAATCAAATATGTACAAAGATATCATGCATTCATCTTGTAGCATAAATTTTAATAAAAAAACATTTCTATTAACCAATTCGTAAAAAAATTATCAAAGTTTTGATTGAGGTATTGGTTTCGCCAATCAAGGAATTTACCGATGACGTATAGTACGTATAATAGGCCCACTAGGCCCAATACACACTATACACATGCTGGGCTCAGGCCCAACAACTATAAGATAACTATAAACCATAGGCTTACAGTAAGCCCAATGACGAAATTGGCTATGGCCCAGATCTCAAGACGCGCGTAAGATACACGGCGGGCTGAACCTTCAACCGTTAAAGATATCTTACGTGCGCATCCGCGATGACGACACGGAACCTTGTCCGCCAGGGTTGGCTCGGCGACTAACCACTATATCACGAGAATCTAGGAAACCTAGCGGTAAACCTCGCCTATAAAATGGGCTCTAATCCCATACAAGGTACAACTTTCTCTCTCATAATTACACACACACACACTCTTATTTCCTCTCAAGAATGTGTACTTACTCTCACGTCGGAGTCTAATCGTGGGGTCCGTCCCCACGGTAAGACTAACGGTTTACTCTTCTTGTGGAGGGGAATCATTCAAACTACTTGGATTAGTACAAGATCAGCCCATCATAAGCTGTATTCATACCCATTACAACCCGTCACACTTTTTGTACTAACATTTACCTTTAATTATCGTCCATTATATCGTACTTTGCATAAGTCCAAAGACTTAGTGTTTCAGATAATTACCACAAAAGTGGCGCATGGAATCAAAGCTAATTCGCCCTTAAGATGATTTTGTACATTTATATCCTACTTGGTAACTCCAATTTGACTCGCAAAGGAGCAGAGAATTTGGTCAGCGCGAAGCAGTTAACCTCCTTCTTTCGGGTCTCAATTTAATGCGCTCCCATCCTTATACCCCTCTTATAGTTTGTCAAAATTGGATGCGTCGTTCTCACTATTTGTACCAAAACTCATCAATCAATTAAACTTAATGAAAATTTAACTCTTAAAAAACAAATCAAATTTCACCATTGTTTAATCCAATATATTTTTCTATTCAAGAAATTACCCTTTGCTTAAAACATGTTACACATAATAAACAAACAAGTAACAGTAAAAAATAAATAACTAAAAAAATGCGCACATAACTAACAATTAATATGTTTAAACAAGTAGACACATGCAACTTATTTTATAAAGCCTATTAATAATCAATATCTAGGTTAATTAACGTATATATTAACTAGGGCTTTCACTTCAACAATAGAAGTGAGCCACATACATCGATGAATCGATTGCGTAAGCCATAATTAAAAATATACCAAATTGCACATAATTGATTCATTAAAATATATATATTGGAGTCTTCCCCAATTCAAGATTTATCAAAACATACATGTGATAAAATAACTTAACAATTAAAAATTCAAGCAACCATCCATGACGAACATGCATGTATCATCATGGATATAACATAACAATTATTCAAGTAAGTCACAAGATCGCATACAATTACATGTCACATAACAATTATTCATGAATTAATTCACGTAACATATATAATTCTAGGTTTCGATATCGATAATATAACAATTATTATAAACCCTAATACAATTTTTAAAAAAATCGACTAAAAAAAATTAGGGTTTCGACCAAAAAAATATTTTGGTCGACACATTTAGGGGTGTAAACGAGCCGAGTCGAGTCGAATACTGCCAAGCTCGAACTCGACTCGATTAGTAAAACTCGAGCTCGAAACTCGACTCGAGCTCGTTCGAGCTTTGGATTTCAAGCTCGAGCTCGGCTTGTCATCTCAAACTCGGCTCGTCATCTCAAACTCGAGCTCGAAACTCGACTCGAGCTCGATTTTTGCCACTTTTAAAGCTCGAACTCGACAAAAATGGGCATATCAAGCTCGACTCGACTCGATTTTACGTAACTATATGTATATAAAAGGGTAAAAGTGTAATATCATTGAAGCTCGATAAGAGCTCGCGAGCCTCACGAGCTGAGCATATTCGAGCTCGAACTCGGCTCGTAAGTGTACTCGAGTAGCTCGAGCTCGACTCGTTTATATCGAGTCGATTTTGTGTAGTCTACGAGTCAATCTCAAATAGCTCGCGAGCCGTCTCGTCTCGTTTACACCCCTAGACACATAAAAAAAAATTAATCAAATTACGGCAAAAGCCCTAACCCTAAATCAAAACCAAAACCCTATAACAATCATATCAAACACCATACAATATCCGTTTTTTACGTGTTTAGTAATTAATTACTCATTAAACAAAGCTCGTGATGCCACTGTTGGAATTATATAACATGACAATCATATATAAAACACATAAAACATCAAAGAAACATGCGGAAGCGTATAGGAACGAATTAATGAATAACTAATTAACATAAACGTAAAGTATGCGTACCTTTTTTATTCTAGCCGAACAAGAATCAATTCCTCAAACTAGCAAGTGATGAACCCTAATTAGGGTTTATAGGATTATGTGAATTACCCCTCACCGATTTTGTAATTCAATCCAAGATACTAACAATAGTGTGTTAGTACCACGTTCTTCTACACATGTACTAAATCAAATTAAAGTAATGCTAGTTTTAAGAACACGAAAACTTTTGTTTTGGGAAAACAAATAGATCGACACCCTTAGGGATGTACGATCGGTTTGGGACAAAGAAAACACACAAAACACTTTTAGGTTTTAGATTATTAGTACAAGAGATAGAATACAAGGACCCTAGGCCTTGTATTTATACACAAGATAACTTGGTTACCAAGTTAAACATGGGTTGGGTTTGGAAACCCCTTGGCCGATCGGTCTAACCATTCCCCAAGGGTTTCCGGAACCTTCTCGATCTCTATTTTATTATTTAGTCGTTAACGATCGTTAGTCCATTACACTTAATTAACTTAACGTCCGTTATATATTTCGTGTAATAATAAATAAATACAACATTTTATATTTAATTATTAACTTTAATTCTTATACGCAAAGTGTGCAATCCCGTGGTCTCGAGTTCGATCCTAACTCACGACTACTAATTTATATCCATAAAACTAATATTAGTTAGCCTCGTTTGATAGGATGATGTTATATGTGTTTAAGTACTTAGCTTCTATGCTTGCATTAAAATGAAAATATAATAAAGTATGCATAATGCATTCACTTCTTACATTTGCATTAGAATCATATCTTCATTTGACCCGTTATTTCTCAATAAAACAGGCACATTTTAATCCAAGTAGCAAATTTGATTTCCATAAGTACATCAAGAGATCCATGGAAGATGACTTTAAGTCAGTCTTGGGTATAAGGTTACTCTCTTCTGCTCTATTCTTTTATTCTTTTATTGCTTTCGCCGTTATATATTCAATCCGTTCATGTACATTGTTTGTTTTGACATATACTGATTCATATGTTTAATTTCATTTTTCAGTGTACCACTCTGGATGTTCTCGATCATCTTTCTACTTCTAAATGTCCATGGTTAACACTCTACCCTCCCTCTCTATATACATTATGCATATCATTAAAAGTTTGACAAATGTTGTGGAGTTTACGTATTAACCTATGTATGACATTACAAACATAGTAAAACTGATAAAGGTCGTTTATTTGACAATGGTGTAGGATGGCATGCACTTACTTATCTCTCGTTCGTTCCTCTTGTGGTACACTAGCTAGATCCTTCACACCTTGTATAATTATTTAATCCCAAGTCATAGCGATAAAATAGCGTCGTTTTCTGTTTTGTAGATTCTTCTATTGGTGGGTACAAAACTTGAACTAGTGATCATGGAAATGGCTCAACAAATTCAAGATAAGGCAACAATTGTTAGGGGAGCCCCAGTGATAGAGCCAAGTAACAAGTACTTTTGGTTCAATAGCCCCCAACTGGTCCTTTTCTTGATCCATTTTACTTTGTTTCAGGTAAGATACAACCAAGAATTACGGTAACCATAAAAAATAACATGCATTGCTCTAAAAACTGTTAGGTATAATAATTAGAGCTAGGCACTTTAACGTTGTCTTCCATTATTGGGCTAATTACATAAGAATTAACACCTTTTGCATCCTAATAGAAACTTCAAACTTCCAAAAAGCTCAATGAAAGGTATTTCTTCGGGTTTATCCGACTGAATGAGTGACATGGTTTCCAAAATATCAGTAACTTTAGCTATGTTGGCATGCCACCAAGAAATCAGTCAACTTGGGAGATTTACCTAAATGAAAACTTTTTGAAAGTATAATTGAACAATTTTATGGGGGCAAATACAGTGTAACAACAAAGATAGAAACCACCCTAAACTTAATCACCATAGTAAAGCTTGTATGATTCTGTTCAAAGAGTGGAATAAAGGTATACACGAAATTATATATACGTGACAAGATATATGTATCATACACATATAGATTTAAAAATCGACATGTAGTGATACAAAAATATACAGTATTACAATCATTTACACTTCCTATGGAAGCTTGAATAGTATCAGCATAACAGAAGTATCAACTATCCAACTTTGTACTACCACATTTACCTTATTCTGTTTTCCTCATTGCAGAATGCATTCCAAATGGCGTTTTTCTTGTGGACTGTGGTAAGTAGTTTTGGATTACACCCAAAAAGCTTGCAGTGCATCGTGTGGACCTAATCTTAATCTTTATAAACATAGCTAGTCGAAATGAAACCATATATCATAACACAAAATCAATAAATGTTCATGTTGTAGATACAAAAAGTCACCTCATTTAAAGTTCATTTAGCTTAGCACATAAAATTTTCATCTTCAATCTAACTCAAATGTAGTTGCGTCTCTCGGGAAATCAAATGCTCTGATGAGGTGAATAATAGAGATAACGGTCGATCCACCGGTTTCCTGTCTTCTTTTGTTGTATTTTGCTCAAAGTTTAAAACATAATGATGCATCGAGTTTTTTGAAAAGGCTGCCTTATCCGCTTTCATAGGGATATTTAATATGGGATATTCAATCGTAGAAATTTTAATAAGTAGACCTTTTAGTGCCTAATATGGTTAAACATTTGCAGTATGAGTTTGGGATAGATTCATGTTACCATGAGAGCATGACGGCAATTGGTGTAAGAGTTGCATTGGGCGTGATTCTTCATATCATGTGTAGCTACATCACATTCCCTCTTTACGCCTTAGTTACACAAGTAAGTGCCATCTTAAAGTAAACACGCCCTGATTGAGATCACATTTAATTGTTTGATGAATATACCATTTTACATATTATCCATTTGGTGATATAATATTCGGATCATTTATTTAAAATTTGCAGATGGGATCTCACATGAAAAAGTCAATATTCGAAGAGCAAACTGCTAAAGCTCTAAAGAAATGGCAGAAGGCCGCCAAGGAAAGGAAGAAGTTGCGAGAACTAAATAGTAAAGGAGGAGTGACAGATAATTCAGTTTCCAGCATAATGAGCCCTCAAAACACGCCAAGTCGTGATTCATCTCCTGTTCATTTACTCCAAAACTATAAACACCGATCATCCACGGCAGAAAGTGAAATAGAGATTTCACCATCTCCAAGAGCATATACCTCAGAGACCGAACTCTCAGATATAGAAGGTTCATATCATGCTCGTGACCATCACAATAATCTGCATCATGAATTTTCCTTTTCCAGATCCTAGTGTATTGTTAGGTACAATTTTATTTAGTAGTTTTTATGATGATACATTTTAACTATACCTCGATTTTAACTAGTAGTCCTTCGTTGTCTAAGGATATGATACGAATGTGTATTAATTAAAAATAGTAATAAGCATCTTACTAATTTGACTGTTATAAGTATATTGTTTTTTAAGCATATGTTTTTTTAGAAAGGAAAAATTATTCACAGAGTTATGTAACACCCGATATCTCACGCTATCACACAATGGCCTGTCTCAAATGAAAGGTTAAGATGTAAGGTTGTGGTTATCAACTCGTGGAACGTTACGGCATTGGTCCATATAATACAACCTTACTTCCTTTACTAGAATGTCTAAAATGTCCAAATGTTTTGCACTAGACATGCATATAGAAGTGTATCAGTAGCTGTGGTTGTAAATGACCATTAGTTGCTTTAAAAGTGTACATAAGTTTTTCCAAGATGTTTCTATTACTTTAGGTAGTTCTATTAACTTATTATGCTTACCTGATTCATGATTGTTGCTACTTATTGGACTAGTTAATCAAAGCCCAAAAATTCGAAAGAGAAAACTGAAACCAATAGCAAAAATACGAATAACTGATAAGTGATAAACAAGACCAAATGGTTCCATTCTCAAATAATAAACAAGACCAATCCCAATCAACACATGCTCACAGGTGGTGAAAGCTAACATGATGATGCACGACGAAAAGAATACTGTAATTTTTATTTATTTATTTATTTATTTTTTTGTTGAAAGAGATGAATTTATATTAGAATCACATAACCATATACAACAAATATGAGGAGAACTATGGACATGGCCATATCTCCAAATACAGAAACTAGGAAACGACATTCTGAAAACAGTGCAGAAGAAAAATGACTACACTATATGCTATATTCAAACACAAAACAGCAGATTCACCTCAAATTCACCAACACCATGTTGGAATTAATAATCATGACAAGCATATTAATATTATAAATCACATAAAACACGCAACAAAAGACTTAATCAAATACTTGTAATTAATTAACCAAAACATAAAAGTAAACGTACCTTGCAAGCAATCCAAGCAAACAAAAGCGATCAAGAATCACAAACCCTAAAGTTAGGGCTTATGCAAATCGACACACACCCTAAATCGATTAGGGTTCTTCAAAAAATCCAATTGGGATTTTCCTATGATCTTGTACACGCGTATTGATAGCGATTCAATGTGAATGCTAGTTTCTTGATCACAATAGCTTAACCAAACACTTTTGTTACGCTCAATGTCAATCACGAATCCCTTCGTGGGGTTTCGTATTTTCGACCAAGGAGTAAGAGGGAGAGAAGAGAAGAAGTTTGGTCAACTATGGAGAACGTACCAAAGAATAAATACATGTTGATGTATTTATACTACAATGGTAAAGTCCAAGTTTACAAAGGATTCCTATGTGGGGATCCCTTGTTTGACCGGTTTCAAGACCAAGAGGGGTTTCTAGAACCTTCTCTTGGCTTGTTTCTTTTTCTTCATATCCCTTTTACATTTAACGACCGTTCGCCTTTTTACTGTTAAGTCCTGACGATCGTTAGACGCTTATTGTGAAATAATAGTTAATTCATAACATTTATATTAATTATTAAACATTGAAACTCATATGCAATGCGTACAATCTCATAGTCTCGTGTTCGAATCCGGTCATATGTATAATAAATATAGTCCACAAACTTACAGCTCCCACTTGGAATATCTTAATATAGGTAATGCCATTGGTTAGCGTCTAGCAAACACGCCAATGCCCCGAGAACGACCCTGAGTGTGGTTTCCTGGAAAAACCTTTTAATGATTTATCATTATACTTATCATTTTGTTACTAATACCACGTTAAATATGGATATGGATATAAGTCATTCCATTTATTTAACTATTCTGTTTCTCGTCATATTATGATTGAACAAGATTACTAAATCATCCTGAATGCATTCTAGATTGATCTTGGGTATGGCCATACAAACATCTTGTCAATCCTACGAGGGGTCCAGGAGTATTATACTTCAAAACAAATTCAAAGGAACAAATTCTCTCTTGAATACAAGCAAAACTCATGAATTTCACAACACTTACGGATAGCCCTTATTACTACCAATTTAGCGTTAGACTATTTGCTACACACTACGAAAATTTCTTGACATCTCAAGTCGAGGACAAATATACATTATTTACTTGATGACAAAGATCTATACAATCATGTAGTTGGGATCAATCCTATATTCAAATCTTTTGAATATCATGTGAGTTGGCATGACCACCCATCAATATACATAAGTATATTCTACCAAACCTCAAATTTGTCTTAATTCAGTCATACTCTCATATGATTGATTGAGAACGGACTATTTAGAATAACATGAGTTATTCATGGATTTAAAATGCAAATACAAGATACAATATATTATAAATGAAAACAAACATACCAAGTATTTTAATTCATTAAAATAATAATTGTTTATTACATCCCTTATCCAAATACTAACCAACAGATCTATATGAAACTACTAGCTAAACGAAGTCCAATGCTATTAGCATGTTGAGTAAGCATTTCTTTAGGTAAAGCCTTCGTGAAGGGATTAGCTAGATTTTCATCTATGTGAACTTTAAGTAGATTGGTTTCACCTACTTCGACTTTTCTCGAACATAGTGATATCGTAAAGGAAAATGTCTAGCGCCCTTCATGATTCCAAGTTCATTGGCGAATGTAACTGCTACAGAATTGTCACAATACACTTTCATAGGTTCATTATTTGAAGGCATAACTCCGAGCCCTGAAATGAACTTCCTAATTCCAAACAGCTTCCATCGCAGACTTCAAGCGACTATGTACTCGGTATGTTGCGTACATCGCAATAGTATTATGCTTTGTGCTCTTCCGGTCTACAACTCCTACATTGACTACAAAGACATATCCCGTCTCGAGACTTCAGATAATCTTTATCGGTTTTCGGGACGCATTGCAGAAACCTGTAACATCAAGCTCTGTCTCTGGATTTCCACCATACACTAGAAACATATCTCGAGTAGCCTTTAAGTACTTGATAATGTTTTAAACAGCATGTCAGTGAAGATCACATGGGTTCTATTGATATCGACTGGTGATATTTTGTTCAAACGCCACATCTGGCCTTGTGGATCTTACTGCATACCTGATAGATCCTACAACCGAAGCATAAGAAACTATACTCATGCGTGCCACCTCAACAGGTGTTAAAGCCCATAGTTTGCTACTCAAGCCATGTTCTACTTGCATTGGCAGATATCCCTTTTTGGAATCTTGCATCCTGAATCTTTTCAAGATTTTATCAATGTAAGCACTCTGACTTAATCCAATCATCCGCCTAGATCTATCTATGTAGATCTTGATTCCAAAGATGTATGCTGCTTCTCCTAAATCCTTCATAGAAAAACATCTTCCAAGATAGGACTTAACCTCTTATAAACTTGGAATGTGTTTTCCCATAATCAATATGTCATCGACATATAGGATAAGGAAAGTAACATTACTCCCACTAGGCCTATGGTATACACATGGCTCATCGAGATTCTGAGTGAAACCAAACTTCTTTATTTCCTCATCAAATCTCTTATTCCATTGCCTTGATGCTTGCTTCAATACATAAATGGATCTTTGAAGTTTGCATACTCGCTTTAGAAATTGTGGATTCACAAACCCCTCAGGTTGCGCCATATAGATATCTTCATCTAGGCGACCATTCAAGAAGGTGGTTTTGACATCCATCTGCCAAATCTCATAGTCATAGTATGTTGCTATGGCTATAAGAATCCTAATAGCTCTAATATAACACCCCTAATTTCGTGATACGCAGCGGAATTCAAACTGGGTGTTATTTCATAGCACAACAGTTATAACAATAGAAAACAAACTCTAATTGAGTCGTTTTAAAAGATTTATCATTCTAATTATATAAATATCAGAGTTTACAAAATGAGGTCCCAATAGTTTCAAGGTTTACAAATTACAATAAATGGATTTTTGAATGATATTATCCGTGCTCCTCCGTGCCAGCCTCGTTCATTATGTACCTGAGATAAACATGCTAAAGTGTCAACACAAAGGTTGGTGAGTTCATAGAGTTTTTTGAAATAATTGTGAAAACCTTGTAGAATTTATCAAGACAAATATATGTAAATACTAAATGTAGTTCATAGAAATTTCAAGTGTATGACTATTATAATATCACATAGAGATAGTACTTTCGTTGCCCTAGGATACTAGTACCGAAGTCTTAAGTTTTCTAGTTTCTCGTTTCTAGTATCTGCTTAGTTCATGATTGTACTAAGTCTGCTGAATCGTCATTGTATCAAGTTGAATCGTGGGTTACGTTATTATATACCCATAGTCATCTCATCCCATTCTTATAGATGTCGATATCGTAGTTTATCGAAAATCTACTCGGTAGGGGTTGGAGGCACCAATCGTTCTGGTTAACCTTTAACCTCGTACCAATAGAAATTGGCAGAATCGTTCTGGTTAATTTTTAACCTCGAGAAAATAGAAATTGGCATAGTAGTCGCAATCATAGCCTAGTAGGTAATTTGTTGTTGTACTTAGTATTTATTGCGTTTGTTTGTTCTAACTGAGTCAACTTAATGGTTACACTAATCACAATAGATCTAACCATAGTATTCGTGTTCACTACGCATAGTGCTTAATGGTTCATGATATAGAAACTTTAAATATGGCAATAATGTTAGTTAGCATGAATAAACATTTAGTTCAGATACAACATATAGTTTACAAATAATCGAAATTAAATTAAAATAGTTGAGCATGAATCTCCCCCAAAGAGTTTACAAAACAGTTATACGATAGAAAATGGGGCTATGACTCACCGTAATTCATAAAAGTTTAGAATACTTGTAAAAGTAAAAGAAACTAATTGAGCATGTATCTCCCCCAAAAATAGTATAAAACAATTAAAAGTGGGGCTATGAAACTCACCGTGAGTTGGATGATGTTTAGTGAGTAGTGAAAGTGGTGGTCGAGTCGTAAAAACCTCTACGAGCAACCTATAATATGGTTTCGTGTCTTAGTTTATGGAATAATAATGCGAAATAATAAATGAGTCTATATATGTCACTTATATTGATCATGATGCTTTGTATGGTAGTTTGTGTATGTCGTTTTTATAGAAATGGTTTATGAAACATTTGTAGTTTATATAACTCGTACTACCGTTCGGGCCATCATAATTCAGAGGTTATCTAGTAAACGTTCGAGGAGCTAGGACACTTTAATTCGTAAATCCAGCAACTCGTCGATCCGTTTACCCAAATGAAACCCCTCACATGAAGCTCCCTTGTTTTGTAGTACTCGATATGGAAAATATATGTTCTACTTGTTTGATTATATGACATATAGTTTAAGTGGTTACATGGTTTACAAAATAAGTTTGGTCATGTTCCATAGGCAGGTTTGAGTTGGTTTAGATGTTTAACAAAAATAGTTTGGTCCTTTGGTTATACAAGTAACTTAAATGGTTTTACAAGTTCTCGTCATTTTACAAAAGTTACAATTCTGAAGGTAGAATAAACTTAGGAAAGTTTATTTTGAATGATCTTGTTATTTGTAAAATTTCATGGTTTATCGATGGAGTAGATCCAAATTGTTTTGGTGTTTGTGTTGTTTTGCTAAGGCTAAGGTCTTGGCTAATGGTCTCGGCTTAGAAAGCCTCGAGGCCTTAGTCGTAGCCTTGTTGTGGCTTTGGTCTAGGATACCATGTCCTTGAGCCCTTAGCCGCGACTGTGGTTTCGGTCTAAGGCCTTTAGGCCATTTGGTCATACTTTAGCCATGACAAAGTGTATAGCCGTTCGGCTATACATAGGGCTGTTAAGATTTTTAAAGAAAATAGCATTCGTTATGCATTTTTAGACCGAGTTTTAAAGCGGTAGACGTAAACGTCGTTCGGACAACTTTCATGTTTTAACTTTGTGATGAATCGACAAGAAGGGTCTAAAAATCGAAATTTGAGCGATGGCGGTTTGGCAAATTCGGTTTTCGGTTCGCTAATTTCTTTTGATCATATCTTTTGACTCGTGTGTCCGTTTTGGGTGATTCAAATATTGCTATGTTTTTATTATAAGATCCTCTATAACAAGTATGTTATATATCCAAGGTCATGGCTATTCTAGTTTGGTCATTTTCATAGCATAAGACACTAGTTTACTTGCTCACTTATATAAGTTAACATATAAGCTTTTTCAACTTGTTTTAAGGGTTTGTACATCATGAATTCAATATAATGACCATATATAGTATGATTGAGTATTAGAAATATGTAAATGATGTTGAGAAAGAGCGGGTGTTAGTATTTCTTACAACTTTTGGCTTTCTATAAGAAAGGAAATCAAGGACTTAGAACTAGGACTTTGAGCAATTCCACACCTTAGCAACCTTCTATAATTCTTGTATTATTTAACGGCTTGTGATGAGATCTTAGGTGACTTGAGTGGATTTAAACTCAAGAAGATCACCTAAACTTGCAAGGATTTGAGGTAGCTTTCTTTGGCCTTTAATTTCTCTTGGAATACTTGAAGTAATACTTGAATGAAGAGTGTTTGTGTTTGTTTTGTGTTGTGAAAGACTACAAGAGGGGGAGGGGTATTTATAGGGCCTTGATGAGGTTATTTTACACTAAGTTATGGTCTAGAATGGAACACATGATGCATACTTGGTTGATTTTTAGCCTTAAGACTTTGTATGGCTCATAATGTAACACATGATGCTCTAAATGTTTTATATCTCTCACCAAGCCACCAAGGCCATGTTGATACACCCTATACACGTTTAATATAAGGGGGAGGGACTAGGTGGATGAATCTTGGCCTTTTATAAGTGACAAAGTGAGTTTTGGTCCCGTTAATCGTTAACTGTAAGTTGCAAAGTCACGAAACATAAAACCGGGTATCCTAAAAATATGAAACTTATAAATATGTTAAAACTTATCAATATACTCTATATTAGCATATTAAATGAGTGATAAGTTCTATCGAGATGCTTTAAAGTGGTAAAAACCTAAAACCGTAGGCTTAAAACACGTAAAACGTAAAATGTACGAAGTTTACGTAAAAATGAGAAAATAAAATGTAACTTTTCTAATATGATTATTATGAACCTAAAACGTTTATAATGTCTAGATTAGGCTTAGTATAGTGTCGGTTGGTGTTAAATGTTCTTTAAACCTAAAACCGTAAGCATAAAATGCGTAAATCGCGTAAAACGCAAAATCGGAAAATGTAAAATTCCAAAATTCTTGGGAATGTCGTAGGATGCGAAAAACATGTATTTCTCTTGTTTGTAATGTCGTGTGGACATATCGGGATGATTAAATGACGTTTAAACCTAAACGTAAATCTCATACACAGTTTTGCGAAACCGGTTCTGGATGGATTCAAAGTACTTCATCAGGACGACCCATCGAGTATCAACTATCTTGTCATGATAGAAGAAAAATAAAAAAAATTATGGGATGAACAGTAAAAGTGAATAGTAAAAATTCGAGATTGGTTAGTAACCTAAAAATGCGAATTGTTACATTTAATGTCTGCTACAGGAGAAAATGTCTCCTTGTAGTCAATCCTGTAGGTTTGAGTAAAGCCTTTAGTTACCAGACGAGCCTTATAGGTGTGTAATTTTCCATCCATGTAAGTCTTCTTCCTGAAGAGCCACTTACTTCCAACGACTATAGCGTTAGGAAGAAGGTCTACTTCAATCTAGACTTCATTATCTTTCATGGATTGCATCTCCCCATTCATTGCTGCTTTCCATTTATCCTTTTCAGGATCAGCCATGGCAACTTTATAGTTAGCGGGTTCTCCAAGATCCCCTAAACTATATTCCTCAACTTCTACATTAAGACATAGACATTCAGGAGCATGTATAGTCCTTTCAAACCTATGAATGGGAGTAACTTCAGGTGGAGGTGCAAGACATTTAGGCTCCATTTGAAGTTGGCTAGTGATGTGCACAAAAAGGCGCGTTCGGGATCGAGAAAACCTCCTTTTCTATGAGCAAATTTTTCAACCCTCTAGGCAGTGAACCTAATCGTTGTAGTGTAGTATGGGGTAAGCCTCGAGGATTGATATCGTTCTCTAGGGGAATAGGAGTGCTAGTAAGAAATATATGACGAGAAGGTGGTGTTGAGGATGATTCTTTTTTTATATTTTTTTAGAAAGCTAAGGTAAAATCTTGGGGCAATTGGTTGGGGGGGTGGTATTTCTACCGATTACTCTACTTCTAATAATTATCTAATTATTTAATTAATACGGATAACTATGTTTAATTGAGGTGTGCTCGTATGATGATTAAAGATGTGTTCACTTAGATACTATTACTTCCTAGTTATCTTTTATTGGTTGGTTGAGTTGTCATGCCCTTTATCTTAACGCGTTGTATTCCTAAAAGTCGTAGGGTGTGCGAATCCCCTAGTTCTATGAGGTTATCTCTCGTATATGATTCACAAAATCGACAAACCTAAGCTATTCCATCCGTACACCATATCATCATTAAGCATACTCAAGCATTAAATACAACGATAGCCTAGTTCCACTACTAAGCCAATTTCAATTAAGAAAAGAAACAACCTAACAACAATCAATAACTAGGTTTCAAAGATCTAAGTAAACACACAAGTATATTAGCTAGACATGTTGAACAAGCAAGCATACACACAATCAATCGAACATGGGGTATACATAATGATAAATTGGATTAACAAACTTATCTTGATGTGTAAAATAGGGTATGGGACCCTAAGATACTGTCCAAGTCGGACTACAACTGAGTTAGGGTTTGCTCTCCAAAATTCTACCTCTTAAAATACTATAAAATCGAATTCTATATATAGATTTATAACTGCGACGACGTCGCATTTTGCATGCGACGCCGTCAGGTCTCCGTTCATTAGGGATTCGTCTTGGCCAAGTCATCGATGGGACGGCGTCAGGTTGGAGTTGTGACGCCGTCAGTCTTTATCTTGAGACGTCGTCTGAGTTGGATCTAGGACGTCTGAAGTGAAAACTGTGAGTGACGCCCTCCAGATTTAAGATGTGACATCGTCAGGCTTTAGCACCAGAAATTTAGCTGAGCCGTCTTGGGCACATTCTGATCAAATCTTCATTAGGGGACGACGTCGCCCTTTGGATGGGATGCCGTCAGGTGTTGCTGAGTAGGCTTGAGTAGCTTCGATCTTGACTTTGCCATTTTCTTCATGTTTTTGCTTCTTTTCGTCCAAATGTGCTTCATTCCAGCATTTTGCTTCCAAAAGACCTAAAAAGTAAAAAGGAATGAAATTAAGCAGTAACGGATATAAAATGTGTCGAAATAGGGCTTAAATGACCCATAAAAGCGTACGTTTTAAATCCTTATCAAATATCCCTATACTTGGTATTTGCTTGTCCTCAAACAAACGTGCTTTTAACAAATCAATTTATAAGTTAGGGGGCATTAAGCATTGGTTTAAAATAGTTCATAACAAGTAAAAGCGCCAAAATAATCATAACAAGCACGAAAATTATGTACTAGCACCTCACAAGGGGTGTTTGGATTCTCTCATCTCTCGGGTTTATATGAAATATAATATGAATGGAAATGGAAGATACACACTCATTACCTGGCATAGTACATAGATTACCATAAGCTTGAGAATATATCAAACCTCCACTGCTTTGGCGTAAGCACCTAGGAACAACTATTTAAGAGGTCTTTTACAAGGGTTGTAACGTTAGGCTTAGGGTATGGAAACAAAGGGTTTTGTTGGATAGGGGATATTGATGCGTTCGCACGAGGTTTTAAATTTATAAAAATGAATTACCGGTTAACTAGGAACACATTCGGGCAAGTATACCCTAGTCAAGTTGTAGTATAGGTTTTGGTAAATCAAGGTCGTCCCAAGAGACTTGGTTGCACTTCAAGTGTCATTTTTTTTGCTTAAGCAAGTAACAAGGTCGTGGTTATGATTGTCACGGATCAAACCACAAAGAAAAGCAATAAGAACAAGCACACAAAGAACATACATGTTTAGAAAAATGATCACAAGGATATTAGGATGTTTAGTTTGGAAAACATATTATCAAAGATAGAACCCATAATAATAGTTTAGTGTTTTATAAATCAAATATGCATAGCCTCAATCAAATGGTCATGTCATGAGCCTTATGCCTAAACCAACAACAACAAAGAATCCTTTCGGCCTTAGACTTTGATGTTATTAATTCGATAATTTCCATTTACTTGAAAGATAATGAAAACACATATTCAAAAGATTTCTTTCGACCTTAATCCAAATTAAACCTTTACTTGTTATGTTTATTAAGTTTCTCATACAATCGTCACAAAGTACAAGACCAAAATCATTCATAGACTAATGAATTGGAACTAACCACTATTGAGAATCCTTTCGGCCATTAAACTCAACAATGATTAACCAAAACAATAAACAAGACAAGTTCCAATTTAACCAAATATAATGTTATCAACATATTCCAAACAAACACTACAATTATCCAAACATCCTTTTATCATAAGTTCTCATATGAAATAAACAATTATCAAGATAACATTCACAAGACAAGAACACATCACAAGAATCACATAATCAACACAACCAAAGAACCAAAAATAAATAAGAATTGAACATCATAAAAGTAAAAAGGTTTACCCAAAGTATGAATTACAATAGGCAAAGGTGAAGGATTATGGCAACCTTCAAGCCTCAAATCAACTACAACTTCTAACAAACCCGGAAAATTATACCCGAACACTTTCTTGAGCACTTGAGCACTACTCTGGAAATGGCAGAGGTTTATGGCCTTTTGGGGAAGATAAGTTGGTGGGAATTCGTCCTTAAGGGTGGAGGATCGAATTTCACACCTAGAAAAGGAGTGGTGGTGGAAAGGTATTGAGAGGGATGATATAGATGGTGGAAATTCATCCTTAAGAGTGGAGGCTTGAATTTCACACCATTGGGATGGAGAAGTTGAGAGAGGATGGTGAAGGATTGATAGGGATGATGAAATGAGGTACCAAATGGGTGTTATATATACTACTCTCAAGGTTAGGGGTATTCAATGCTAAACTTGTCCACCAAAGAGCTTGGAAGGGACTAGAATACATGTAGTAAGGACCTAGAATCGTTTGGAACAAGTTTGGGGTTTTAGTGATGAAGAAATGGCTGTCCAGGGCTTCTCAGCCTATCGGCTGGTCTTCTCGACTAACCTCCAGCCGAATCGGTTGCGGGGCCCGACCCATTGGCTGGAGAAAGATGACAGAAAATGATAAGCACCAAAGTTGTAGATCTTTCTCTTAGCTTTCTGTGGCCACGAACGGGGGGTCAAACGGAGTCCGTATGCAAAAGTTATGGCCAAAATGGTGAAGGTGTGTCGGGAATAACGAGGCTTTCAATATTTCTTCGTTTAAGCTTCTTTTCTTCATTTCTTTCTCGTTTTCCTTCTTGAACTTTATTCTTGAGTCTTTGTACCACCATCTTGATGACTTTATCTTCTCGAATATACTCCACAAGTCTTTCTTTTGTCGGGAATTCTTCGTACGTGGAGAAATCTTCGTACTTTCCTTCTTTTTCCGTCTTTTTCTCCACTTTCCTGTATTTGGCTACAAATGAACTAGCAAACATACTTTGATACGATTAAGCAACAAAAGCATATGATTATAGCCAAATAACACACATAAAAGCACACTACTAAAACATGCACAATTTGAGCGTTATCAAATTCCCCACACTTAAACTTTGCTTGCCCTCAAGCAAATCTAAGAAAAGAAAATTAAAACAAATACCTAAATGATAAAACGGAAAGAAAAATTTAAAAATTAGCATATTTTTTTTTTTATTTTTATAATAAGCGAAAAATGAGCGCAAACTCTCCCACACTTAAGGGTTTGCTCGCCCTCAAGCAAATCTAAAAATTAAGAAAAATAAAACCCACATGGTGCATGAAATATGATTAATAAAAATATGATGCAAATCTACCAAGTACAAGTACAAGATAAGTTTCATCGATTTAAGCTTTAAGAGGTGAAAAACCGAGATATTTGACAAGACCCTATGGATTTGCTCGCTTGATAACATGGCTAAGCACCTTACGAAAAGGAATGGATGTACAATTCACTCAACACTCAATTTATTTAGTGATGGATAGTATTAATGAATAGTATTGTTAGGAATTGGAAATTCCATAGAGAAGTGTTGGTCACCCCAAATATAATCTAGCGTAAGTTAGCTCGTATTATATCGTTATTTACTAGTTGTTTAGTTATTTAGCTAATTAGTTATTTGTTTAGTATAACACCGTGGAGGAAGGACGGGTCTTTATCCATTGTATGCCTGATCCACAGTCCGACAGGAGGACGTATTAGTTGTAACTATAAATACCCCTTCCATCCTTGGAAGGGGTGGAGCTTCTTAATCTAACCTTGCATTTTTTGTTTTATCTCTCTCTCTAGAACTCCCTCTCTACTCTCTTCATCTCTCTAACATGGATTACTTGTATCATCACCATCCTAGACCACCCAAATCATCAAACAACATAATATGTATGATCCAGCAATTGGTATCAGAGACAGGTTGTTTTGTTTTGATGATTCGTATGGTTTTTTTAGCGGTCTTATGATGCGGTTTGTTAAGTTTGGATGCGGTTTGATTAGTATGGTTTATGTAAACAAAGTGTTGGTCGTGTGATGGTTGATTGATGCTTTATACTAACTTTGATATGGTTTGTGAAGCGGTTTGATTTGATATTGTTGTTGATATATGTTGATTTGTTGTCAAACATCTTTTAAAAGACGTTTTACTGGTTTTAAAAGACGACATGCTTCATAAAAGACGTTTTACTGGTTTTTAAAAGATGTTTTAGTGATTCTAAATGTGCTTTTAAGGTGTTCAGTTTGCTGGATTTGAATTGCAGATTTTTGAATGCGGTTTGCACTTCGATTCTTTAATGCGATTTGTCTTCAAAAACTGTCAGGATTCAAGGTTTTGGATGCGGTTTGTACTGTTATGAGGTTTGACGATTCATCGATGCGGTTTAAAAATATGCGGTTTGTTCTAAAAATATGCGGTTTGTTCTATCTGTGTCGGGTTTGTTCATCGAGAAAAATATCAATTTGTTCTATCGTGTCGATCTAAAAAGTGCGGTTTGACTCAAAAGTCAATGCGGTTTGTAAAGATGCGGTTTGTCAATAAAAGTCAAGTGCGTTTTGACCATCTTGAAAGCGGTTTGAAGGATAACAGGTATGCGGTTTGACTTTTTAGTCAACTACGATTTGCATTATGAGGTTTGTTAAAACATGCGTTTTGAATGAAAGAGTATGATGCGGTTTGAGATTCTAAAACTGTTGCGGTTTGTACTATTGGTGCGGTTTGAACAAAGGGAGATTGTGATGCGTTTTGTTAACCTCATATACCAAATATCTCTAGTCACAACAAAAACAATAAGCATATTAACAAAACAATATCGAGAACAATATTAATCAAACCAACATCAAACACTTTCTCCATAAGAATTCTACATCATCAACCATAAGAATCTTACAACATAATCACAACAACAGATTCAATGAATCAAGAAGCACAACAACATTCAAACATAATTCATCACACATCATTCTACACGAATATAAGTAATCCCATCTCAAGTTCATGACTCAGCGCAACAAGAAAAGTGCAAGATCTCAGAAAGGTTCAAGGGTTATCGTTTAAGGATTTTGAACCTCTATCGTCACTGATCCAATCTTCCAAGTCTCGACTCAATTATAAAAGGTAATGAAATGGATCTCAGAATGCTTTGTGTGTAAAAATGAATACACCAAGACCACGAGGGTCTAAACACACGAATGGTTTGTTCATCAATCATCATAGATCTTATAATTAACATGAGTCAAAATTCATGTTCGAATACAAGGCAAAACATAAAATGAAATATAAGATCTCAGATTTTTCATGAGTGAGAGATCATTCAAAGATCTTTTACAGATCCATACTAAACCCATGGAAATCATCATTGATCTTAAATGTGTTCTATATCCGAAAATAAAGAAAGTTTTATAACAATTTCGTTATAAACTTTCTTTGATTCGTTATTGGCACTAAACAGATTATCTAAAGAAATCATCAAGCAAAAGTTTATAATATACAAATGTTAAAGTAACGATAATAACATGGGTATTATGTCATTACTTCGATTCGGGTTAAAAGAACTAAAACAATAAATCAAATATCTCATCTCTTGTTACCTCCCTGAGATCCGAATACCTTGGATTCGAGTATCCATAAAAGGAATTAGGTTGTGTTCTTGATGGTTTACCTCAAGATTAATCGCCTAATGAGAAAGATTAGCCTGTATACTCATTAAATTAGGGAGATGATTTTTATAGAAAGATTAGAAAGATGATTTTTAGAAGAGGCACTTAATGGGGGCATACAGTATATGATGGAGAGAAATTAGGGTTTGATTGTGTGAGTAATTTTAGGTCAAGTGTGAGATTAGTGTGTTACTTATACACCCGAAATATTAGGGTAGCACAATTATGGACGGGGTGTATTTCGTTTGGGCTTCTCATTTGGGTTTGGAAGTCTCTATCCGAATATGGGCTTTTGGTGGTCGTATTTCGTTTGGCTTATCATTTGTGCTCGAGATTGATACTTTTCACGTTAACTAAAATGAAGAAATTTGCTATCCAAAAATTTTATAAAATTATTGGATAACAAAACTTTGACAAGAGAAGTATCTTGGTATTAATTTAACAAGGATACACGTTTAAGGACATTATGTGTTTAGAGTTGGATCGGATTTGATCTTCACATGGGCCTGAACGGATCTACTGTTAATTTGAAAAGTGAAATTTGTTCAAATGGGCCGACCTTTATGATTATACTTGGATAATGGACTGATGGGCTTCTCAATATTGGATCATACACATGAGATTTGGACTTTATGAGTTGTGATAATGAGATTTGATGATGAGATCTAATGATGAGATTTGTTGTGGTATGAGGTTTGATACTTTGGTTTATACATTTTCACGGAGGATACTATTTCACGGCATGAATTGATGATTGGAAAAAGTTGACTACGGGGTTGTTTGGACGGTATTTCTTACTTGGATTTGAAGTGAGGTTTTTCGGGCGCGTTTACTTATTTTGTCTTATTTCTTTCTACCTTTCCGCGAAGATGACTTGTTTGGGCATTTATGGAGTGTGATAAAGACTTTGCTATTTAGTTACTTTTGTGATTCTTTCTCGCTTAACCCACAACGTAACTATCACTTCGGTGTCTCACGCGGCTGAGGATATGTCAAGAGGTTTCGTACATTGGGTACACCATTTCTTTTTCACAAGGATTAGTACAAGCTTAAGTAGCAAATCTGGGGAATTCTACTTCATGTTCAAGTTTGGTATATCGGTTTTACTTCACAAAGTGGTCAAAGCAATTGCCGACAGAATTTTTGAATGGTGTGTTAGCCAAAGTGTTCAAGTGATGTGATGTGATCAGCAATTCCCATGGAATATTCAACGCTACAAAATGTTAATGATACTTCACAGTCTAAGCAAAATCTTTCAAGAATCTTCAACGTCATACATGATTTTTCAAGATGTTTGCTTATGACAAGAACTTCTCAGGCAAATTGTCGTACACGTTAATGATGTTTCCGAAAGTTCGAAACCATCATGGGAGAGAAACGTGTACCTTGATGTTTTACGGTCAACCTCCAGGGGAAAGTAATGAATACTATTATACTTAGCATGGTTTGTGAAGTATTCTACATATGGGAGAAGAGTTGTTGACAATGGGATCAAACAATTTCTTTAAATCTTCTTACGAGGGGTTGACATCTTCTTTGGAGAACTCCACATCCAATCTTTGCCATTGACTAACAAGTTTTGAAGCCAATTATAAAGCGAGTAAATGGGCTCGATTGCACCAGTGATGAAGTTTTCAAATTCTTGCTTCAAAAGAGTCTTGAGTTTTCTTGGTGACGAATCTCCACCAAATCTGGTTTCAATGGCTTTTAACAAACTTTGAGCATCTTTGTATTTGTTGAAGGTGAGTTGATGATCATCAGGAATTGCCATAAGAAAAGACTTCTGGCCTTTAGATCATTGCCTCTTAGAGCCATTTCTTCATTAGTGATAGGATCACCTCTTTCTTTAGTAATGGTCTTACCAACAACTTCTTCAGTGATAGTGCGTTTGTAAGTGTCTCCATAGAGCACAATGTTCCACAGTTTGAAATCAAGTACCAAGAAGTCTTGCTCTATCGCATTCTCCGAGTTCATATTCATTTGGCTCCAACTTAGGAACTCGGTTAAGCGTGTTGGATTTGTCGTAATCCATTTCTTCAGATCAGTCACACAGGATCTTCTAAAAACAAAGCTTCAGGACACAAGCTCTTATACCACTTGTGGAGTCCCAACCCTTAGATCTAGAACACTTAGCTTGCAAATGTGTTAGTTGCCTTGGATGGATCCAAAACAACAATAAGAAACTTTGTTGTAGATGCACACAAGTATGCGGAATCTACTTGAATGCACTTGGAAGATTATTGTAAGAACAAGTATAACACCAAACGCTTCAATATTATTAACCAATAATACGAGTACTCTCCTAGTACTAGGGTTTACAACCTTGAAGCTCTACTTTAGACGGCTAGAATGTATATCTGTTTAACCTAGCTAGGATCTCCTTTTATACACTAAGGATATCCCTTACAGAGATAACTATGCATTAAGTATATCATATCTTCTATTTGAATAGAAGATATGTTGTTACAACTCTTACACGACATTCCTTACTTAGAACAGTACAAACTCTAACACTATCAATACTAATATTTTTACTATCAGTACTAACTAGTTAATACTTATCAAATAACACTATCAGTACTAACTCCACTGAAATAAGTATTAACTCCCAAAACGCGTATTTCCCAACAATCCTCCCCTAAACTTGTGATTGGGTTTCAGAATCACAAGTTTCTTCAATCTTTGAGGATTCTTCCAAACTCACTTCCTTCTAGGTCTTCCAGTTTGATCATAGATCTTTAGCAGCAACTCCTTAGCCATGTCAATTGCGTTACCCATCCTTAGCCCTGCTGTCAGCATTTCCATAAGAGTTCCTAATGCAAGTGGGTAAGTTCTTTCAACCAGCATGTAGATATATGTCCCATTGCATGTAGTAACCAAGTGCATTCCACAAGAATCATTCAAGGTCCAAGTTGGTACTTCTTCTCCAGATTGATACTTCCATTGTTCTCCTGATGGATCTGGTTCAAAGATATTCTGCAATTCATAAAGTAATTCCAGATCCTTGTCATTATCTGGATCTCTATTCTTGAACCTATTCTTAACTAACTCCCAGAACTTAAGCAAATCATCCATGTCAATAGATGCAAACAAAACCACCAGATACAAGTAAGCACTTGTCCTTCCACCTGCTCTGTGAATCCTCCAATGCCTCTTTCCATCTTCAGTATAGATGTCACAGTTGATGATGGGATATCTCGTATTGATGGGCTCTGAATACAATGCATCTTCTGGAGCTTCAATTAGCATCATCTGATTAAGCTCTTCTTCTGTGAGTCCACCTTCATCTACAGATGCTTTTAGTCTTTTGGGTGCAGTTGAGGAACCTTCTTCTTCAGATGGTCTTTTGAAACTTGCAATGGGATCAACAGGTTGTGACCTTTTAACAAAATCATCATCTGACATAGGTTTGAATGCCATACATCTTCTTTGAGTTAAATCAGCTAGTCTTTGAAGAGTCTCCCAGGGCAGTTGATTAAGCTGCTTCAGTGTTATCCTATCTTCACCTTGATACTTGATGTATTTACTGAGATACATCTTTTGCTGACTTTTGTTTGGAGGTCTTGAGGCGATTTCCCTTTGCTGTCTAAATTGACTATGTCTTCTGGCCAAGATCTCACTGAATAACAGAGCTGCTTCATTAACACTTGTATTCTTATCTTGTTGCAGCTTCTGTTGTACTTCCTAAGTTGCTTCTACTTTGGCTCTCATGTCATCCTATGTTTGCCAATCTTCTTCAACTTTAGCCATCTTTTTCTTTTCCTTTTCTTCAGCTTCTTTCTGCAATTCTTCCTCCTCCCATTCTGCTGAAATCTTTCTTGCTACCTCTTCATTCAATCTTTCAAGCTCTTTCTTCTTCTTTGGTACTTCCACCAAGATGCCCTTGCCTTTTGGATCAATCTTTGGAGTTGAGGATGTTGGTGATGGTGGAACACCTCCTTCTTTGATAGTGACTCCCTTTTCTTTAGGCTTGGGTGCTGCTGACTTAGTTTTCTTTCTTAGATACATAACAGGAGGCTTTTTGTAAGTTGGAGAGATAGGAACTGATTTCTTCAAGTTTTGAAGTCCCAAAACAGCATGTTTCTCTCTATCTTCTTCATCACTGTCTTCATGAGGAGCAGTGGTGATGGTAGTGGCCTCTGTTGTTGTTTCTTGTTGTAGTTCAGCAGCTACTTGGACAATTGGACTTAGTACTGATTGCAGAACACCAGGAGTACTAACCATAGTACTATCAGTACTAACTACAACACTAACAGTACTAACTGGGATAGTACTGATAGTGCATGTAGGAGTACTAAGTACTTCTTCTGTATGTTTGGGGATCTGAACATCTTCTTCTTCATCAAGAAAAGGGCTCTGAAAAGATTGACCACCTTGCCACTGAACAAATTCTCTTCTACTCTGAATGTCAGAACTCCTCCCCTGTTTGGAAGAATCTTTTGTGGAGGTGCTAGAAACTGTGAACTTGGCCTTCCTTTTGATTGATGTGGTAACTGGAGATGTTGTTGCAGTTAGCTTGGATAAAAGCTGGACTTGATGTGCAAGCCTTTTCATCCTAAGAAGCATCCTGGTATGAACTTTGGCAGCAGCTTTCTTGTGTTCATCCAGAGCAATCTCCAGTGTGTTAACTTTTCTGCATAAGAACCTGTACAATTCCGTCATATCCTTAAGTGATAAGATGCCCTCACCACTTCTAGCTGTGTGACCTGCTAAGAGAGGTGGGTCATTGGGCAATTGAGATGCACTCTCAGGCCTAGCCTGAGCAATATATACCCCCCCTTTTAAGCCTTTGATTGGGTCCACCCTGTGATTACTCACTAGGTGTTGGCATGGATTGGGTCTTATTGATGTTACCACTATCCTCACCAGCTGCTAAGCTTGAATGAGTAGTGGCAGTCCTCACCATTCTATCCCCTCCGTCACCTGGGATAGGCTCATCTGGTACAGTGTTAGGAGGAGAATGGGTGCAGTCATCCCACTCTCCCGCAGTGTGCCCTCTTGGTTGATGAAGTTTGTTGATGTGGAGAGTGTTCAGGATCTATGGGTGTGTGTTGGGAGCCACCTGTGATTGATGGTCCTTCACCCTCTACAATAAGCATGGTTGGAAATAATGGCACTACAACCCCACTGTATCCTACCACAGCCCTTAACATATTTGAAAACACTTTGGCTGTGAGTATTTTTGATGGATAAATATTTTTGTGAGGCTACAAGTTTTGTCTCTGAAGATCCAAAAACATTTGTATAAACCTGGGATACATCATAAACTTGTTTTTGCTAACGGCATATTTAAGCATACCCTCAAATATATAATTTGTGGGAAAAGCATCCCAGCCAGTCCTTTTGTGACTCAAGCAGTGTAACAGGGTATGAATTAGAAACCTCCATTGTGGGGAAAACTGACTTTTATGAAAATTGATAGTATTGTCATGTCTATACCCCATCAATGTGAGTTGTTCAATTATGTCAGTGACTGGCAAAGTGCTAATACCTTCAGCATCTCTAAGATGAAGATGTTCTCTTAGATAGGCCTCAGTAATAACAATTTGGGTGCCATCCACTGTGCCAATTAACTGTTGTACCCCTTCCTTAGTTGTTGAGGCAATAGCAGTTTGCCAAAACTTCCTGACAGTCGAGAAGATAGTAGGGTTTAAAAGTAAAGCAAACCCGATCTTTGCTTCTATTGAGGAAAGCTACTATCTCTGTAAATTCATCATGGCCTTCTGGTAATTCCAAGCACGCCACCATGTTGTGCTTGTCGACAAAATCAATAAGAGCCATGAATGAGAAAATTAAGGGTTAGTTATGTGGAATTTAATCGCAAAAGTCTTTAGAGAATTGTGGTTGAAGCAATTGGAAAGTTATGCAATATATAGAGAGTTGGAAAATTTTAGTTGAACCGCCTTATAAATAATTATGGTAATAAGTGAAGAGAAACCAATTAGGAAACCCTTTTATAAGGAAACAGACGATAACAACTCTACGTGCAAAAGTAATCATTGCATAACAGACTTTTGGAATAAGTACTAACGGCTAGTTCATCAGTACTAACTATGTTTATCAGTACTAACTTATAACCATCCGTATTAACTTTACCCATCAATATTATCTTATAGTTTGGAAATTATAATCTGAAACCCCAATTTTGAAGGGATTAAATGTGATGACAGACATTTAATCAAAGTCGGCCTCACATGGCCTCCGGTTTGGTGAAAACCAATGGTTTCGATGCATAACTTTGCTGTGATGGATAGTCCCATTAAAATGGCCTTCCCGACAGGGTTCCACTCGTGGCGGTGTTGCTTCCAACAAAGTGTTGGATTCACGGTTGCTCGCTGTTCTCTAAGCCAGATGTCCTTAGGCTTATCCCACTATCTGTAAACAGATAGAATGGCAAAGAGTGGGTTAGTGCAAAATGAATCTGACTAACTGAAGCCATCAATTCATGTTCTTTTATACCACAAGATGCCACATATTGCTTTGGCATCACAGAGTCTAGAGTTACAGCAAGTTGCAACATGAGATTACATCAGAATGAGCATAAGAGAGTGAATCACACTCGCTGTAACAGTCAGTCACCAAACCACATCCATACTACTTGTGTTATACCTGAAAAGTTAGTCCAAAACCAAGAAAACACAATCCAAAACATTTTCTTGCCAATCCGTATTAACTTTACATAATCAATATTAACTGGATAACAATCAGTACTAACCACCAGTTTACAAAACTTTACAAAATAGAGAGAGATGAGACATGTTATGGATGAAGCATTTCAATACTTGTGACCAAGTACTGAAACCTTCCCAAGTCAAAAGCTTTTGTTAAAAGATCTGCAACATTAAACTCAGTATCAATCCGTTCAACCTGAATAAGTTTCTTTTCATTACAGTCTCTTATAAAGTGATGTCTTATCTCAATATGTTTAGTTTTAGAATGAAAAACTGGATTTTTGATAATGCATATAATCTTTGTTGTTATCAACATAAATGACAGTGCCCATGAAATTATACCCATAATCAAGCATCGATTACGAATACGAGAACTTGACCACAACAACTTGCGGCAGCCTACATACTCGGCCTCGGTTGTAGAGTTTGCCACAATACTGCTTCTTGCACCGCCATGAAATCAACTGTCACCTAAGCCCGACATCCTCCGGTGGTTGACTTCCTATCAAGACTTTCCCGGCATAATCACTTTGTCGAGTAAGCTACCGGATCAAAGGAGAATCCTTAGGATACCAAAGGCCTAGGTGAGAATGGCCTTTCGGATATCTAAGATTCTTTTAACGAAGATGCATGTGAGAGAGCTTTGGTGAGACTTGAAATCTTGCAATTACACACCGCAAACATTATATCTGGTTTGAAGGCGGTCAAATACATCAATGAACCAATCATTGACACAGAGATCTTGATTAACTTCTTCACCATCAAGATCCGGAAGTAGTGGCTTGTTGTGCTCCATAGGAGTGCTTGCAATCTTTGTATTTTCATAGCCAAACTTCACCAAAATCTCCTTGACATATTTATCCCGGTGACAAATATGCCATCATCTTCTTGCTTGACCTGTAGCCCAAGAAGAAGGTGAGTTCTCCAATAGAACTCATCCGAAACTGTCATGCATCAACTTCTCAAACTCTCTGCATAAATCCTGCTTGGTGGAACCAAAAATAATGTCATCTACATATATCTGCACCAACGGGATATCATTCTTCACATTCTTGATGAATAGAGTCTGATCAATCTTTCCTCTTCTGAAGCCATTACCCAAAAGATACTTGGCTAAAGTTTCATACCAAGCTCTTGGGGCCTGATGCAAACCATAGAGTGCGTTCTGAACCTTGTAGACTTTATCTAGAAAGGTTAGATCTTCAAAGCCAGGAGGTTGACAGACATACACCTCCTCCTCAATCTTCCCATAGAGGAAAGCACTCTTCACATCCATCTGGTACACTGTGAAGTCTTTAAATGATGCATAGGCCAGGAAAAGTCGGATAGCCTCAATCTTTGCTACTTTGGAGCAAAGACCTCTTCATAGTCAATCCCTTCCTGTTGTGTATACCCCTGAGCTACTAGTCTAGCCTTGTTCCTGATTACTATACCCCTTTCATCCTTCTTGTTCTTGAAAACCCATTTAGTGCTAATTGCTCTTTTGCCATCACGAAGATCCACCAGAACCCATACATTTTGAAGTTTAAACTGAAAAAGCTCCTCTTGCATTGCTTCTACCCAGGATTCATCTTCAAGTGCTTTGTAGACTTTCTTTGGTTCTGTTTAAGAAACAAAGCAGGCAAAGAGACATGACTGTGAGGCACCATGATTTCTTTTTTCATAGATAGCACTGAAGAATCCACTCTCACTATGCTGAACTTTAGATCTTGTAGTTTTTCAGCATTGACATCCCCAATAACATTTTCCAAGGGATGATCCTGATTGATTCTTCTATGTGGTGTAGCAGGAACAGCATAAGATGAAGCTATTTTTGTCATATCAATCTCATAAGCTTCACCATAGGGATCAGAAACATCTGCATTAACTGATGGAGTAGTCTGAGGACCATCAGTATTAAAATCTGGCTCATCAGTACTAACATATGGCTTGTCAGTATTAACCACATTAGTACTGATCACTTCATCTCCTTCCACTGTATCACCTTCTTTAGCAATCCCTTCTTCAGTATTAGCATCATTGGTCTTTGGAGGCTGATCATCATTGTTTGCCTCCCCTGAAGAAGTGCTTCCAGCAAAGCTATTTTTCCAAATGGGCAACAGGATACAGTCATCTTCATCATCAGAATCTGCTTCAGGACCTTGCTTTTTACCTGCAACAATGTTAGAATCCACATAAACAGGCACATAGTTCATAGATTCTGTTAGCATATCAATATCAAAAAGCCATGTTGGTCCCTGCCCTTCTACACTAGGTTTGTCCTCAAGAAACTCTATATGCAGATTCTCATCTATCCTTCTGGTTCTAGAATTATAAACCCTAAAGGCTTTACTATTCAAAGAGTAGCCAACCAGATATCCACTATCAGATTTTCCATCAAACTTACCTAACTGGTCAATGGTATTGAGAATAGAGACATGACACCAAAAAGGTCTAAGAAAGTCTAAGGTAGGCTTTCTACCTAAAAACGACTCATAGGGAGTCTTGCCATGAGGCTTTACAACCAAGACCACGAACATAGCAAGCGTGTTCACCGCCTCATTAAAAAAGTTGTGGGTAACTTGGAATCTGCTAACATAGTCCTAGCAGCCTCTATCAATGTCCTATTTCTCCTTTCAGCAACCCTATTCTGCTGAGGAGTCCTAGCTACATTGTATTCTCTCTTAATACCCTTAAGTTGACAGAAATCATCCATCACTTGGTTCTTAAACTCTGTCCCATTATCACACCTAATGATTTTAACTTTCTTATGAGTAAGGTTTTCTACAACAGTTATGTATGACTTAAGGATTTCACTGGTCTCATCCTTAGTGTTCAAGAAGAAAAACCAAGTAAACCTGCTAAAATCATCAGTTACAACCAAACAATACTTCTTAAAATTCAGGCTGCTAACATTTGTGGGGCAAAATAAATCCATGTGCAGCATATGTAGTGGTTGGGTGATAGAGTTAAAAACCTTAGGCTTACAAGAGGCTCTATGCTGCTTCCCTTTGAGGCAAGCACTACATGTCTGTTTATTTTCAAATCTTTTTTATGGTAAACCTCTTACAAGGTTGTTTTTAGCTAAAAGATTTATTACCTTAAAGTTCACATGACCTAGCCTTCTATGCCATAACATAGATTCATCCAAAGAAGCTGTAGCAACTAAACATGTAAGATTATCTTTGGGCACTATGTTCCTCATATTAACACTGTATAGATTGCTTTTCCTAGGAAACTTAAGTAATACCTCATCATCACTAGGCAACTTAAACTTAGGAGATAAAACCAAGCAATCAGTATCTGTGAACAGAACAAAATTCTTCTTGTCACACATTTGTGACACACTGAACAGATTGTATTCGAGTTCTTTCACATAGTACACATCTTCAAAGTCCAAATTACTAGTCTTGATTGTACCTTTACCAGTAATTCTGCCACCAATACCACCTCCAAAAGAAACGTATCCTCCATTCAAATCAGTGAAGTCAGAAAGGTAAGATAGATTTCCATTCATGTGCCTAGAACACCCACTATCTGAATAGCCAAGATCATCATTTTTGTTGGAATGTTCCTGCACACAAAATAAAGGAAATTAGTTCCTTTTGGGGACCCAAGCCATCACTGACTTAGATCTGCCTCGTGCATCAATGTAATCATATTTTTGAGAGTAACTGATGCACTGTTGGGTTAAGTGGTCTTTCTCACCCAACAAGTTGAGGGCTTAATAGCATGACCCTTGATTCCCCCAGCAGCATTCACCTTTGAACCATTATTTTTCATTTTACGCTTAAAAGTATTAACTTTTGGCCTATCAGTATTAACTTTTGGTACAAAAGTATTAACCTTTTTCCTGTAAAACTTGATCTGTTCATCATAGGATTTGAAGGTTTGTGCTACTTTAGCATTAAAGGGCCTTGGTAAAGTAGATGGTGACTTTGAAAAGTTTCTTTTGGGTCGTTCACCAAATACTCTGGGTTGTGGTCTAGCAGTATTAACTGGCCTTGAATTATTCAAAGGTTTTATGCCAGTTTTAAGAAGAACTGCTCTTGGGGTCATGATGGGTTGAGGTCTCATAGGGTGTCTGCATTGAGCCTGCAGATGAGAGAAACTACCACACACAAAGCAAGATTTATTATACATGACAAATTCATCTCCTAGTTGATCAGATTTTAACTGGTTCCAGTTTCTTTGATTACCTCTAGGATTAGATGGCATGTTTCTATACATCTTAGCATAGTTAACTGACTTCCTAACAGGTTTGTCATTTGGTTTTACAGGTTTAGGGGCCTGTTCTTGCTTGTTTTCACTAGATTCTACATTTGCCTTTTTATTTTCAGACACCTCAGGTAAGGAAGTGTCACTGGCACTTTCAAACACTTCATTAGATTTTTCAGTGAACATACTTTTGATTGTAGGGCCTCAGACAAATGTGGGTTCCTGAAACTCTTCTAATCCAGTGTGTGCAAGGTCTATTCCAGGTGGTGAAGGAATACCTCTGAATGGTGGTTGTGTTGTCTTATAAATAGGTGGTGTTGTCTTGTAACCCATACCAGATGTGGCTTCGCCAATTATAGCTTTTTCAAGGTATTCATCAAGTCTCTTAGAGTTATAATGGTGTGTGTCTTGAAGATGCTCAACACTTAGCTCTATATTGTCTTTAATTTTTGTGGCTTTCTCAAGTTCTTCTGTTAATACACTTATTGTTGTATTTTTAAAAGAGATTTCCCTATTAAGTACAACAGTTTCCTCATAAAATTTTGACTCATTTTCTTTATAATGCACAATTTGTTTTTCTAAAACTGCTAAGCCTCTTTTATGATTTGCTAAGTTATAACTGGTTTTAGCAAGTTCTTCAGACACATTATCAAAGCGGTTTTAGCTCTAAATATTTGCTTAATGGAATACATGTATCCGAACAATTTGTTTGATAAGTACCTCGTATACCAAAGCCATGTTGATTGGACTCTCTTCATCCGCCATGAAGCTCGGTCATATCCGGCACCATCCACGTACCACCATTGCTTTAGAATTTCCGGACTCACTTTGCTTCCCTTCGCTCTTGGGGCTCGCTTCCCGGGCAAAATGCCCAAGCTTTCCACATTGTAGAATTCAACCTTTCCCTTGTCAAACCCAAAGAACATCATCATCATTAATCTTAATCGCCTTCGGTTTTCTTCATGAACCTTTTGCCCTCGTCTTGATCGGGGCAATGTTCCATTTGATGCCATCTCTTCCATGTCATCTTCATGGATTTGTCTCAGATCATCATGAGTGATCTGGGATCCTTGACTCTGTTCAGCTATGAAAGCATAGATTGTACCTTCATTGATGCATGCTGCAGTGGTTACAGGGCCATCAGTATTAACATTAGTACTAGAAGTACTAACATCAAAACTGTCTATATCATTGCTAGTAACAGGCTGAGCCACAAAAGCTATGTTCTGTGACCCTGAACTGAAAGATGCAGCTGCTTTTCTTTTCATGTCTTGTTCAATCACCTTAAAGCTATTGAACAGATTGTCCAACTTCATGGTTTCAAAATCTGACTTGTTCTTCCATACAATGACATGAGTGTCCCATTTTGGTGATGGAAGACTTCTAACAAACCCGAGGTTGACATCTTCCTTGGAGAACTCCACATTCAATCTTGCCGGTTGACTAACAAGTTTTGAAGCCTATTATAAACGAGTCAATGGACTCGGTTGCACCAATGATGAAGTTTTCAAATTCTTGCTTCAAAAGAGTCTTACGAGTTTTCTTGGTGACGAATCTCCACCGTCTGGTTTCAATGGCTTTTAACAAACTCGAGCATCTTTGTGTTTGTTGAAGGTGAGTTGATGATCATCAGGAATTGCCATAAGTAAAAGACTTCTGGCCTTGAGATCATTACCTCTTAGAGCCATTCACTAGAACAAAAAGTGGATTTGGCTACATCGAAAAAGTGTGACGATATACATATAGTCACACATGAGTTTTCGAGTGTGTGTGACTAAAGGTGTCGTGACCATAGGCACTCTATGGTCACGTGTTTGACTTTTTTTAGTCTCTATTGCAAAAGAGTAACCAAAACCTTAACATGTGTGACTAATTAGGTACAAATTTTGTTGGATTAATCCGTATTAGCGACCATAAACACTGTATAGTCACACAAAGCATGTTTCTTTTGGGTATTTAGTCACATACAATTAAGCATAAAGTGGCCAAAAGTGTTAATAAGTGTGACCATATGGTGTTTAAGGTGAAGAAATATGTCTTTTGTGTGACTATTGATCATCCAATAGCCACTTGAATTTTATGTTTGTGTGACCTTTTGTAACATTTAGTCACACAAAGCATGTTTGTTTTGTGTATTTAGTCACATACAATTAATCATAAAGTGGCCAAAAGTGTTAATAAGTGTGACCATATGGTGTTAAAGTGAATAAATGTGTATTTTGTGTGACTATTGATCATCCAATGGCCACATTAAATTTATGTTTGTGTGGCCTTTCTAACATTTAGTCACACAAAACATGTTTCTTTTGGGTATTTAGCCACATACAATTAATCATAAAGTGGCTAAAAGTGTTAAAAAGTGTGACCATATGGTGTTTAAACTGAAGAAACGTGTATTTTGAGTGACTATTGATCATCCAATGGCCACATGAATTTTATTTTTGTGTGGCCTTTTCTAACATTTAGTCACACAAAGCATATTTGTTTTGGGTATTTAGTCACATACAATTAACCATAAAGTGGCTAAAAGTGTTAATAAATGTGACCATATGGTGTTTTAAGTAAAGAAATTTGTGTTTTGTGTGACTATTGATCATCCAATGGCCACATGAATTTTATGTTTGTGTGGCATTTTCTAACATTTAGTCACACAAAGCATGTTTCTTTTGGGTATTTAGTCACATACAATTAATCATAAAGTGACCAAAAGTGTTAATAAGTGTGACCCTATGGTGTTTTAAGTGAAGAAATGTGTGTTTTGTGTGACTATTGATCATCCAATGGCCACGTTAATTTTATGTTTGTGTGGCCTTTTCTAACATTTAGTCACACAAAGCATGTTTGTTTTGGGTATTTAGTCACATACAATTCAGCATAAAGTGGCCAAAAGTGTTAATAAGCGTGACCATATAGTGTTTTAAGTGAAGAAATGTGTATTTTGTGTGACTATTGATCATCCAATGGCCACATGAATTTTATGTTTGTGTGGCCTTTTCTAACATTTAGTCACACAAAGCATGTTTGTTTTGTGTATTTAGTCACATACAATTAAGCATAAAGTGGCCAAAAGTGTTAATAAGTGTGACCCTATGGTGTTTTAAGTGAAGAAATGTGTGTTTTGTGTGACTATTGATCATCCAATGGCCACGTTAATTTTATGTTTGTGTGGCCTTTTCTAACATTTAGTCACACAAAGCATGTTTGTTTTGGGTATTTAGTCACATACAATTCAGCATAAAGTGGCCAAAAGTGTTAATAAGCGTGACCATATAGTGTTTTAAGTGAAGAAATGTGTATTTTGTGTGACTATTGATCATCCAATTTTCACATGAATTTTTTTGTGTGTGGCCTTTTGTAATATTTAGTCACGCAACAAATTAAGCAAACAGTAACCAAAAGTGTTAATAAGTGTGACTACATCTTTTAGTCACATTTAAGAAATCAATATATATCAAAACAAATTTAAATTCAATAAAATTGGAATGTATATAACTGAACCAAATACTGTATAAAAGTCTTATATAACCCTATACCCTAGGAACTCCTTTTATATAACAAGAAGTCCTAGTTGGCTTACAATACTTTCCTAACTATCTATAATTTTTTCCATAAACAACTTATACATATCATATAAGCAGTATTAACTATATGAACCAACAGTACTAACTTACAACTAACAGTTGTAACTATTACACTAACTTTGTGCTAGAAGTACTAACTTTCACTAGAAGTAGTAACCTGGAGTGCTTCTTTAATTTGTAAAATCAAGGAAGATCTAGCCTTTTCAGCAGTTTCAAGTTGGTTGACACATTCTTGAAGTACATTTTCTTGCTCCTGGATTTCATCTAGCAATGAAGATCCTTGTTGAACTCCTGAACAAGGCAAAACAAATAAAACATGGGGATACTGTCAAATATGCATCTCAAAAATGAAACCAAACATATTTGTAAATACATATTGTATAAATGAAACCAAACATATTTGGAAGACGTATGAAGCGGTTGCAATAGTTATATGACCTTCATGAAAAAAAGTTCAATAGATCAATAATCTCCTCATACTACAAACTTTCATTTTATAAGTCTCAATCGCAATCCCATACAGCTCGTAATACACCATTGGTACTTTATACCTAAATCTGAACATACTGTGAGTAGAATTGGCCAAAATGGGACTGTCAAAATTGGTGAATTTTACTAAGTAGATCAGGTTTAATCACCATCACTTGTATTTTTATAAACTATCAAGTGCATAAAATTTGTATGGAACTCAAAATACTTGAAGAAAGTTTATCGTTTACATACTTATTTGTAAGTTATCGACCACCATATTAGACATAGGATCTCCATAAGTAGGAAAGGACGAATGTGGAAATTGCATATGTTGTTGCGGTTGTTGTAGTTGTTGTTTTTGCTGCTTTTGTTTTTGTGGTTGTTTTTGTCGTTGCCGATTGATAGCACTAACATTATCATTAGACACATGGCTCGATTGGACTCCATGTGAATCTGATTGGCATTCCAACAATCGTGGTCTTTGATCCGCTGGTAGAGTGCATGCATCTGATTTGAGTGATGAAGAAGCACTTTGAGCATTTTGTTCAACAGGAACCTGAGCAGGACAATAAAAAGAGTTAAATGCATTTCATGTCTATTAGAATTTTCACAACTATTAGAAGTTGGTCAAGTGCATATAAGTAAAGAAATGAAATTTTCAGCCTACAATCTAATAGATCATCATTCACAGTCATTACAAACTTTGACAAGCAACAAACATCACTCCTTAGGACGCATATGAGGTATTATCTGGTTGAAATTCTACCGAGAATGTAGAAAGTTGATAAGCAAAAAAATACTTTCGCATGCATCCTCAAATTGATCAATGATTGGCAAAAAAAATTGTTACTGGCTATGAGCTAATATATATTATAAATTGTACCTTCCATCAAACGACATAGCAATTTGCCTGATGGGAGATTTGGATTGAATATGAGATAACCTGAAAAGAACAAAGCATTTATGTCAAGGTTTGTTATTGGATTCAGAATAATGTAAAAATCTTTGAAAGGAAATCAAACCTTGCAATGAGAGTAGGGGGTTACAAGTAAAAAGGACTCGCACCACATCTCTTGTACACATTTCGGTGCAACCAACGAAGACTATTCATTTTATTTACGCATTTGTGTTCTTTGCATATCGATCAAATTAACATTTGTCATTTGCAACTACCGATCTCCATCTACGTGAGAAGATCGCATTTCAAGATATGATTGCATCCTCACTTACATATAGAAGTTTAAACTTTAAGGAAGGAATATATATATATATATATATATATATATATATATATATATATATATATATATATATATATATAGCAAAGGAAAGAAAAGAGATAATAGTTATTATTTTCTCTTTGAAGACAAGGAATAAACAAAGAAATTACGCATACTCATTTTTTTGAAGTCACTACGAAAAAGGTCTTTTGCAACAAAAATAATGGTTTTTTTGAAGTCCAAGCACAAAGGGTCATGGCTAGGATCAAAGCCTTGCTCGTTTCTATGGCCTCTAGGAGCTCGGAAGCAATGGGATTCCCAATCTCAAGTGTCTTGTCATCTTTATAAGTTGTAATATTATTTCTGATCAAAGCATCATATAAATGATGGTGAAACCCGATGCAGTGTCCTCCCCTCGGAAGCTCATGAAAATATCGTAATCCTGCAATATTTTTGTTGAAGATGATGATGGCATCATCTATAGAGGTCACAATAATAAGGTATCAACTCAAAGATGATTTGTGTTAATACCAAATGACATTAAACAGAAGATTTTTCAATTTTTGCACAACTAAGTTATCTAACTGAAACAAATTACATACAACAACAATTTGACACGCAACAAATTAAAAAACTAACCATGGATGTTGCGGCTGATGGTTCCCAATTCCATCATCTTAACCTTCTTTAATTTCACTGCAATCCACAATCATAACATCAAGAATCGGGCAATCATTATCATCAATAGCAACATGTACAATTGACTTAACAAAAGCATATTTGTTATAACCCGTTACTGAAAATCCCGACCCACCAATATTGCCACATTGATTTGAAGAACCCAGCCAGGTGTTCCCACCACCATGTCGATTGGTGAATTGAGTGCCTCCTCTTGGGGATTTACCCGACCACCACCACTAACCATTGTTGACCTGAATCGAGCATGGTGACTAATTGATTTTGAAACACCGAATACCTACAATATACCAGGTTAAAAACTCCAAAATACTAAGAAATAAGTTATGAGGATAGACGCGTTTTAGAATGAGGATAGACAATAGACACGTTATTAGAATATTGGAGATTGAGTGGTGTGTTTTTTTTATTAGAAGAATGATAAGAGAATGCCTGGTTTTTTTATGTTAGGGTTTTGTTCAATTGAAACTCAAAAGAGAGGAAAAGTGAAAAGTATATCCCGCTAAGGAAACTCAAAATTTTTGGGGAAAACATAATGATGTGAGATCTGAGAAAAAAGATAAAGATGGTTGAAGGGTAATTTGATTTTCGGGAAAAATTTAGGCGGGCTTCTGAAAAGTTGAGTGGGAAATTTTATTTTGGGCAAAAATGAGTGCGGGACATATAAAATATTACATATAAATTTAACACATGAAATATTTTAATCTTCATTTATAGTAGGGGCGGAAATGAGCCGAGCCGCTCGTGAAAAGCTCAGGATCATATCAGTAAAAAGCTTGAATGAGCCGAGCTTAAACGAGCACGAGCTCGAGCCTAAGTTGCGACTCATCTATCAATCGGCTCGAGTCCGAGTTTTACATACAATTTTGATTGGGCTTACGAGCCTAAGCGACACTATGATATTTTACATATTAAACGTATATAAAATGTTATGCATTTGTATTATAGGTGAACTTATTAACAAGCTCGATAACAAGCTTATTAACGAGCTCAAAATAGATATATTACGAGCCAAGCTCGAGCCAAACTTTAATTTTTTTATTTTTGAATCGCATAAACGAGCTGAGCTCGAGCCAACTAGAGCTCGTTCGAGCTAATTCTTATCGAGCTTTGAGCTCAAGCTCAAGCCTATCAAATGAACTCGAAATATTTAATGAGTTGAGCTCAACCTTATATAAGTTCGACTCGAGTTATTGTTGAATTTTCAAGCTTGTAAGTGATATATACTTAGTGTAAATACTTATTTATGAATGTATCGAGCTTTTCGAGCTGAAGTCGAATCGAATTGGATTCTTAGGTTATATTTCAATTTTAATTTGTGTAAGAAAACACATTTTTACAAATAAATCGAGCTTTTCGAGTCAAGCTCAAGCCGAGTTCAAACTTTCTCGATCCCGGATAACATGATCGGGAGGTCCCTGGATACTTGCTTCTTAGTTTCTGTGACAAACGGTATACACATACCAAGCCGGTGCAACCCATGCATGACCGCCTTTAATAACTTCAAATATAATTCATATAACCTCCGAACTATAACTATACACCTACTAAGCGGTGCAACCATGAACGACCGGTGATAATGGCTAATTCACATGGGTCATGGGTCATGTGCATTAGGTTATCACTGGTCACATTCATTAATGGGTATTTGACATCATATGGGTCATATGCATTGGGTTCTAGTTGCTTAGAGTGTCATGTTACGACACATCCATGACTGTTGACAATGGGTAATGGGTCATGTGCATTGGGTTGTAGTGGCTATACTATCATTTTATCGACCAATACATGACTAGTAATCGACAATGGGTAATTAACATGGGTCATGGGTCATGTGCATTGGGTTTTGTAAACTAAGACAAATACTATACAACATTTTACACGGTTTGTATTTTTTTTACGTTTTCATCCGTTTGTAACGTTTTTCGTCCCCTTTTGACCGTTTCAATCGATTTTGACCGATCTCGCTAGTTTTCGACCGATTTTGACAATTTTCAACAGATTTTGACGGATTTAGACCGACTACGACCGATTGCGACCGTGTTCGACCGGTTTCGACCGATTTCATCCATTTTTGAACGTTTTGGCAATTTTCTCTCGTTTTCATATGTTTTCAAGCTTTTTTAACGTTTTCCTCCGTATTAAAATGTTATGAAACGTTTATTACGTTTTCGTATATTTTGTACACACTCGACATATTAAAGTCGGTCGGTCAACCCAAAAAACCAAAGATGACCGATATTAGCATCGGTCGGCACGACTGTGGGCACCGGTCATAATATCGGTCGAGGCAACGAATTTTCCAACATCGGTTGGATTTTCGACCGATTTTTTGTTTCTTTCTATCTTGTTTTCTTTCTTTTTTTTATTTGGTCACTGACTGTGGCAACTTGGTCGTGTCGGTCATCGGAGAGAAAGCGATGTGGCACCCGTGACCGGGTCACGATCGCTTGACCTAATAAGCCCGTTAATAAGCCAAAACAAACACCCCCTAATTACTTCCAAAAATTTCAACTAGGCGGCATCATCTGGCGCGAATATCCCTTTCAAAAAATTTAACTCCCCAATTTTTTCAATTTTCATCATTCAAAATCTCCCCCAAACCCTTGGTAACTTCTGTTACCATCTCTATTTCTCGCTTTCTCCATAAATTTCAACCCTTTTGCCTTCATGATGATGCTCTTTGACGGGATTTAAAAAATTTAAGTGTAAGTTTGTAGTCTTAGATCTTTCAATTCATACATTCACAAAATCATGTTAGGGTTTCGAAGTTTTGCATTTACGAATCTGATTTTTTTTTCATTAATTTTGCAGTTTGAATTTTAAGTAATTCTTGAATCTTGTACATGGCACAAGTATGATTTCATTAAACACAACGTGTTTGATTTAAGAATTATGGTACAACTTACCGAGTTTTGAATATGTATGAACTTTGTGGCAAGTGATTTTTGGTTTTTAATTACTTGTTTGTCATGTGAAGTCAAATTCCAGCCTTATCATGTTTAAGTGTGTGGAAACAAAAATGAAAATGAAAAGGGGATTGTGTTCATGTACTGCTTAAACAAGCATTGCATGCTGATGATCATTCCTTTCTACTTGATTGCTTATTCAGACAAAATGAAAAGGTGTTCTTCGATAGTAAAATGTCGAATAACATTTTGATAGCCAAACAACATGTATTGACTAGGTTGTTTTTGTTTGTTTGAAGGTTATTACAAACCCAATTTCTCTTTGATGCCATTGGATGTCTTTAAGCTTCTTTAATCTTTCATCCCTATGATCCAATCCAGTTCGATCGTGGCTCTTTTATTTAAAATTTTGCGAGCTTAAGTTATTGACCAAAATTGTTAATCTTTGAGTAAGGTAGAAACCGATTATGGTCAAAATTAGGTCATTATGTTTAGTTTTGGTCGAAATGTGAGTCAAAATAATTAAAAATTGAAGTGTGGTCGAACGTGCGGGTGAGCTGGGTAAACCAACGAAGGGTTGAAACCTGCGAGAAAAATGTGTGTGTGTGTTTTATTTTTATATTTTTTAAAAGAGTAAATACCTATTTTATCAAATATGAACTATAAGCTATGATACTAAAAGACTAAATTTGTTTTTTAAGAACGTTGCATAGGTTATAAACATCAATTTTTTTTTACCCTTTTTACTATAAAATGGGTGCGTTGTTGTAACAACTAACAGGTCAAAAAGCTAAAAAAAAGTACTGTTTTTCTCCCATAACCGTTTCCCTTTTTTTCGCCATTTCTAAAATCATCAAATTACGTCATTTCTCATCTTTCTCTAAACAATTTCAATTCGATCACACCAATCGATTCGCTCTAATCATTGCGCATCTAATGGTTAGCTTGATTTTGATTTTCGTTCAGATTTGAGAAACCCCAATTTGATGATTTTGGCGCTATAATTGAATTTCAATTCTGCTTTAGATTTTGTCTCGCTTTTGTCTCAGATATACACTATGATCAATTTCTTCTTTGTTTTCGTTAAGTTTGATTCAAGCTAATGTCAAACAAAAGAAACAAAGGACCTCTAATCGAATTCTAGGGTTCCGTGAGGTTTAATGATCATGTTGTTAGCAATTTGGGACAAAACGCATCGATAATGTGAAGAATGTTACGACGATGGAAACGGGAATAGTAGTGATGGGGAATATGTGAATTTGGGGAAACTTGTGATTTAGGGAGAAAGGATAGGAAGATTGATTGTGTTGAGACCGGAAATGAATCAAATGTTGGGCGAATGTGCAAAATGAATTGAACGGTGATAATAATGCTAGTGATAAACATGATGAAAGTGATCAAAATGGGAAAGGAAATAAGATGGATGGAGATGATAAGGTAGACCTTAACCACGTGAATATTGATAATTCGAGTATGAATAAGGTGAAATTGTCTTATGCAAGTGTTGCTAAACAATCAAATATGGAAGTTGATAATAAGTGAAATTTGTACCAACTGTTATTACTGAGATAGGAAAGGAAGTGGTTGTTTTTGATGAAGAGTTGGTTAGTATTGGGAGTAAAATGTGGCAATTAACACTGTGTGGGTATTTTGTGGGACACAAGATGAGTATACTTGAGTTAAGGTATCATCTAAGGAGAATGTGGGGAAGATTTGGCCTAAAAGAAGTCATTGACAATGGTAGTGATTGTTGGTTGTTTAAGTTTAAGAATGAAGAAGGAATGAATCTAGTTTTGAATCAAGGGCCGTGGATGGTGCATGGTAGACCTTTAATGATCAGTAGATGGGACTCTGATATTGGCTTTGAGAAATTTGAGCATAACAAATTACCCATTTGGGTTAAATTCACCAAAGTTCCTTTGGAAGCTTGGAGTATTGATGGCTTAAGTGCAATTTCTAGCAGTATTGGGACCCCAAGAATCATGGACACAATGACTGCCAATGTTTGTCAGTATGGTTTTGGAAGAACTGAGTATGCTAGAGTGTTGATAGAGGTGGATGCTAAGAAGGAGTTCAAAGATCAAATTGAGTTACAGTATAGAGATATGAATCAAAATGTGAAGGGGATTAAAGTTGTAATGGTTGAATATGAGTGGAAGCCAAGTGTATGTAATCATTGCTATGTGTTTGGGCATGAATACAAGCAATGTACAAAAAGAACTAGAACAGAGGAGGAAGTCAAAGAAATGCAAGAAGCTAAGCTAAAGGAAAACAACCGTATTAATGAAGCTGAATTCATAGGGCCAAGATCAATGAATGGTATTGATGGTAGATTTGTTCAGGAGAAAAAGCAACATGGGAATGAAGGGAAATATACCAATCAGGGTCAATACAAGAGAGGACAGTATAAACAACAATGGGCCAGGAAAAAAGATGACATGGGAGGAAAGAATATGTCTCCTAATGGAAAAACTTATGATGAGGAATTCCCTACTTTAGGCTCTAAAGAAGGTAGGAATAAAGCACAAAGGAAGACACAGAATGATAACAAGAACAGTTTTGATGTGGAGGCTAATAAAGGAAATAATGAGGATAGAGGAATTGAGAATAACAACACGGTTCTGAATATTGTTTTGGGAAGTGTAGGCAATAATGAAACTCTAAACTCTAATGACAATCAAAAGTGCTGGATGAGGGAGATTTATGCAGGGATAAGAATGGAAAGTCTATAGGTATGGAAGAGAATATAGTCAAGGAAAAGGAGAATGTTGATTTTTTCATTCGGTTGCAGGAGAAGGAGGATATGGTTGATATGTTTGTGAATAATAAGAGGATTCCAACTGATGAAGAATTAGAGACTTGGGCTCGATTTATGTGTGAGGGGTACAAGGAGATGTGGGAAACAAAATGGAAAAGTAAATGCCCAATTGTAGGAAAATGTATATGGCTTAATGATTGATTGAAGTTGCGTTTGTGGAGGTTTAGACACTGATGTTGACCTTGTAGTGTTGTCTATATGAATTTTCATGTTGTATGTTGTATGTGTTAGGACTAAGTTCAGCAGCTTTGGTCTTGTCCTTAGCTTTGTTTTTGTATTGTAAATGTTTGGAGTTTAATATAATTCACCTTTTGATCAAAAAACTAACAGGTCAAAACGGGTTTGCAAAAGTTTTTGTTGACTTGCCAACATCTTTTTTCATATTTACTTTTGTCCATACACTGTAGGCGAAGCTGAACCTATTAAGTTATAACCAATTTGACCCATTGCTAAGTAAACGGTTGTAGCGTTGCTTCCACTATTGAGTACTCTACAATGGAAGTGAGTGTTCATTATATATATTTTTTTTAATGTCTTATTTACCTTCTTCCTATTAATAGCTTTGATTAATATTCAATGAATGATTATTATGTTGTGTTTGTTATTAGTTTTAGGTGATTAGTATTTATTCATGATTAGTATGTAACTATATAATGTAGTATGTAAGTATATAATGCAATATGCATGATTAATATGTAACTGAGTAACTATATAATGCACTATGCAAGTATATAATGCAATATGCATGTGGCTCAGTAACTATATTATGCAATAGGTGACTAGAAGGTTGAGAAAAAACATGCAATAAGTAATAGGTTTTACTATTAGTTGCTACTGTGAATCTGTGATAGCATGTAACTACTGTACATAAAATTATATTTCTTATAGTTCTTGTAAGTTGCTATTGTATTTGTGCATTTGAACGGCTATTGTGATGCTGCACATTTGGAAAAAAGTGAATGGAACTGGTTTGTGATAATCCTTTCTTAATGGCAATCAGATTTGCCATTTTAAGTTGCTACATTATTTACACTATGGATATCTTTGCAGACACTTTCCCTCCCACTTTTTTTTTTTTTTTTTTTTTTTTTTTTTTTTTTTTTTTTGTTTTGTTTTTGTTTTTTTTTTGTTTTGGTAACCATGAAACCTCCCAAGTTTTTGTAATTGCTGCCAAAAACCAAACCAGCCCAACTAAACCGGAAAAACCCGACGCAGCCCAAGTCCCATTCAGTTTGGTTTGGGTTTGATACGATGCTCAGCCTTATTTGTCTTAACTAAGTGTTTTTGCCTAACCTGTGAGATTTTTGTTGGTACAGATTCAACATCAGAAATGACACGTGTTAAGAGCAACACAAATTCTTGGAAGGGCTTATCTTGAAGCAAAGTTGCAGTTTGAGAAGGAAAAAATTTAGTCGGAGAGAACATTTTCGACATTGCTGAAATACCGGTAACTATAGTTGTATGTTTGGATTAAAAAATATACGTCTTAGACTTTTGTTTGGTATTATGTCGATTCATACATATATGTAAACATAAACCTTTCTAGGTTATGTTTATCACAGCCAAAAGAGTTACTTGGTATAATTTGCTTGAGGTAGACTATTCTTCTCGCTCATTCTTAGATAATCATTTGTATTAGGCGGTTAGACTTGATATATGCAGATCTAGCTAAATTACTTGATCCAAGTCCTTTCAATAATATTGATGGGCTGCAAGAACGAAACCTTAAGAACAAGATGATTCAGATTTGCCCAAATGATTAGAAGGTTAATTTTAGTATGTGATTCAATTGCATTTTTGAAAAGTTTGAGAGGTCAAGAGCAAAAGAATTTGCGGATTTGGCTCTGTTTTCATCTCAAGGTTTGGCACCACCACTCGTAATATTGCATATAAATATTTTTTCTTTTATTTTTTTAATAGAGACATGTTTTTAGATAGAAAACTGGGCTCTATTCTATTTTCAAATAAAATCACATAGAGCCCATTTTTAAAACCAGGCTTTATTTGATTTTCACATAGAGTCCCATCCCCTTTGAGCCCGTATGCACGGGTTTTATGATCCTTTTCAACATGGCTCTATGCCCTTTTTTGTAGTAGTGCGATAGTTTCAAGAGGTGATATGAAACCATTTTTGTGTATATTTTCAAGATAAACTAACGTTTCGCTTACAATACAACTTATATTGTTCACTTGTATGTACTTGTATGTAGATGCATTGATCTTGCAACAACTCGTTTAGATTGGTTCGCATGTGGGAGATAGAAAATGATGCAAAAGATATTAAACAACTATCTGAGATGCTGTTGGTAAGTATTTTTTTAGCTTACAAAAAAATAGTATCGCTTTATTATCGTAACAATTAAGTTGTTACTTATTGTTCCTTATATTCTTGTTGACTTTGTATACAGGTTTGGTACATTGATTCATTGGCATTTGACAAGTTGGAGATAAATGTGGAACAAGCACATATAAAATTTTGGTGTTAAATAGAAATGAAATGTGGTGACACAATGTATATTGATAGTTTGTTATATTGTAGAATGCTTGAATTGCAACCTTGATCGTGTATTTGAATATGATTTATAATGTTTGCAAAAATATTATTGTATTGGATTATAATGTTTGAATGCATGTTATTTATTGACTTTTGAATGTTATTGTACCAAATCTATTAGAACAAATTACGGAGCGTCAATATAAGCAAAAAAAATGAAAATTTAGAAATCTTTTGGTATCGATTCAACTCTATAATAGAAACTGGTTCCTACAGATGGGAATCTTCATTTGTGATACCTATTCATTTCTATAATCGAAACCGGTTCTTACATTATACCTGGTCTCAATGCTCTAATAAAAAGACCGGTTACATAACCGGTTTCTATGTATTTCAGTTAAAGAGATACCCCCTCACAGAGAGTGGTTCCAAAACCTGTTTCCATGAGCTATTCTAACCGGTCTTTACGGATTTTTTTGTAGAGTGTTTCCATGACCATATAATGTTTCCTTAATTAATCAAAGTTTACCTTTGCACCAAAAAAGAAATATTTTGTGTTGTGGTCTGCTTATAAGCAGAAAAGTTTAGTAGTTAAGGATGCCAAGACAAAGTTAAGTCCGTAGGTTAGTTTTAGTGGTTAAACGCCAATACAAAGTTAAGTCTGCGGACCTAAGTTAAGTCTCATTTAGTATTCGTAATTAGTTACATTTATGAAAACATAATATTTTTTGTGTGACTATTGATCATCCAATGGCCACATGAATTTTATGTTTGTGTCGCCTTTTCTAACATTTAGTCACAAAAAGCATGTTTCTTTTTGGTATTTAGTCATATACAATTAAGCATAAAGTGGCCAAAAGTGTTAATAAGTGTGACCATATGGTGTTTAAAGTGAAAAAATGTGTATTTTGTGTGACTATTGATCATCCAATGGCCACAATAAATTTATGTTTGTGTGGCCGTTTCTAACATTTAGTCACACAAATCATGTTTCTTTTGGGTATTTAGTCACATACAATTAATCATAAAGTGGCTAAAAGTGTTAATAAGTGTGACCATATGTTGTTTAAGGTGAAGAAACGTGTCTTTTGTGTGACTATTGATCATCCAATGGCCACATGAATTTTATGTTTGTGTGGCCTTTTCTATCATTTAGTCACACAAAGCATGTTTGTTTTGGGTATTTAGTCACATACAATTAACCATAAAGTGGCTAAAAGTGTTAATAAGTGTGACCATATGGTGTTTAAAGTGAATAAACGTGTATTTTGTGTGACTATTGATCATCCAATGGCCACATATTAAGTTACGTGACCATATGTACTAGATTTTGGCTACACTTAAATAATATGTGTGACAAAACGTTTAGTGTGACCATATATGGCATTTGGTCACTGTGTTAGTAGTAAATGTGACTATATAGATTAGCTTTTGGCAAGCTAACACAAACTAAACTTTAAACACACATATTAACTTACTTGAACATATGTACTGGATTTTGGCTACACTTAACGAAAGTGTGACAAAACATTTAGTGTGACCATATATGGCTTTTGGTCACAATGTTCAAGTGTGTGACATATATTTGTCACTGTTTATATGTATATCGTGAGTAATGTTGCAACCTCACTTTTCATTTGTCACTCGTTCCAATTTCAGATGTGGCTAAAGAGTTGGCAAAACATATTAGTCACCCTTAAATAATGTGTGACAAAACTTGACTCTATGATTTAGACACACAAAAAATTACTTCATGTGACTAACGCATCAAGGTTACTTGTATTTGTCACGCGTTCCAATTTCATATGTGGTTAAATGATGCGAAACAAAATCACCAGATACCTTTAGCCACACAATGTTCAATTGTGTGGCAATCTGAGTTCTAATGGTCACACAATCAAAATTTTCAAGTGTGACTAATTAGTAAATGTTGTCAATTTTCGTACCTTCACCACACAAATATGCGAATGTGTGGCGTTCCATTCGACCATGCACGACCAAATCCCGTTTTTGTACTAGTGATTTCTTCGTTAGTGATAGGATCACCTCTTTCTTTAGTAATGGTCTTACCAAAGAACTTCTTCATGATAGTGCGTTTGTAAGTGTCTCCATAGAGCACAATGTTCCACAGCTTGAAATCAAGTACCAAGAAGTACTGCTCTATGCACATTCTCCAGAGTTCATATTCATTTGGCTCCAACTTAGGAACTAGGTTAACTGAGTTGGATTTGTCGTAATCCATTTCTTCAGATCAGTCACACAGTATCTTCTAAAAACAAAGCTTCAGGACACAAGCTCTGATACCACTTGTGGAGTCCCAAACGTTGGATCTAGAACACTTAGCTTGCAAACGTGTTAGTTGCCTTAGATGGATCCAAAACAACAATGGGAAACTTTGTTGTAGATGCACACAAGTATGAGGAATCTACTTGAATGCACTTAGAATATTATTGTAAGAACAAGTATAACACTAAACGCTTCTATATTATTAAGCAATAATACGAGTACTCTCCTAGTACTAGGGTTTACAACCTTGAAGCTCTACTTTAGACGGCTAGAATGTATATCTGTTTAACTTAGCTAGGATCTCCTTTTTAACACTAAGGGGATCCTTTACAGAGATAACTATGCATTAAGTATATCATATCTTCTATTGGAATAGAAGATATGCTGTTACAACTCTTACACGACATTCTTTACTTAGAACAGTACAAACTCTAACACTATCAGTACTAATATTTGTAGTTAATACTTATCAAATAACACTATCAGTACTAACTCCACTGAAATAAGTATTAACTCCCAAAACGCGTATTACCCAACAAATCTGTTCATCACGTTTGTTTATTTCAAAAACTGCATCAAACTCAGGAGCATCCAAAGATGTCTTGGCATTTGAGGTTTTAATATTTTCTTTAAGATGTTGATATTTTAATTGTAAATCAAGATATTCAACCTCTAATTTAGAAAAATGCCTGACCATGTTATCATGATCATCCTTCTCGATTTTATCATGCAATTTCGAATTTATGGTCTCAAGTTCAATGACACGGTCTTGGGAAACTTTCAATGCAATCGATAATTCATGAAATTGAGAAACAGTAATTGAATAATTCGTAACAGTATAAAACACATCTGAGCAATACATCTAGAAATCAAATTTTCATTAAGGATGTAAATATTCTTCCTCTCAATCTCATTACTTTTAAGCTCACATGCACTGATTTTAACCTCGTTTTCCATTTCATTATACATCCTTTTCATTTCTTTAACTTCAATTTCAATGGCCATTTGAATACCCTCGAATTGTTCTTTTACTTGTTTAAAGAATGGAATGACCTCTGTTAAATAACAAGCTTTTGTTTGTTCAAAACCCCTTTCCCCCTTCAGTAATTCCTGTTGGTGTGATTCTCTTCTTACATGTTTTCTCGAAATCAACAAATAGTTGGTAAACTACGTATAAGTTTATTAAGGTTTTACTTTGAGTGGGAAGAGTTCTAGGCACTAAATGCATTGGTGTATTGGGAGGATACACTGTAGCAGGAGGCAATTTCCTAAGGGGAGGATTATTCTCAATAAGATCTTCTGCCTTTTTCTTTTCCATGTCTAACTTCCAAAACACTTGTTCAGGGGTTAATTGAGTCTTAGGTCTAAACTTAGCCGTGGTATCCAGTTATCCTTAGTGTAATTGGGAGTTTTGAAATTAATGTTATGACTTACACACCAAGGATCCTTTAATTTCCTTTCCATTTTCTCTCTAGTGTTCTCAACACAAGTTGGCTTCTGTGTAGGCTTAAGAATCTCACTACCATCATAAATCACATCATGAGCTACTTTTGCTTTGTAACAACCGTGATTTTAGCAGGTTAGTTTAACTGTTAGTTTCGACCCGTATATCTTTTGCTTGGTATGACTTAAGTGTTTTGGGTGTCATATGTGGGTTTATACGTGTGTTTTGGTACTAGATTCTTTGTGTAACCTTTATTGGTGTAATTTGAGTAGTTTTAGTTTTGGTTAATTTTATTTTGTTCACCTTGGTGACGTGGAAATGACTTTTATGGGTTTTGTGTTCCGCGATTATTGCGTAGCTAGATTCGTTCAAGTTCTTGAGCGTTAATAAGTTACGTGGTGTTTGGTTTTATGGGTTATATTAATAATAAGTGTGAAAATTCTATTTTTGGAAACTTAGGTTTTGAAATAATTTTTATTCTAGTTGTCGTAAAACGAAGGTTTATCGCGTAAGACGTTAGGTTTCAATATAGGCTTTTATAAAATAGCAAAACCCAAGGTTTTAAGTGAATAATTAAAAAAATAAAAAATATATATATATTTTTTTTATAAGGGTATATTTATGGACTAATTTTAGGGATTTTAGGGGAAAAGAAACAAATTTGAGTCATAATATAACTCTTAATTAAGGAGGTTATCTAGAAGGGTCTTAGGGTAGTATAAATACAAAACCAAAACACCCTCACTTATTTTTTGAGAATAGTCGACTAGCAAAGAGGAGAGAAAAGAGAAAAGTTAGGGTTTCACTATTTTGAAGAAAACAAGCTTAAGGTATGTCTAGTTATTCCTAATTCATTTAATTAATGATTTGATTCATGTAATACAAGTTATGGTGGATTAGGGTTTACCTTGAAATCTGTAATTTAATATTGTAAGACATGTTAGGGTCATTAGTTAGTGATGTTATGATGATTGGTGTAAGAGTTAGGGTTTAAAAACACGTGAGTTAATGAGTTAAGTGCTGGCAGTTTTTAGGGCTGTAGTAAACGAAGATTTACTAATAGTATATAAAGAGTTAACTGATTGTTTTTGATTCTAAACTGTAGTTCAGAGAGTTGGCTTTCCAAAAAGTCCGGCCTCGATTGATTTCGAGTCCGGGAAGTGTGTCAAACAATTTTTGTAAGAAAAGGTGTCAAAGCTGTTAAACCGGGACATATTTAGGTCTGAACAAAAGGGGGAAGACTTGGGTCTAAAAGTGTAATTAAGGGTAGCCATTCTGGGGAAGTTGGTTTTTATGTATTCTTTGACTCTCACGCGAAGGATAGCCGTTAATAAGTTGTGTAAGTATGATTCTCTGGTCAAAACATTTTGGTGTACGTGCAGATCCGAATCTGGATAGTTTTGTTGTTTGATTTTCTAGAGGGCACTTGTGTGTGTTTTAGTTCATGGCCTTCTGGTAGTGGCTTGTACACTCATGAGGACCATGGTAAATTTTGGTGTGAGTTGTGGAGTTCTTTTGGTTGTAATTTTATGTGGGTGAAATTACCCCAAAATCTGCGTTGTTGGTTAAATGTAAACAAGGGATTTAGTGAGTGTAAGCAATTAGTAGTGTGGGGTATGGAGTCGAGGTGACCCATGGTGGTTAATGTAACCCTTAGACATCCATCATATGTGTGTTACATGGACTTAAGCTTTTGGCTTGGTCGCGTGTAACGTGGTTCTATTTTTGTTTGTTTAGATTTGTGTTAGATTTTTGTTGAAGTTGCGGAGTTTTCAGGTGAGTTTCATAGTCCTATTTTTCTTTGTTTTGAACTTGGGATGGAAATGATGCTTGTGTTGAAATAAGTTTTAAGTTGTTGTGATTACGTGGTTTAATTAGTGCATGGACTTGTAAGTGACTATTGTATGCATACTTCATGTTATGTTTCTTTCTGTGTGGTTGTTCTGTGTGATTCCAATTGGAGGGTAGCTTTGTTACCAACTATTCGTCTGTGTGGTTCCAATTGGAGGGTGGTGACTCTACCCAATATTGTTCTGTGTGATTCCGATCGGAGGGTAATGATTACCCAATTATTTTGAATTTGGATCGTGGGCACGTTCCGTCCCGTTGATGGTTAATGTTGAGATTGCATGTTAATACATTGATAGCTATCTTACTGTCCTGCCATGTTTTGATATCACAACGAACTTGTTGGAAAGGATTAGATTTTGTGTCTTAAACCTATGAACCTCACCAACTTTATGTTGACGTTTTTAAGCATCATTTTCAGGTGAGCGTCATAAGGATAAGATAGAAGGGAGCGAATAGGCGAGACCATAGTTGCATTTGAAGATGTTTATCTTTTATGATTTGGATTATGACTTTACTTTGGATTTTAAATGTGATGCTTAATTTGTTTACGTTTAGTAATTTATGTCTTAATAAAGACACCTTTGAAGTTAAATTATGTTTGTTTTGGGTATTGTTATGGCACTTTGTGTCTACATAATGCTTTATTATTATGCATATAGAAATTCTCTATTTAGACGCCAAGTGTTGTGATGATATCCATGAAGTTACACTCGCGTTTCCGCCTTGGCGAGGTGTGACAGAATGGTATCAGAGCCTTGGTTATAGAGAAGTAGGTGGTTGAACCTTGACTATAACCTAAGAGTCCCTCATATAGATGCATTTAGGGTCTATGTATAAGTATGGTAATTTTATGATTATTTTCCCTAAATTCATGATCTGTTTTTGTCGATTTTTGGATGTCTATTTTGTCCCCTATACTTAGTATTATATATGTCACGATTTTAAACATGGTACCTCCCTTGTGTAAGAAGTTTCTTTGGGCTATCATTTTTGCTACCGGTTGCAAGAGAAGTGGTAGGTTGAAGTGGACTAACCGTTGAATCCGAGTTCCCGCTAGCATGTATCCATGTTCGGACAAGGAGAGCATGTTTATGGAAAACGTTGGTGGAGAAGAAGTGGAGAGTTTTGTAACCACGTTGACTGCTAGAGATGGAGCCGTTACCAAGTACCCTGGGAAGTGTCCTCACTTCTCAGATGAAGGAGAGGTGGTTCAGTCTAAATCCCGTGATTTGCACTTGTGGATCATGCGAAATTGGAAGAAAGAAACAGGAATGGTTTTGGCATGTTGTCGACTACCTCAACGTGTAGGAAACAGGACTGGGTGGTTGAGTAAAGATGAAGGGGAGCTAGGATGGAATGATGTGGATTCGGATCTGGAGTCCGCAGCAAGTAGTAAGTTTCACCGATTTGAGTGGGGAGGCAAGTGCGAGAGTGGAGCATGAGACATTATGCGACGTCTTTTGTTTTGTGTCATGTTTTGGAATTCTTATATTGTCTTTTGCCGTCTGGAGCCATGTTGGAGCGCGATTACTCCTGAATATTGGATCGATCTTATCCAAGTGATTTTGATTATAGGGTTTAAGTGATCATTGGAATTGTTCCATGTGAGATGATTGTTTGCATGAAGTGTGGTCATAGGAGGGAGTACACTTGTGAAAGGAGGCATAGATAATTATGGTGGCCAACATAATTATACATGCGTCACAACACAAGTGGACTTGCAAGTATGATAGCACGGATTGTGTTTTGTATTAGGTGCTATGTGGTATATGTGCATTATCATTGAGATGTGTGGTTTTGGAAGTAAGTATGCGTGTGGAAAGGCCTTATAACTATGGTCGCGAACATAATTATAAGGGTATCACACACGTGGACTTGTGACCATGATTACACTGATTGATGCTTGTTGTTATATGTTGTGGTAGATGTTATGTGATATCATGTTGATGATGGTTGTATGGTTAGATAAGTATTGTCCTAACCGTTGGGGCAAATGTTATATGTTAGAGTGTGTAGGTGGTAAGATTTCATTCTACCTATCATATGATGATACCTCGATTATCTGTTGGTACTAATGTTGTGATATTTAAGTTGGTTCGTTTGCAAGGCACTCTGTTAGCATACTTAATTCTCTGGTTAACATCCCTGTTCGTACCATGTTGGTATGGATGCCCTATCCTTCCTATTCGGCGTCGTGATAGGTGTTGGTCATTCGGATTTTTTTTCCTTTGGTTATTCCTTGCATTCATTCCTCAAATGAATATTTTAGTATTCTTGGTTCCTGACAAGTTGGTGCGGATATTTAATCCCTCATTTACACACCAATTGGATTTCGTGACATGTTTTGCGACCTGATAGTATTGATGTTTTTTCTATGATCTTAATTTGATTGTTGTACGAATGAGTCTTTATGTTCTTCGCTTGGTTTGCAATGTATTTGCGTGAGTGTTCACTGGTATGAGTTTGTTTGATGTTTATTTTAATTATGTGATTCTCTTTTGTCTTTCGCATTCGATTAAAAGGTTGTATTAGAGTCCTTATGGTATTTTACAACTCGATTTGGGTATTTCAAGGTCATTTGTTGGAAACTATTATTTTTATGGTGAAAATGAAGTGTGAAAAAAAATCTTTTATGAAATAATTTTGAAGACATTTAGGAAGATTGTTTTCGTAAGTTTATGACAATATTATTCTAAAAATTGTCTCTTAAAAAAAACAGTGGTTATAATGATGTCAAAAATTCAATGTGTTATCAGTCTATTGTCAAAACTATTATTAACATAACCATTAAGAATAAAATATCCTACAATTCTGCTATGAAAGTCTATTTATTTTACTATCTTAATAAGCACGATTTAAATATCTTAAACAAGTAAGGTGAGATACTATATTTCTATAATTAACTCTTGATATCATAAAAACTATGTTTAATATGGAATTTAAGAAAATTATATATAAGGTGACTTAACATATCTGAAATGATTTTCTTACATAAAATGATTTGTATATTTTACAAAAATAAAATGTATAAGTTTAAGGTATGTCATGTGAAAACGATATTCATTTTTTTTTGGTAAGGTCGAGTACTGGAATAAGAACTATATGTGGTTCTCATTTACCAAGCTTGATATGTATTTGGTTCATCAAGTGTTTCTTTCGTTGTGGTACGCTTGTGGATTTTCTATGGGTACGTGTATTCTATTTTTTTTCTTTGTATGGGGTTTTCATGAACATTTGATCCATGTCTACTTTTATTGGTGAAATTTCCTCATTGTGTTTTCTAGTTTTGATTCGATATTCGTTTACTGCACTAGTCGATAATTCGTAACCCCTTGAGTTCGTTTGATATACGTTTTGGTTCGACCGGTTACATGGTTCGCGCCGTTTCCTTAGGATAGATTGTCGATTTGGTTATCATTGTGTTTGTTGAAGAAGAAGAGGATGTTTGCCAAGTTGTCCAAGTGAGGGGTTCAGCTTCAAGATGTACGTTCTTCAGGCATGTGGTCAACAATAGCGAGTTTTCGTGGACACTAGTAAGATAAAAGTACTGAAGAGTAGTTAAATCTCGGGACGAGATTTCTCTAAGGGGGGGATGATGTAACAACCGTGATTTTAGCAGGTTAGTTTAACTGTTAGTTTCGACCCATATATCTTTTGCTTGGTATGACTTAAGTGTTTTGGGTGTCATATGTGGGTTATCGTGTGTTTTGGTACTAGATTCTTTGTGTAACCTTTATTGGTGTAATTTGAGTAGTTTTAGTTTTGGTTAATTTTATTTTGTTCACCTTGGTGACGTGGAAATGACTTTTATGGGTTTTGTGTTTCCCGATTATTGCGTAGCAAGTTTCGTTCAAGTTCTTGAGCGTTAATAAGTTACGTGGTGTTTGGTTTTATGGGTTATATTAATAATAAGTGTGAAAATTCTATTTTTGAAAATTTAGGTTTTGAAAGGATTTTTATTCTAGTTGTCGTAAAACGAAGGTTTATCGCGTAAGACGTTAGGTTTCAATATATGCTTTTATAAAATAGCAAAACCCAAGGTTTTAAGTGTAATAATTAAAAAAATAAATTTTTAATTATAAGGGTATAATTATGGACGAATTTTGGGATTTTAGGGGGGAAAAGAAACAAATTTGACTCCTAATATAACTCTTAATTAAGGAGGTTATCTAGAAGGGTCTTAGGGTAGTATAAATACAAAACCAAAACACCCTCACATATTTTTTTGAGAATAGTCGACTAGCAAAGAGGAGAGAAAAAGAGAAAAGTTAGGGTTTCACTATTTTGAAGAAAAACAAGCTTAAGGTATGTCTAGTTATTTCTAATTCATTTAATTAATGGTTTGATTCATGTAATACAAGTTATGGTGGATTAGGGTTTACCTTGAAATCTGTAATTTAATATTGTAAGACATGTTAGGGTCATTAGTTAGTGATGTTATGATGATTGGTGTAAGAGTTAGGGTTTAAAAACACGTGAGTTAATGAGTTAAGTGCTGGCCGTTTTTAGGGCTGTAGTAAACAACGATTTTCTAATAGATGATAAAGAGTTAACTGATGATTTTTGATTCTAAACTGTAGTTCAGAGAGTTGGCTTTCCAAAAGTCCGGCCTCGATTGATTTCGAGTCCGGAAGTGTGTCAAACAATTTTGTAAGAAAAGGTGTCAAAGCTGTTAAACCGGGACAGATTTAGGTCTGAACAAAAGGGGTTAGACGTGGGTCTAAAAGTGTAATTAAGGGTAGCCCTTCTGGGAAGTTGGTTTTATGTATTCTTTGACTCCCACGCGAAGGATAGCCGTTAATAAGTTGTGTAAGTATGATTCTCTGGTCAAAACATTTTGGTGTGCGTGCAGATCCGAATCTGGATAGTTTTGTTGTTTGATTTTCTAGAGGGCACTTGTGTGTGTTTTAGTTCATGGCCTTCTGGTAGTGGCTTGTACACTCATGAGGGACCATGGTAAATTTTTGGTGTGAGTTTTGGAGTTCTGTTGGTTGTAATTTTATGTGGGTGAAATTACCCCAAAAATCTGCGTTTGTTGGTTAAATGTAAACAAGGGATTTAGTGAGTGTAAGCAATTAGTAGTGTGGGGTATGGAGTCGAGGTGACCCATGGTGGTTAATGTAACCGTTAGACATCCATCATATGTGTGTTACATGGACTTAAGCTTTTGGCTTGGTCGCGTGTAACGTGGTTCTATTTTGTTTGTTTAGATTTGTGTTAGACTTTTGTTGAAGTCGGAGTTTTCAGGTGAGTTTCATAGTCCCATTTTTCTTTGTTTTGAACTTGGGATGGAAATGATGCTTGTGTTGAAATAAGTTTTAAGTTGTTGTGATTACGTGGTTTAATTAGTGCATGGACTTGTAAGTGGTTATTGTATGCATACTTCATGTTATGTTTCTTTCTGTGTGGTTGTTCTGTGTGATTCCAATTGGAGGGTAGCTTTGTTACCCACTATTCGTCTGTGTGGTTCCAATTGGAGGGTGGTGACTCTACCCAATATTGTTCTGTGTGATTCCGATCGGAGGGTAATGATTACCCAATTATGTTGAATTTGGATCGTGGGCACGTTCCGTCCCGTTGATGGTTAATGTTGAGATTGCATGTTAGTACATTGATAGCTATCTTACTGTCCTGCCATGTTTTGATATCACAACGAACTTGTTGGAAAGGATTAGATTTTGTGTCTTAAACCTATGAACCTCACCAACTTTATGTTGACGTTTTTAAGCATCATTTTCAGGTGAGCGTCATAAGGATAAGATAGAAGGAAGCGAATAGGCGAGACCATAGTTGCATTTGAAGATGTTTATCTTTTATGATTTGGATTATGACTTTATTTTGGATTTTGAATGTGATGCTTTGTTTGTTTACGTTTAGTAATTTATGTCTTAATAAAGACACCTTTGGAGTTAAATTTTGTTTATTTTGGGTATTGTTATGGCACTTTGTGTCTACATAATGCTTTATTATTATGCATATAGAAATTCTCTATTTAGACGCCAAGTGTTGTGATGATATCCATGAAGTTACACTCGCGTTTCCGCCTTGGCGAGGTGTGACATAGTTTTTCTTGTAAGGAATTTAACTCGGTTTTAATGTTTCTTCCCTTAAATTTTTTTTCTTCTGATTAATGTACGTATTTGGCTATCCATTTCCTGCTCACGGATGGTCAGCTCAAATTTAGCACACTGTTCATATATGGCAACTTGATCCTTATAAATATTTAGTTCAGTGTTCATGGAATCATCAGGTGCAATTCAGTGTACTCATCGAACACACATTAATCATTAACTACAGAAGATTCACCACTTGGTACAACAAGACTTTTATCATGTTTCACATATTGTTCATATGGGACAACATTGCTATTACCCATATTTTCAATATCTGATTCAAAGATTTCTGTTGATTGTACTTTGTCGAGAATCTTTTGCTCATCAACCATGTCATATAGTTTTAGTACCTCTGATATGATAGCATCCTTGGAGGGACCGGCTTATTGAGGTGATGAGACCATTTGAGAAATATTAGCCATGAATATGGTCTGTGCCGTTGGTTCATCATCAACATCAGAGTCAAAAGCATCACAATCTGCAACTTGGAAGACATTGGGATTGTTCTATGCCAAATCATACACCGGTTGTTCATCCACATCTGCATCGTATGTTTTGGCATTCCCATCAGCAAGAAACAACAACTCTTCCTCATCTAACACAGCTCCATTATCTTGAGCTTGCACAAGCAGCATCTTATCCCTGAAGTACTCAGCATTCTGTGGACGTTTTGGTTGAGTACAGTTCCTAGCAATGTGTCCTTCTCCTCCACAGTTGTTGCACTTAATCGGTTTCCCTTGACCCTGTACCATGATCCTTCCTCGGTTCTGGACACCCACATAACCAGCTCCCGCTCCAACATTCCCAGTTACAGCTCCTACATTCCCTCGTGCATTATATCGTGGATTCATATTCTGCCTTCCTTGCACGTTCTGAAGCACAACCCTTCCATCTTCAATAGCATCATGATTTTGTAGATTAGATGAGGTTCTAAGATGGTTGTTGGTGTGGGGAAGTAAGTTTTTGTTTTGTTGAACCATTAGGGCCAGTTGGTTTGCAAGGTTTTCAATAAACATGTCAGATGGGGAATATCCTGAGTCTGGTATGGTAATGTGATTCTGATTCTGAGTTGGTATGACTTGGGATGCTTTGGTACTTATCCTCACATTTGAAAGAAATGCAGTCGAGTCATTTGAAGAGTTTGTAGCAGCAGTATTAGATTGAAATTTCTCCAAGATCAAACATTCAAATGCGGCATGTTTCTCATGTTGGAGTAAGTAAGCATACAACTGTTCATAGTTGGTGTTCTTCAGTCCTTTGTTCAACTTGATCAGAGAATAAATGCCATCTCGGGTTCATGTTGTTTACGAACTTGGAATTGAGTTGGATATTCGGCATTGTCATGTTGATGTTCCTCATATCATTCACAAGTTTGTGACACCTCACATGATACTCTGTGATACTTTCCCCTGGGTTCATCTTGAAATTCGCAAAGTCATCATAAATCTGTGACTCTCTATCTTCCTTACTTAGTTCTGAACCAGAGAGAAGCATCTTGACATTATCCCAAGACTACCTTGGCCTCGGTGTTGTGATTGATCAGCTTGTAAATGTCCTTTGGTAGACCTTGAAGTATGATGTTTGAAGCTCTAATGTTAGCATCATATCTCTTCTTCTCCTTATTATCCAGATCATCATACGTCCTTGGTCTGTCCAAACCCAAAACGAGGCCCATCGCCCAGCTTTCAAGATGATCTCTGGTTGTTCCCATTTCGAATGGTCCTTCATCAATTGACTTAATGATGTTGAGACCATTCTCTTTGCCCAAGCAGTACAGTCTGATTCTCTATGCCTAAGAGTCATAATCGGTTATATCAAGCATAGGAGGACGAGTATCGGATCCTGCAACTTGAACGTCATCAGCAACGGAAGAGATGATTGTAGACATGATTCCTAAGTATACGGGATTTTACTACTCTTTGATTAAACCGGGAAATAGATTCTTTCACGGGATTTTACTAAATCAAGAGGAAACCGTAGAACTTAACCCAAAAATGTCAAATTTCAAGTGACAAGTCGCAGTCTTGACAAATCGCACAATGGTCAAATCGCAGTGTGACAAATCGCAGTGAATCAAGCCTCAGAGACAAACCGCATAAAGTGACAAACCGCAGTAACAAAACGCATGAAGTAACAAATCGCGGTGACAAGTAGCGAAAGGTAATGTCAACTCACACCCAAGAGCACTCAAACCGATCTAGAAAAGCAATCCAGAGTCAAACCGCATAAAGAACAAGTTCAAAACCACACTTTTCCAATCAAAAACACTACAACCAAGATGAATCTAGCCTTCCAAACCAAAAACTAGACTAATATGATGATCCTAAACACAAAAGTACAATCAAAATCCAAACTTTAACACTAAATAAGATCAAGATGGTGAAAATGTCTCTAAACTCATTCAAACCCAAAACTTATGAAAACCAACTAAGAATCCAAGAACATGTAAAGTAGATGATCAAACCATGGCTCTCTGATACCATTTGTAACATATTGGTTTTCATAAGCACACAATCACAAGCACAAGGGTTCGATTAGTATGAGTCCTAGAGAGAGAAAGTGGAGAGAAATGGGAACTTCTAGTAAGAGAAACAAAAATATATTATGAAGCTGCACCCTTTGCCTTGCAAGGCAAATGGTATTTATAGTGTCATACAAGATAAGCCACCTACGGGCTATGGATCAGGAATACAGTGGGTAAAGACCCATTCGTCCTCCACGGTGTTACTTAAATAACTACTAGAAATACTAAAATGACTACAACTACGAGCTTTCTACTGATTACATATACTTTAGGTGACCGAGTCTTCAACTACCAGATTTTCTAAATCCCAACAGAAGTGGTTGATGTGGTGGTTGATCGTTGTTTGGTGGATTGTCACCCATGGTGAAAAGTAACAAAGTTACGAACAAAAACACGAAGAAGGGGGATAGACTACAAGGAAGCTAATGAAAAAGAGAAAAAAATCTCCTTTGATAGGAATCAAGCGAGTGGACCTAAACGAGATAGAAATCTATCTAGCTATTATATTCCACGGCAGCGGCGCCAAAAACTTGATAGTAGGGTTCGGGTCGAGAAAACCTCCTTTTCACGAGCAAGCTTTTTAACCCCAGGCAAAGGAACCTAATCGTTGTAGTGTAGTATGGGGTAAGCCTCGGGGATTGGTATCGTTCTCTAGGGAAATAGGAATGCTAGAAAGAGATTTATGACGAGAAGGTGGGTTGAGGATGATTCTTTTTATTCTTTTTTATGTTTTTTTAGAAAGCAAGGGTAAATATCTCGGGGTATATGATTGGGGGTGGTACTTCTACCGCTTTCACTACTTTAACTAATTTTCTAATTTACTAATTAACCTAAGGATAGATTATGCTAATTGATGTGTGCTCGTATGATGATTAAAGATGTGTTCACTTAGATGCTATTACTACCTACTTATCTTTTATTGGTCGGTTGAATTGTCACTTCCTTTATATTAATTAGTGCGTTGTATTCCATTTGGTCGTAGGGTGGTGCCTAATTCCCTAGTTCTATGAATTGTAACTCTCCTCTAGCATACCCGGGATCGGCAAGTGCAATAGCATCTCCCCTGAATACACTACTATCCTAAATCTACAATTCACACAATAAACACAACGAATGGCCTAATGTGCATTCGAAGGCTTTTTTGCTATTTAGGACGTTCAAGCTAACAACATGAAAGAATAAGCCAGTTTTCTTACTCTAGCGTCTACCAATTAAGACAAGAGACAACCTAACAACAATCAATAACTAGGTTTCATAGATCTAAGCAAACACAAGAATAATTTAGCTAGACATGTTAAAGAAGCAAGCATACACACAAACAATTGAGCATGGGGTAGACATAATGATAAATTGGATAAACAAACTTATCTTGATGTTTAAAATAGGGTATGGAACCCTAGAATATTGTCCAAGTCAGACTACAACTGAGTTAGGGTTTGCTCTCCAAAGTTCTACCTCCTAAAATACAGAAAAATCGAATTCTATATATACATTAACAATCGCGACGGTGTCACCTTTTGCTAGTGACGCCGTTAGGTAGCTGTCATTAGGGTTTCGTCTGGGCCAAGTCATCGTTGGTACGACGTCACTTGAGGAGTGTGACGCCGTCAGTCTTTAGTAGCGACGTCGTCTGAATCTTGGATCTTGGGTGTCTGGTGTGGAAATTGTGAGTGACGCCTTCCAGAAATAATGTGTGACGCCGTCAGGTTTAGGACCAGAAATTCCGTTGAGCAGTCGCTTGCACTTTTGATCAAGTCTTCTATAGGGGGATAGCGTCGCCCTTTGGTTGGGACGCCGTCAGGTGCTGCTGGAGACCCTTTGATGTTGACTTTGCCATTTTCTTCATGTTTTCGCTCCTTTTCGTCCAAATGTGCTTTTTTCTAGCATTTTGCTTCCAAAAGACCTAAAATGTGAAAAGGAACGATTTTGAGTAGTAACGGATATAAAATGTGTTGATTTAGGGCTTAAATGGCCCCCTAAAAATGTATGTTTTAAATCCTTATCATAGTACATGAGGTGTAGGAGCCTTTTTTAGTAAACCTTTCTCATAGTCAATGAGCATTGCATGTAACTCACTAATTGTCTTCCCCGTGCAATGCATATTATAATTGTACACAAATCAAGCAAATTTCTTGTTAAGGGATCTGTTGATGAGGCCAACGCAAATATCTTGCGAAAGTTGGTAGTTGAGACGCTCAAGTTGATCAATGTAACGTTTTATCTCAAGTACATGAGTACTCATAGATTTACCGTCCTCCATTTTGTAGCCGTGTAGAGAATCTAGAAGATCAAAAGTTCTACACCTGCCTTATTCTCAAAAATAGATTTGAGCTCAGTAAGCATATTTTGGGGAGAATGATGCTCAAATTACTTTTGCAAAGTGGGAACTATACTACCCAGCATAAGACATGCGACCTCATTGTGACGGTCATACTGAGTAGTCCATGCTGCTAAAACCTCATTTGTATAGTTTGTAGGAGGAGCTGGAGGACAAGGCTATTCCAATACATCTAGTCTTTTAGCAACTCACAGGACATTTCTCAGCTGCCTATACCAATAATTGAAATTATTGCCAATCAATTTTTCTTGATTAATCATAGATTTGAAAGCAGAACTTATTGTGTGGTTATCAGGTTGAGCCATTCTACAGAAAGTTAGTACTTTCGATAATTCAACTTTTAAAAAAAATTAAATACCCATTGGTTAATATTCATATAAACCATAAAATTTTCTTAAAGCTAGGATCCAAATTAATATATTACCATTAAATCAGTTGATCTGCTAGTAATGATAGTATTTAGTAAGGTAATAGTCGAACAATAATTGTCAAACCTGTTGCAATTCCTAGATCATTATGGGATTTACTAATTGCCAAACTCGTGGCAATGTAAACATGTTTCATCCCATCTTATGCCTTGGGTTACTAGATTTCACTCTAACTCGATTAAGTTGTCCAATTTTAAAAACTATAAATTTATCCCAGATATGTCTAACATAACGTAGAGATTTACCTTGGGATTATAATCTAGCTACGTCTAACGTAATGTAAATTAAAACTATAAGTGTTTCTTTAACTGTATGGCATAAACTTAAATTCCAAAGGGTACAAATTCTTTTGATTGTGTGTAATCAAATATGTACGAAGAAGCATGCATACATCTTCGTATCAAAGTTTTTAATAAAACTTTACTCAATTAAGTTTTCTTATTAAGAATAAAACAACAAAGTTTTAATCGAGGTATTGGGTAAACCAATCAAAGAATTACCAATAATTATTATCTAATATATCGTACTACTGCATGAGTCAAAAGACCCAAGTTATTCGGTTAATCACCACAAAGTGCCGTGTAGAATTAAGATAATTCACCCTTAAGATGTTTTTGTCAATCAAATAGTCGTAGGTAACTCCATTTTGACGTACAAAGAAGCGGAGAAGCGGGTCAGCGCGAAGCTTATTAAAAACCTTTTTCTTAGGTTGCAAATACATGACACCCTCCTTATACCTCTCTTATAGTTTGTGAACAATGGATGAGCCTTTCTAACTATTTAAACAAATAACATCAATCGACTAAAAGTTTAAGCTTTCATTCTTAAAAACACATTAAAACCATTATTAGTCCGGTTTAATTTTCTTTTTATAAAAAACACCCTTTGCTTTGTTACTTATCAAACAATAATAAAAGCAAACAAGAAAATAACCAACTAATAATAAACATGCATAAATAAAATCAACTAACATGTATATTTTGAACTAAGACTCCCAGTTATTTTCGATCTAGGTACAAGTGAACCACATACATCGATAAATCTATTGCGTAAGTTCCACGTTAAAAATATACAATAACACACAAAAGTTGATTAAATAAACGATACATAATGAGGTCTTCCCCAATTTTACAATTAATTAAATTTTATGTAATTAACGTGTCATGCAAACCTAAAACCCTAATTAATTAACATATATCTATTTAATTAAGCATGTAAACAATACATAACAATTAAAGCATATACATATCAAATATTATATATCCATGACAAAACATGCATGTTTTCATCATGGATCCCCACATAGTCACTTATTATCATATAATCAAGTCAAGCAAGAACGAATATATAACGACATAAATCAATTACTCATTAATCATAATACATAAAAAATTACACGCAACCTAAGGTTTCTACAAATTTGTGAAACCTAAATTTTTTTTTAATTACAAGGCAATCGGCCTTTATTAAAAAAAAATTAACCCTAGAAACAAAGAAACATGCAATAATCATTCAAATATTTGATTTTTATGCGTTTAGGTAATTAATTACACAATATTAATAGTTCGTGATGCCACTGTTAGAATTAATAATCATGACAAGCATATTAATAATATAAATAACATAGAGCACGCAATAGAAGACTTAATCAAATACTTGTAATTAATTAACCAAAACATAAAAGTAAACGTACCTTGCAAGCAATCCAAGCAAACACAAGAGATCAAGAATAACAAACCCTAAAGTCAGGGTTTATGCAAATCGACACACACACTAAATCGATTAGGTTTCTTCACAAAATCCAATTGGGATTTTCCTATGATCTTGTAGACGCATATTGATAGCGACTCAATGTGAATGCTAGTTTCTTGATCACAATAGCTTAACCAAACACTTTCGTTATGCTCAAGGTCAATCACATATCCCTTCGTGGGGTTTCGTATTGTCGACCAAGGAGTAAGAGGGAGAGAAGAAAAGAAGTTTGGTCAACTATAGAGAATCAAGTGTACCAAAGAATGAATACATGGGGATGTATTTATACTATAATGGTAGAGTCCAAGTTTACAAAGGATTCCTATGTGGTTCGACCGGTTTCAAGCCTAAGAGGGGTTTCTAGAACCTTCTCTTGGCTTGTTTCCTTTTCTTCATATCCTTTTTACATTTAACGACCGTTAGCCTTTTTACTGTTAAGTCCTAACGACCGTTAAACGCTTATTGTGAAATAATAATTAATTCATAACATTTATATTAATTATTATACATTGAATCTCATACGCAATGAGTGCAATCCCATAGCCTCATGTTTGAATCCGGTCACCGTATATTAAATATAGTCCATAAACTTACACACCATAACTTCATGACTACATTTCCTTGTCTAAGCAAGGCATCATCATACAAGTTATAACTATCCTGGACATCATCATGAATGAGACACGCCACTAGATTACATTTCTGTACTACTTAATAATACTCACTATATCGGCACCACATCCTCACAAGAATAATGAAGTATTAGTGAGAAAGTAGGCCTCACCTAGTGGATAGATCACATCTGTGTGAATCCCAATCAAACCTCCTTTGGCAGTGTAGAATGTAGTCTTAAATTTAAAAATTATATGAACATTACCCATTGAAGCCATTTTTGTACTTTAGATTTACACTTAAGTTATAATGCAAGTAAGGGCTTTACCTGATTTGAGTTGTGTGGCAATGGGTTCAAACTCCATAGTCAGCCATTAGGTCAGAAACGATGGTTACCACAAAAAAAAAAAAAAATGTAGATTTAGTTAGAATCAAACATGCATGAGAGGTATCCATTTTAATGCTTCTACATTGATTGATGAATCAATGTGTACATTTAATTTAAGTTGCAGACTAGGGAAGTATGCGTACAAGTCACAGATACTTGAACAATGAGTGTTAAGGCATCAGTATCATTAGCTAGTGGATGTTATTCATGTTAGGCATAGACGAAACTTAAAAAGTTTAATTAGAGGGACACAACTTTAATATTTTTATTTTAGGAGGGCTAGTTTACATATTCGGATATTCATATAACATTCGTACTAATAATACATAGGGTAAATTGCAAAAATGGTCCCTAAAGTAGCCCAAATGCGCAAAAAATACACCGAGACAAAAAGTATTGCAAAAACAACATTAATGTTCCATATTTTTGCAAAAAAAAGCCACGGAGAGCTACTTTATGCTAATCTTCATTATGTTTGTCGTTAAGTGCCTCGTCACTTAGGGCATTATTGTCATTTCACTCGTCTTATTGCCGCCAAATTTGTTATATCAATGCGGCATGACCTCAATGGCTAAATTTGCAAAGTCAGTTATCATGTTTGCATATTAAATTGTCAAAGTCTTCAGTCATTACACACACACCTTTAACAAAAAAATTATCATTTCCTTAACCAGTAACATGTCTCGCTATCTTGATCTCGTGCTTGCCTGTAACTCATTTGTCATATCGGAAATGATGCTAGCCCATTACCAGCGAGAGGTTGGGGAAGACATTTAGCATGCACTCGAATTGATGAATAGGTGCCGAAGGCTTTCTAATATGTTTGAAATTAGGGGGGCCTGATTGGTGAGCTCCAAAACTTAAGGGGTTCGAGAGTTGCAAGGTCGAATGTTAACAAGCTTATGAGGATTCAGACACCTGATATGCGAAGGATGAGGGGGTTGATGAGGATGCTTAAGCAAACTAACGACAGCATTGTTTCCAAGATTGAGTTTGCTGTAAGGAAAACGTACATGTGAGGGGGTTGGGTACTGGAGGCCGGGATGGTTTCTTTTGTTGTTTATGATGAATGTAGGTAGTAGGGGGTTGGGGACTTGTGGTTTTTTTTGTTGTTCTTGCTTCCCCTGTTCAATGTAGATGTAGATGTAGATAGGAGTTGTGGTTTCCCCTATTGTTAGCTTGTACATGTATGGTTGATGAATGTCAGGGGTCGTTTGATCCCCATTTTCTTTGTATACAGTTATCGAACCGTAAAACACAAACATAAAACACAAACACAAACTTGTAAATGCTATTAATCGAACCATAAAACACAAACACAAACATATTATGTATAAGAAATTGGATGCAATAACAAAGTACTGATAGGAGTGAACTATCACTAAAGATTAACCCATATGTAATACTTCAAGTTACATAATATCGTTCGGCATGTACCAAAAAGATGAACCCATCACACTACCTCCACACAACCCTCGCTCTATCCAAACAGAGGTAATATAGTTCAAGTCACATTAGCTAAATTACATACGTAATATACAACCAAATTAAAACTGTTTTTGTTTCTACACATTACATAATCCAAAAAGATGAACCCATTTGTCAAACTTTAAAAGCTTCTACTGGATGAACCAACAAGTAATCAACTATACATGCACAATCAAAATATTCAATGTAATGAGGTTAGTATAATATGCAATGAAATGTATCCAAAAAAATTGCTAAACAATTCATTAGACTCACCTAGTCAAAATAACACCACTTTGTTTCTCATTGATCTTGGTGCCCTTAGACCCAGTACGCAATTAGTGATTTTAACATCACTTCTTGGTCTAAAAAAACCCGCACCCCTAGCTCCCACATTCCCTGAACCAACACATGTTGTCTTCTTCATATAACCACCCTCTAATGACAATACCATCCGCTTTTTCCTCAACAAGATCATCCTCATAAACCATTTTCCTTTTCCCTTATCCATGCACCTCTTCACCAACTTTTTATTCTTCCCAATTCAAAGATCAACATCACCTACAACCTTTCTTTTCAAGTGTATACTTTCCCCTAGTTTAAGTACTAGTCCTAAAAGGAGTTGAAGTACTAGTCCTAAAAGGAGTTGAAGTACTAGAGCACCGCAAGCTAGCATCTTCTTCTACCCATCCGACAACCTCCCCACCATCACCCTCTAAATCGATGTTTTTTAAATAGTATTCAGAATACCTTTGTTTTTTGTGAGCAGCAAACAAATCGACAAAACCATCCTGACAACCTAGTTCGAACATTGTATGCACATCATTGTCTGTGTGAATCAGCTTCAAACCTTCTTCTAATGATTTGTCAGGCAAACAAAAGAACAGTGCCCATTTTCTCCCCTAATGCGTGATAACATATGATCCAGAACAAAACTAAAGATATTTCTATCAGAGACAAAGGCACAAAGTGTAGAAGCGTTCCCTTGTACATACCTCAATGGAGCAAATTCAAAGAATCCATTATTGTGCATGCTGAACATAATTTCATCCTAATAAGCAATTAAACTTGCCACCGTTTAAATTCAACGTCAATAGTCAATTAAAGTAACACATTATTCACATTTATCATTTTAATTCAAACATCAAGTCTAAAGAGCTACTATAGCTGCTACAACAAACAGTTATTCAAACAAGTGCAGACTCATGTATATAGGCTCAAGTGAAGCAGTGTAATGCAGTGTTATATATCTCATCACATTGTACAAGACATCAATCCTACTTACTGAAGATGCAAACCTATTGATTATGTATCTTGTATAGTTGTAGTTTAGCTATGCCAAACACTCCTAAACCATCAATACTACTTAGTTAGTATAGCAGTACAACTGCTATACCAAACACTCCTACATTTACCATTCTAATGGCCTACTTAGAACCATAATACTCTGCTTATCCTAAACCAATCAGGGCACTCAATCATAACACTCAATATCAGCATAAAACAGTCTATAAAAAAGATCACAACATTCAACATAAAAATTAAAATGACACATAAATGAAGTATAATACATTAACATACCCTCCCTCTTCCTCCCACTCCTAACAGGCCTTCTCCTATTCTTTTTTTGTGTCATTGTACTCGGATTATCACTCCCCCTCTCTTCCTTCTACTCCCAACAGGCCTTCCCCTCTTCCTTTTTTGTGTCATTGTACTCGGATTATCACTCCCCTCCCTCTTCCTCCCACTCCCAACAAGCCTTCCCCTCTTTTTTTGGTGACATTGTACTCGGATTATGGATTGGTACAAAAAAAAGTTATCTTTTTTCTGGCCCTTCCCTTCCCTCTTTTTGTCTCTACAACTACCTCATTGTTAGTCCCGCTACCACTTCCAAGGGTAGGAATAGATATCGCACCACTACCACCCGTATTTGGTTCGTTGTAAGTTTTGTTCCATAGCCATTGAAGAATAGGTTCTATCATCTCCTTCCCTATGTTCTTATACGAACCATACTTGGCAATTACTTCATCACCAAATCTAGCCATAACTTTCTCAAAGACTTCATCATTTAATAAAACTTTCCCTTATCATTATTTGCCATAGCTGGGTTTGGTTGTGTCGATTTTTTGTTTTTTCAAAGCTAAGGTTTGACTAATGATTATCGATTTGAAAGTATGTTAAATGAAGTTAATTTATTTCTGGTTGTGCTGATTTAATGTTTTCTGCAGAAGCCTACTCTAGTTGATTAAATGACGTTAAGTTATCTTTGCAAATATTTTCCTTGAAGTATAGTTGGCGGGAGAGACTGAGACGAGTAAAATGACAATATTGCCCTCAGTGACGAGGCACTTAACGAGAAACATAACGAAGTTTAGCAGAAAGTAGCTCTCGGTGGCGTTTTTGTAAAAATATGAAACATTAATGTCGTTTTTGCAATACTTTTTGTCTCGGTGTATTCGCATTTGGGCTACTTTAGGGACCACTTTTGCAATTTACCCTAATGCATATTAGGCTATGAGCAGTGGTGACCTGGGTCACCTGTGCCACATCAGCTTTCTCTCTCCGACGACCTAGTTGCCACAGTGGTGACCTAGTTAATTTTTTTTTAATTTAAATATTTTTAACAACAAAATTAAACTTCATTAATAAAAATACTTAAACATTACAACAATAACTAAAAACTTAAACTAATAAAATGTAATCATTACAAAACTTATTAAAAACTAAAAACATCACAAAAAATCTTCATCGTCAGTTCTGTCTTCGTCACTTTTGTGTTCATCTTCAATCTCTTGATTGCCTACATTTCCACGGTTTCTCCAAACGTGTTCGACCAAATCAGATTTTAAGTTTAGATGAGTTGATCGGTCCATTATCTCCTGAGTAACTACTAAGGATTCTGCATGGGATCTTAACGGATCATGATCACGGTGGCCTTCTTGTGCAAACCATGTAGGACATATCGCCCGCTGCTTGTGTCGGATGATCATATTATGTAATATGATACACGTGTACACAATATTTCGAAGATCACGTTGGTACAACCCTCGAGCCGGAACTTTAAGCATTTTCCACTTCTTCTTCAACACACCGAAAGCTCGTTCCACATCTTTCCTTGTCGCTGCAGTGCTTCCTCTTGTACAATATTCTTTTTCATCACCCAGGAGGATTTGAAATGGACTTAATAAGAATGACCATTCGGATATATCCCGTCAAGAAGATAATATCCCTTTGTAAGCAACATCGTTAGCCTCAAATTCAAGTTCGGTGCTCTCCCAGATTTGATATCATTGAAAACGGGAGAACAATGTAAAACGTTTATGTCGTTATTCATCCCAGAGACACCAAAGAATGCATGCCAAATCCATAAATCTTGGGAGGCGGTCGCTTCCAATAAAATGAATGGACGTGGCCCGTGATCACCCCTAGCAAATTGACCTCTCAAACTATTTGGGCAATTCTCCCACTCCCAACTTGTACAATCAATGCTTCTCATCATCCTAGGAAACCCATGCTTATGCTCATGATGAGCATATAATCTTTCAAGGTCAGAATACGTGGGCTTTCACAAATACTCAGCACTATATAACTCTATAATAAGCGTACAAAAGTTACGGAGACAATCATGTGTTGTTGTTGTAGCAAATTGCAGATACTCGTCAAGAGAATCAGGAACGACCACGTATCCTAATTGACGAATTGCCGCAGTACACTTGATCAATGGGGAAATACCAAGTACGCCTCTACAATCAGGAGTTTAATTTGTTGAAAATAAGAAGAATAATTGGTTATCTTTCAAACAATTTGGGTGAATAGTTCTCGGCTCATTCGGAACCATTGACGGGAATGTTCTTTCGTCATACAACAGTTCTTCGGAGAAGTAAGCGGCAGCTAAACGATTATGAGCACCCTCATGATCCCTAGGCGTGTAGTTTCGTCGAACCTTTAGCAGTGACGCTTGGTAAGCTTCCCAAGCATACTGCGTAAAATCCACAAACTCCGTAAACTCGCTCATAACTTCTTCCTCGTCGGAAGACGAAGAATTAAAAAATATCTCGTAACACATAATTAACAAAATGTGTTTGAAGGTGTTTATGAGAACTTGTTTGAATCGTGTTTGAAATTGTGTGTTTAAAAATGTGTTTGATGTTGTTATTTATAATGATGTAAAAGTGGAAGTTTTTTTTTAGCCCAACAGTGCAAATTTTTTGTCAAATAGTGAGTACTAAACTCGGTTGGGAGGACGAACTAGTTCGTGTGTTTCTTGCAATTCAACCGGCCTCAACCGATCACCCACAGTGGGGTGACCGATCGTCGACCGAGCTCAACCGATCCTCTCGACTGATCCATTGTCTGCAGCCTTAGTGTAAGATGTAAAAGGTTAAATTGTACTTTTGGCTAAATATTTTGAGAGGGTCACGACCCCTCCCAGTCCTCAATAAGTTCTGTTTATGAGGCGGTGTTTTTTATCTATCATAGGACTTAACCTATTAGTTGGTTTAGCTACGCTACTAATAGCAACTTATGGGCTACGTCCTTTGACTTAGCCCGCAATATGAATAATATTTAGGGGTGAGATATTCATACCCTCCTATAGGGAGGGTATCCAATGATTGCATGCATCGAAAATTTATACGGTGTGTATAGCGGTTTGTACATTTTGACTAAAAACTTATGTTATCTTATCATAGGGAGGGTATGTATAGGGCATCTATAATATTTATTCATAGGTATACATCAAGGCATCAACTCTCTTGATTAAGACATTTGATTGTTGCTACGTAACAGATAACTGACTGAAAACGACAACCAGTTTTTTATATAACTAGAATAAGCTCGTCTTTTATAGTCAACCAAATACTTGAACAATAATTCCAAAAACTAATGATCTTTTATTAACGATGAAAGGGCTATGTTATACAAACCCTCCTTATATTATCACATCAAGAGATTTTGGTCAAACCATATAACCCGTGATCGCACTATATCTGTTCACGACGATCAAACGATTGAATCTTATCCCGAAGGTGAGTAACCCCACTATGAAATTACCAATGCAAGTAGTATCATTATTAAACTAAACTAAAAGACAAGACTGACTCTTGGGACAAACTTCAAGTCCTTGGTGTAATAAAAGAAGCGAGGGAATCATGCAACTGCATATATTTTTTCATAGTAGGTAGGGCAGCTCACCTTCTAAGTCAAACTGTTCCAACATACATCTACGTATATTTATCACTTTTATCAAATAATCTAGATGTATAGTTTATAATCATCATAAAACAACATTAATATTTCTCATAATCACATAAACAAATTTTTTTGGTAGCCGTGGTTTTTGACATTTTGATTGACTGATTCACTGAGTTTGAACCCGCCGCACACGTACACAAACCGGATAAAACCTCTAGAAATTGCAAAAAAAATATAAATATTGCAGTCAAAGCACACTTCTATTTAGGTAGATGAAAGCAAAGTTTTAAAGATTGGAATTCTACCTAGATTCATTTTCGTCTTTGCAAAATTTTGATCGTAAGATCGGATCGAAATTCTAAAATTCTACTACAATATCATTTTTATAATATTCTTTGTGATATTATTCAAATATACAAATTATTATATAGTATAAACATAAAATTATATGAATGTTTTATTAAATATTGTTCTAATTTATGAATGTAGAATGTTTAAAAATAATCACATGTTATTTTTAAAGGGTTTTTCTAACTTATGTCATGGTGGCACAAGCTTAAAATTGTGTAATGAACGTTTCTTTAAATAACTTAATTTTCATATAAAACATGCGTAATTTTGGTAGATATCATAAATTTAGAAAATTATTAATATCAACGAACATGAGAATATGGTAATTTGAGTTCATTTAATGCGTCTTAACCTCGTGGTACAAGTTAGAAATTCTTTTTATTTAAATTTATATAAAAGCATACTCCATTTTGTACTTTTTTAGTTTGCGGTTCGAAAAAAATAAAATCAGATCAGATTAGATCTTAAGATCCTATGATCAAGATCGGAATCCTATAAGATCCACTACAAAAAATACCTCTATTATCCACACTTATTTTACTACGGTATGGTCAAGTGTGGACATTTTTTTATATAGATAATAATTTTGCTACATTAATATGTGTCACAAATATTTTAAAAACTAATCCACATATATAAGTGTGTACAATTACAATAAAACTACACTTAAATGTGTACCACTTTTTATTATAAACATTTTTTTGCAATTTTGCCATACTTTTATGTGGATATTAAAAAAAAAAAAAAAAAAAAAAAAAAAAAAAAAATCACACTTTTAACTATAGAAATTTGGATACCCACGTTTATATGTGTAAAAATTCGCCACATCCATTATTACCACACATGAGAAAGTGTAGAATCAATAATTTTATATATTTTTAATTGTGGCCATTTAACCTTTAAAATGTAAAAAATTCAACTAGTTTTTTTTAGTGATCTTAATCTTTCTTCACATCATTTTTGCTTTGTAAATCGTAAAATCGTAAAATAAAAAGCGGAATCTTTATAACTATCGATGAAACTATTAATTAGAAACCGACCTCTTATTATATAACTTTACGGTACACAAACTTTAAATTAATGAACTACTATATAATAAAGGAAAGTAGAAAACAACACAAACTTTGAGACAAAATCCAACGTGCATGACTTCATGCCAAATAAAAGGGTCCTTCTATTGCTACGAAGCTACCCAGCCGCCACCCTTGTCCCCTTCGTCCTCTTTTCAAGACAACATGGTTTTTGTCGGTTCATTAGTATTTTTGATGATTTTAAGCGTTTGAACATTAAACTTTATATTTACATTCCGCATTTTCGATTTATAGCTTTTGATATAAACAAAATTATAAAAAAAATAAAAATTAAAAAAAAAAAAAAAAAAAAAGGGGTGGGGTCTTAATAACCAAATGGGGATTAATAACTCAACCCAAATAAAATATGGAATCACAATAATTTGCTTGCAACTCACTATTCCCTGCAAAGCAAACTACTCCACATTATATATTTAAAGAATGATCATGGGGCTTGTGGTGCAGTGGTAGAAACAAGAATTAAGCCCACAAGTGAGGAGAATAATGGGTGGGTGACCTCGGGAAGTCCTCACTTGTCGACCACAAGCTCTGCTGATATTAGGCAATGGAGAGGAGAGCGCAGAAGCCATTAGTTAAGCAGGTTGAATCCGAGCCGCCCGTTTCATCCGGCCACATACTCGGTAATTATAATCGTGTGGGGCAGACGCAGTTTCCGGTGACGCCGTTAAAATCCCCACTACGCCTGGTGGACCCGATTAAGACAACATAGTCTGGTATGTGGTGGATGAGGCTCACAAGTGAGTGGAGTGCGACTATAATCCAAAAATGAAAGTCACCTTCAAAAAATATATATATATATTTAAAGAATGAATTGATACACTAGTCACATATATATTTTCTAAGCTCTATATTTTTTTACGACCGTTACATCTTGATCAACACAATCCTTCTCATATCGTGTTTTATTATTAGTTTAGTTTTTTAACACGTAACTAATTAAATGCTGGTGAAAATAACTCTTTATAAGACGTACAATTGCTTTGGTAAAGTTTTTAAAGTTTTTATGGTTTGCAACGAAAAAAGATGTTACTGAAGTGCTACTCGATTGGTACCACAACACAAAGTATAGAACCACAGTTTGAATCGAGAAATCTTATTAATAAAAATTAGTAGTTACACCTTTTTAATTATAATGCGGAAAATATAGGCCCATAATAATAAAGCGGTCTCAAATATAAGTGTCGAAGTCATCTATGACCATGCCATGCCAATGCCCAAGCGCCTCCAAAGTTTAGCTATCGTCTTAATATCTGAAAATACATGCTAAAAGTCAACGCAAAGGTTGGTGAGTTCACAAGTTTTAATATACCAAGTAGTTTCCAAAACATGAAAATCAATTGGTTGTTAAAGTTTCAAAAGGGTCCATTATATATGCAGCGTGTTCATGCCTTGAATGTTCCACTACTTAAGCCGATTCAGCCTATTCATGCCTCTACGTGCAACATGCTCTAACCATAGGCATGACCTTGAATATCATCTTAAGTTTTTTAGACATGATTTAGCCGCAAGGCTAGTTTGGACTTAATGGCCGATTCTTGTTTTAAAACTTGGTTCATTGGATTAGACTTTGCTAGACTTTGACAAATTAAGTAAATGACCATATTCATGTTAAACTACTTCACGATACACGACCTCTTGATTTTGATAGCCCATTCGATGGTACGAGGTTATTTATACAAGGGCTATAGGCCAAACAACACTTAAGGGATACATGAACTTAAAATATATGTACAACATCATATTGAAAGCCAACAAACTACATATACTTGTACACTTATATCATACACTATACTAAAACGCGAATACTATACTTTCGTAGGTAATCGTTAAAGATCGTGGTCTTGCCATACTCTATTGTTGACATACATTACATAGTTACACTCCGTTGCTGATCACTACAGTTAGTTCATAGCCCCCAACTTTTGTTTTAACTGTTTATAAATTACTTTGGGATGAGATACATACTCGACTACTTGCTTTTACTTTCACAAGTACTTTAAACTATTACGTATTACTGTGAGTTTCACAGCCCCGTTTTACTGTTTTACTCGTTTTGGGGTGAAAAGCATGCTATGATTACTTAAAACTAAATTGGTTGTGCATTCATGGAATTATGGATTTACTGAACTGATTTAATCTACTGTGCTCTGCTATTTTGTGCAAACTGATATGTATGCTTATGTTTGGCGCCTGAGAACAATTGTGAAAGTCCCCTGGTACTACACTACTTATTAACTTACTCTCACTGTACGGGACGAGCCGTTGATATTTATGGATAGCGCTATTTAGGGGTAGAGCCATCCCCTCACTCCACTAACGGGAGTGCATAGTATCCCCCAAAAATAAATATGGCTTGCAGTGAAAAAAGATGTTACTGGGGTGTTACACACAAACTATGGCGAATGCGAACGAACCAACGAGGTACGATGAATGATACTTACACGAATTGGGAGAGAACTTGTAGCAGAGGTTGATCTGGCGAATAATTTGCTTACCAAGTTGACACGGTATCCCGAGGAAATGCGAAGCCGTGATCCAGAAATGATTAGGGTGCATTCGTTGCCCCTCAATGTGCCCATCAACAACTACAAGTTGCACACGCATCAAATGTTATGTGAGTTACATCCCACTTATGGGCCGCTTGCGAGGAGTTGCTGCGAAGCATTGTCGAGAAGCAAGAATTCATCCGCATTTTACGAGCACTATAAAGCTTGAATCATGTTTTAGTTTTTTATTTCGTAACTTTAAGTTTTTAATTATTTGTGTTTAGTTTTTTATTTCGTACGTTTAGGTTTATAATTTTCTTTGTTTTAGTTTTTTTATTTCATACGTGTTTGTTTTTTTATTATGTATGTTTTAGTTTTTATTGAATGAAATTAAGTTTGTTTGGAAAAAATGGTAAAGAATTGGGGATGGGTGGTGTCCAAATGAGGAATTGAAGCTTGTTATGAGTTAAAAGGTATTTGAAAGTGGGACTGTTGAAGTGAGGTGGCACCCGGTTTCGCTCTGCTATTTGGGATTGTGGTGTTAACAAGTCCCCGGGTCAGGATGGATTTTCTTTTGAGTTTTTAGGAAATTTTGGAAGTACATTGGGCGGATTACGTGACGCGTGGAGCATTTTTACTAATGGATCTTTTCTCTGAGTTGTAATGCGTCCTTTGTAGCTTTAATTCCTAAAGTTGCGGATGCTAAATTTGTCAAAGATTATCGTCCTATCAGTCTCATTGGATGCGTTTATAAAGTGGTAACTAAGATTATGGCTAATCGTTTGGCTATGGTCATTAACGACATTGTTTCTGCTACTCAATCGGCGTTTGTTGCTAAGAGACAAATTTTAGATGGCCCATTCATCTTAAACGAAGTTCTTCAATGGTGTAAAAGGAAGAAGAAGAAAGCTATGTTTTTTAAGGTTGACTTTGCTAAGGCTTACGATTCGGTTAGATGGGATTACTTGATTGACGTCTTAGAAGCTTTTGGTTTCGGTCCTACTTGGTGTAAGTGGATTCGTGGTACTTTTTGTTTTGCTAAGGGCTCGATTCTTATCAATGGAAGTCCGTCAAGTGAGTTTCAATTTCATCAGGGATTAAAGCAGGGTGATCCGCTTTCTCCCTTTCTTTTCATTCTTGTGATGGAATCCCTTCATATTTCCGTTAGTTGAGCATTTCAAAATCGGCAGTTTACTGGTATACAGCTTCATGACTCTCTTTGCTTATCTCATTTGTTTTTTGCTGATGACGCTTTGTTTATGGGGGAGTGGTCGGACACAAATTTACGTGGTATTCTCCAAATCTTGAAATGTTTTCGTTTAGCTTCAGGGTTGCATATTAATCGAGTAAAAGCCGCTTAATGGGGTGGGCATTCGCGTGATGTTATGTCGATATGGCGAATTCAATAGGATGTGCCGTTATGCGAAATTCATTCCGTTACCTTGGGGTCTCGGTGGGTGAGTCTATGTCTCGGTTGAAATCTTGGGACGTTGTTGTGTCTAAGTTGGCTCGCTTGTCTAATTGGAAAGTTGAAACTTTATCTGTTGGAGGTAGACTCACTTTGTTGAAGTCGGTTTGGGTGCTACTCCCATTTTCTATATGTCTATTTTCAAAACTCCTTTAGGAGTGATTAAAGTGATGGAGTCGTTCTGGAACAAATTTTTCAAGGGTCAGTATGTTGGAGAAAAAATCTCTTGGGTGGCTTGGAATAAAGTTTTAGCTTCTAAGAAAAAGGTGGTCTAGGTGTGGCTAGTTTTTATGCCCTTAATCGAGCCCTACTCCTTAAATGGGTTTGGCGGTTTGTGACTCAAGACGACTCTCTTTGGTTTCATGTTATTCAAGCTATTCACGGGCCTCGTATGCAGTTTGATAATCAGTCTAATCAGCCTCCGTCTCTTTGGATTTCTATTCTAAAGGTGGTTTCTGAGCTTAAAAAGAGGGGTTTTGATTTTCTAGCTAATTGTTTTAAACGTGTCGGGGACGGTTCGAATACCAGATTCTGGTTAGATATTTGGAAAGGCGGTGTGTCTTTTCGTGATGCTTTTCCTCGGTTGTTTGCTTTGGAGTTGAATCCTCAGGTTTCTGTTCGTGATAAAATGGGTTTTTCTTTGGATCATTCATTTCGAAGGCAGGTTAGAGGGGGTGTGGAATCAGAACAATTTAACAGTTTGGTCGATATTATGAACAGTGTGATCTTATCTCCTTCTCAGGATCGTTGGTTTTATTCGATCTCTCCTGACGGGGAGTTTTCTGTTAAAGTCACTCGTTCTCTCATTGACGAGGTGTTTTTGCCTTCTCATAATGTTCCTACTAGGTGGGTGAAGAGTGTGCCGGGTAAGGTTAATGTGTTCACTTGGAAAGCTCGGCGAGATGTTCTTCCTACTCGAGCTAATCTGATCAAACGAGGTATTACTTTGGAGTCTGATTGTTGCCCTATTTGTGAATCAAATGTTGAGGATGTTTCTCATATTTTATTCCAGTGCTCTTTGGCCCAATCGATTTCTAAGAGGATTTGTAGATGGTGGGAGATAGAATGGAGACAATGGTCTTCTTTTTCGGAGTGGTTTGATTGGTTCTCTAATATCCGGTTAAATTCTAAAGTGAAAAGCCTCCTGGAGGGAGTATTTATGGTAGCTTGGTGGGCTCTTTGGGGTTTCCGGAATCGTTTGGTTTTTGAGAGTTCGCCTCCTAAAAGATGGATGCTTTTTGATGATGTAGTCTCTACGTCTTTTTTATGGAGCCATAGCAGATGTAATAGGTCGTTTAATTGGGATTCTTGGCATAAAGCGCCTTTTCTTATTTATTTGTAATTTTTTTGTTCTAGCTCCTTGCTAGTTTAAATAAAATTTGCCGTTCAAAAAAAAATGAGAAGTTTTAGTTGCTCATCATACCTTTCACTCTTAGTGTGATGGGTGTGGTACGAGAAAAGATGCAATGAAGCATGTTTCCCTTGAAGGAACGTCAATTTGTCCGCACTAAACCAAGCGGCAAAAGTAAAAAAGATTCTTTTATGGGAGTTAAGTCCCGAAGGTAATTACATACACCTCAAGAAAGAGAAATTGCCTTTTTAATTTTTGTGACTGTGTATGTTGTAGAGATATGTTTTGGGGGTATTATGATTAAAAATAGAAAAATAAAATTAATAGAAGAGAGAGAATGTGTTGAAATGGTTGAGAGAAAGTTAAAGTAAAATGTTTGGAGAGAGAAAATATGACCCTGACGTAACGAGAAAAAACCAATGACCATACCCTCCGCCCTTATAAAGTGAATTATATACGTTTCACTTGAGTTAATGGTTGTATAGTACGTCAAATATAGAGTGAATGTTGTCGGTAATCTATTACTTCCTCTGTCTCAAAATTATTGTCAGTAGACAAAAAAACACAAAGTTTAATAAAAGTAGGACGATTACAATTTTCAATCATTCAAATAGAATATTCTTTTACTAAATTCTATTTTTTTACTTAAAAAAGAAAGTGAATAATTTTTTTGAGACGTCTAAAAATAAAATATGAACTATTATTATGAGACGGAGAAAGTACTAGTGTATCATGTTACATTTTAAGGCTGCATGCAATAGGTCGATCGAGACATCGATCGAGGGATGCAAGAATCGATCGTCCTTGATGTGAGGGATCGATCGTCCAATGTTTTTCACACAACTTGGTCGCAGGTACGATCGAGTATTTCAAACGTTTTCATATAAAAAACTAACCGTTTATGCAACGGTTTAAAAAAAAATTACCTTTATAAATACACACTACAAACACACTTCAATCCACAAATCTATTTCACAATTCAAACTTAAAATACTTCTCAACACAAGATTTAATATGGCTTGCCGTCTCCCCATTCCGTTGAAGATATGCAAGTGTCGTTCAAAATCAATGCCATAACGACGATGAGGCTCGAAAAACGCTATTATAAGCGTCATCGAATTGTTTGACCGGTGAGGGGAGAAGGAAGATGAGAGAAAACTACAAGAGTTGCAATGACATTACGCTGAGCGAAAAGTCGTGATCGACAAATTTTGAAAGATCAAGCCCGCAAAGATCGCGAGATTGTCGACAAGTTGTGGCGGTGTGTTCAAAAGGTATCGGACAACGTCAACACCAAAATCAATTGGAGCTATCGGAGAACAAAAGCGATGGTGTAGGTGCATCAACTTGACTACCAACTTCGAGTTCTGGGGAACCTCTGCTGACGAAGAAGATTTGGCTTGCTTCGAGGGATTTTCGGTTCTCGTACTCCTCGTATGACTCGCATGCGTGGAGCATTGATTAGGTTTCTGATTTATGTATTTCGTATCGTTTTTATATTTAATATTATATTGTTTTTATTTCGTATCGTTTTTATTTATGTAACGTTTTAATTATTAATGAAATTTTATTTTGTGTTAAAAATGTTTTTTTTTTTAAATAAAAATAAAAAATGAACTTAATCGCCTTCTTGGGACACCTAATCGCTCAAGGTCATTTGGAGAGAGAAAGCGACGTGGCAATAAAAATAAGGGATTGAATCCGTCTTGGAGGCGACCTAAGTGATACTTGAAAGCATAATTTTTTTATTTCACTTTATTTTTATTTTTTTACTCAAGTGATAATAAAAAAACACCTAAAAATGATATAGAAGAGAGGGCTAATTGGTCCTCGGTTCGGTCCGGTCCGAACCAAAACCGACGAATTTGGTCTTGTTGGACCGGACCGACCGAAGGACCGACCGGACTGGTCCGGACCGAGACCGGACCGACCACATTCGGTCCGGTCTCGGTCTAGGGTTTATGCCGAAATCGGTTTTCGGTCCGGTCCGGTCCGGTTTTTGGACCATACACACCCTTAGATGGGTGTATGTAAACATTAATTAAGGTAATGGTTGTAAATATCGTTCGACGATATTGTGGCGGTCGATCCCTGTCAACTGTTATATCGGTCTCGGTGGTGATATATCAGATACCATAAATTATAAAGGAATTTATTTAAAAAAAACAAATATTAGCAATATTCTAACAAAATAAGTTAATAACCACAAAAAACTAAAAAGTTTAACATCTTTGAAAAATAAAATACATAAGTCCATAATTATTTATCAATTTAAATATATAAAATTTGAGTTTGATCGAGTTTGACAAATTTTTGACCGATTTTGACCAAACCGATTTTTTTGACCGATAAGTGAAAAATCATATCGGTTGACCGCTGATAAGCGATATATCACTGGTATATAGGCCCCCAAGACCGATATTTAAAACACTTATTAAGGTAGCGTTTTAGAGTTGTTTTTGCACATATATAATGGGGAAGTTGGCATGTCTGTATCGTTGCACCTTCTACGTATGGGAACACGGCCCTAATGCTTTAACGACCCCTCAAAAGTTAGCCCGGACATGGCTTGATTGGTATAAAGTTTTGAAAATTTGATGATTTTTTTTATGATTGATATAAAGTTTGAGGTATCAAAGTGGAACACTTATGAAACTTGGTTACTAATGGGTGACATATTCCCTAAAAATAATTTGACTTAAATTTTTATTAGAGCGAACGGTATTGTGACGAGCAGCTTGCCACTTCCGACGTAGCTCCTCGCCACCATACTGTCTCTCCTCGCCATTCAAGCTCTCGCGGGGAAGTGAGGAAGTAACGGACAAACAACCATTCAAAATATTACCGTTTTATTCAAACGGTAAAATTCAAAAAATTCAATTTATTTCCACTCTAAAATAACCCCCTATTTTACCAAACAATTTCACAAAAAACTTCTCTATAAACTCTCACACACATGTAACTTCTTTTTAATTTACTCCAACTATCACAAACTATGGCGAATGCGAACGAACCAACAAGGTGCGACGAATGATACTCACACAAATTGGGAGAGAACTTGTAGCACAGGTTGATCTGACGAATAATTTGCTTACCGAGTTGACACATTATCTCGAGGAAATGCGAAGCCGTGATCCAGAAATGATTAGGGTGCATTCGTTTCCCTTCAATGTGCCCATCAACAGCTACGAGTTGCACACACATCTAATGTTATGCGAGTTACATCCCACTTGCGGGCAGCTCGTGAGGAGTTGTTGCGGAGCATTGTCGAGAAGCAAGAATTCATCCGCATTTTAGGAGCACTATAAAGCTTGAATCATGTTTTAGTTTTTTATTTCGTACGTTTAAGTTTTTAATTATCTGTGTTTTAGTTTTTTATTTCGTACGTTTAGGTTTATAATTTTCTTTGTTTTAGTTTCTTTATTTCATACGTGTAGGTTTTTTATTATGTACGTTTTAGTTTTTAATGAATGAAATTAAGTTTGTTCCGAAAAAATGGTAAAGAATTGGGGATAGGTGGTGCCCAAATGAGGAGTTGAAGCTTGTTATGAGTGAAAGGGTATTTGAAAATGGGACTGTTGAAGTGAGGTGGCACCCGATGGGGCCCAAATGAAAGTTTTAGTTGCTCATCATACCTTTCACACTTAGTGTTGTAACAATTCGCATTTTCAGGATTTCTATCCATTCTCAAATTTTTACTATTTATCTCGAGAAATTACTATTCACTTTCACTATTCATCATGTAAAATTTTTATTTCACATTCTCATAAGATAAATTATTTTAGTAATGACATGAGAGTTTGACAATCGTTAGATCATTTTCGTAAAAGTTATTAAGAAAACATCGTCTTAAAGTTTCTTTTGGTCGAACACCATTTCAACATCCCGCAAATCGAAAACCAACTCGACAATTTTCCCACATCGATTAATTTTAGATCACTCATAATTAATTTGAGAATTTTTAAGATTTCTTTAAATGTTACCAAATAAACTTTGGTCGTGCGAGACTAAACTTACGTTTTAAACAAATCTCGTGGACCCGGACTTAACCATTTCGCACTTGTATTTTCTAAGATGTTTAGAAACTTTAATATTTTTGGAAAAGTCAAACATATTTCCTCCTCCTTTGACCATAAAGAAATTAACCTTGTATCGTTCTACATTTTTGCTTAAATCGCGTAACTTTTAAACTTCACGTATAAGCTGTTAAGTTATCCCACGTACGACGAAAACCACATTTTGACATCTCATATCACTTTTAGACTAATATTGATCTAATTTAAATAAATTCACTGTCATTTCCCTGAAATTTCGTTCTTTTCTGATAAATTGCGAATGACGCGTTTTTGACCCGTATTTCCAGTTTTAAGCAGCGTTTTTGCACCCAATGAGACTTATCACCCATTTTATATTTTTAGATGGATTATAATGATAAGTTTAATCATTCCTATAAGTTTCATATATATTGTGAATAGATCTATTGGGATTGATTGAATCCCATTTGTTTGACAGTGCGTAAACAAACGCTATATTTAGTACATTAGGTAAAATGGCAATTTTACTTGAGGCACATATCAGCAGTTTCTCCAATTAAATTTAGAACATGTTAACGCCTTGATTGCATGATGCTTAGTCTAATAAGAACTGTTTTGTTTTCAAACCATTGATGTGAGTCTAATTAACTCACACTACCAACATAATGTGTTCAACCATTTAACAAACTCTATAAATTTCACTCAATCTTTGTGTTGACAGTTTTAAGCATGTATTTCAGGTCCATAATATCGAAAGCTGGCACGGAAGAGCAAGGACTAGATCAAAAAGGCTATAAATTTTATTATCATTCAAAAATTAATTTAATGTTTTTTTGTAAACATGGAACCATTTGGGACCTCATTTTTGTAAAATCGATATTTATATAAATCGAATGATAAATCTTTTAAAACGACTCCATTAGAGTTCGTTTTCTATTATTATATTTGTTGTGCCATGAAGTAACACCGGTTTGAATTCATTGCGTATCACGAAATTGGGGTGTTCTGATTGGTATCGAGCCACGATTATAGAAAGCGGGTCTAATTGAGACTTAAACTATAACTATTTTTACAAACAAAACATTTTATAGCCTTTCGCTCTCCGTGCCTTCCATCCTCCAAACAATTATGTGACTTTTAGGCATTTTAAGCTATACAAACATACTAGTATATTGATATATACACTTGACATATTTTTAATCATTTTAGCTAAACGATAGGCTAAACATATCTGCGTATGCCTATTCTAAGGCATTACGGCACAATCATATTTCCCCAATCTCCGTGATGCTAGCCAAGTATGGACTATTTTGGGATTACTTAAGATTTCCTTTCCACGCGTATCTACCCATACTATCTTCTATGCAATGGAATGTGAAAACATAGGTTGCAAGTCTTTTATGGCCAGGACTTGCAACTGGATGGTTTGATATCGCCTTTGCTTAGTGGATAATTTCTCAAAAGCTATGGACATATCACGAGTATTTACCTAATTTAGGTATTTGAAAATTTTATCGAACCTCGGATAAATATAGTCTAGTCACCTATATATAACCTAGGGATAGTGGAACATAGTCTGACTAACTATGTTCGACTTAAAATTTTCAAACACTGAGAATAGTTATACAAGTGTTATATTCAGGTTAATTTCCTACTTAAACTCGATAAACCACCAGAATTCATTAAAAAGATCTAGAGACACGATAGTGTCTTACCACTCAGCAAAATCTTAACATCTTATTTATGCTACCTAATTTCATTCTTGAAATTTTCATACATGAGATAATCCGAACTACTATCTTGGGATAGTCATCAAATCTTCTCGTCATTTCTTAGAAGTACTAGCCTGATTAGGTTTCAAGGATATCATTCCGCCATAATCCTTTAAAATTCATTTTTGATTTTAAAGCAAACTTGACATCTCTACCTAAAAATAATGGTAAGCGTACGCTACACTCTTCTAATCGTCAACATATCACATCATTATCTGAACCCCATTGAAATTCAATATGTAAAACTTCATAATACCACGTTTCTATCAAACACTAGTAGGCATAAACACTATACGATATAGCCTTCATCTCGAAACCACCTAAGACATGATCAACTTTGGAAATGGTTTGGATAACCACTTGCCACTAGCAAGACTTTCCTACAATGCGATTATCACATCATTACAAACCATTTCACATCAACAATATCTTACACCTTTGATTAACAAGCAGTTACCCTAACAACAACAAAACTATTCCATTTTGAAGCACTATATAGACGAATGTGTTAGTTAACCATTTGTTGGACTAAGGTGTTCAGAGATCACCCACGAAACAACTAAGGAAACCATACAAATACAAATTAGGCTCCATGCAGTACACTATCACCAAAAACTCCATGTTAGAAATTAAGGTTTTATTGATAGCCTCGATACAATAAGATATGATTAGTTTTGAGAATCGGGAAAAGCCAAACTTGAGGTATATTAGACTCAATAAGAATTTACAAAACCCTTTAGGTTATCAACTTAAGCCACATGGTACATAATACATTATATGACCAGAAACTTGAGAACGAAAGATAAGAATTCGGTATACACCTCATTTTCTAGACACTTCAACATCGGATAACACGCATTGAATTCCGGACGAATTCCATTAAATGGTGAGGCAGTAACAATTCGTATTTTCGAGTTTCTATCAATTCTCAAATTTTTACTATTCATCTCGAGAAATTACTATTCACTTTCACTATTCATCTCGTAAAATTTTTATTTCACATTCTCATAAGATAAATTATTTTAGTAATGACATGAGAGTTTGACAATCGTTAGATCATTTTCGCAAAAGTTATTAAGAAAACATCGTCTTAAAGTTTCTTTTTTGTCGGAACACCATTTCAACATCCCGCGCAAATCGAAAACCAACTCTGACAATTTTCCCAACATCAGATTAATTTTTAGATCAATCATAATTAATTTTAGAATTTTTAAGATTTCTTTTAAATGTTACCAAATAAACTACGAGTAATCTGAGACTAAACTTACGTTTTAAACAAATCTCGTGGACCCGGACTTAACCATTTTGCCTTTGTATTTTCTAAGATGTTTAGAAAATTTAATATTTTAGAAAAGTCAAACATATTTCCCTCCTCCTTTGACCATAAAGAAATTAACCTTATACGTTCTACATTTTTGCTTAAATCGCGTAACTTTTAAACTTCACGTATAACTGTTAAGTTATCCCACGTACGACGAAAACCTATAAGTTTAAACTTGACATCTCATATCACTTTTAGACTAATATTAATCTAATTTAAATAAATTCACTGTCATTTCCCTGAAATTTCGTTCTTTTCTGATAAATTGCGAATGACGCGTTTTGACCCGTATTTCCGGTTTAAGCGTTTTGCACCCAATGAGACTTATCACCCATTTTATATTTTTAGATGGAGTATAATGATGAGTTTAATCATTCCTATAAGTTTCATATTTTACGATACCGGTTTCGTTTTGTGGCTTAACGACTACGGTTAGCGATTAACGGAACCAAAACTCACTCCGTAACCAAGATAATACCAAAACTATCCACCTAAGTCATCTTATCTCTTCATGGCCGACCTTAGGGGGGGGAGTCATCATTTTGGTGGCATCATCCTAACCATGGTTCATTTAGATCATTACATGTGTCCTAACTTAACCATGGTTAATATTTAACCCAATATATGGTTAACCAAACTTACCCTCCTATAAATAGCAAGTGAAATACATCCTAAAAACCCTAAAGCACTGATTTGGGTCGTTCATATCACAAAACCATCATATCTTCCGTAATTTGATCTATAAACTCCAAGTTTATGCAAAGAAGTTTCAAGTAGTAAGTTACTACATCAAATCTCTAGCAAGTTTAAGTGATCTTCATGAGTTTAGATCCACTCAAGTCACTTAGTACTTCATCACCAACTTTTCAAGATTGCAAGGATGCCAAGGTGTAGAAAGCTAGCTCAATCCAAAGTCTTAAGGGTTCAATCAAAGTCTGATCCTTACTAGTTACTCCTTTCTTGATTGAAAGCCAAAAGTTGTAAGCAACTAATCACCACCATCATCTCATCTTTATTATTCATAATCTTAACTATTTCATGCTATATATATAGTTACTATGTTGATTCATGATGTACATATACTTAATCACATGTTTTAATTCATATATTGTCGTAAAAGTAACAAACTAGTAAACTAGTCATATTCTACACGTTTAAAACCATTAAAACCAGTCACATATGGACTTTCTAATTTACATACTATGGTAGACAAGATAAAAGGTAGACATAACAACTTGAATCACCGAAGCGGACAAGCGAGTCAAAAAGTTAAGCGAAACCAAAGCAAACCGCCGTATTGAAGCTGTTTTGGTGCAGTCGTTGTAAAGTGGTACTTCGGTCCGAATCATCAAAAAGTTAAAACACGAAAGTTGTCCGGAACGACGTTTTCCTTTAATTGCAAAGAAGCTCGGACCTTGAAAATGCTTAAATAGGCTATTATCTTTCAAAAACAGAAACTGCCCTTTTTATGGTCTCACAACTATACTTTTGTCACAACTAAAAGCAAACCAAGAGGCCTAATGGCCATAAGCCAAGACCACGGATACGGCTAAGCTCAAAGTTGAGTCTCAAGACCATGGTAGTCAAGACCAACGTCACGGCAAGGCCATGGCTAAAGCCTCAAGGCTTATTTACCCAAGATCGTTAACTAAGGTAATCATATTTATGAAACGACTTGTAAAAACATGATAAACTTATTTATATAACAATCTTCACTCAAAATATATGTTGTATCTACTAAGTGCTACAATAGTAGGGAGCTTCATGTGAGGGGTTTCATTTGAGTAAAATGTATCGACGAGTTCTTTGGTTCGATTTAAAGTGTCCTAGCTCTCGAGCGTTCTTGCATGACCTCACGAATTATGATGGCCCGAGCGGTGTACGATATCTATAAACTAAATACGTTTTCACAACTAGACCATTTCTATAAGCGACATACACAAAAACCATGTACTACATCATGATCAACATAGAGGCGATATAGGATGGTTTATGTTTTCCTAAACATTATTCCAAACCTAAGTCACAATATTCTATTTTAGGTTGCTCGTAGAAGTTCTCACTGCATATCCATCATTCTCATTATACATTTGATATCATTTATACTACGGTGAGTTCATACCCCCACTTTCTATTACTTAATTGTTTTACAAACCCTGGGGAGATACATGCTTTATTTTAAACCGAACACATTGCTTTCAAATATACTTATCGATTGTTTTATTAGCACTAAGTTACCGCATTTGCCAAACTTAAGTCCCTAAATCATGAATCATTAATCATTTGAGTGAAGGTGGGCGCGAATATTGTGAATAGATCTATTGGGATTGTGAATCCGTTTGTTTGACAGTGCGGTAAACAAACGCACTATATTTGAGTACATTAGGTAAAATGGCAATTTTACATTGCAGAACACGTATCAACAGTTTCTCAATTAAATTTGGAATACATTAACGCCTTGATTGCATGATGCTTAGTCTAATAAGAACTGTTTGTTTTCAAACCATTGGTGTGAGTCTAATTAACTTCACTACCAACATAATGTGTTCAACCATTTAACAAACTCTATGAATTTCACTCAACCTTTGTGTTGACAGTTTTAAGCATGTATTTCGGGTCCATAATGTTGAAAGGCGCACGGAAGAGCAAGGACTAGATCAAAAAGGCTATAAATTTTATTATCATTCAAAAATCAATTTAATGTATTTTGTAAACATGGAACCATTTGGGACCTCATTTTGTAAACTCGATATTTATATAAATCTAAATCTTTTAAAAGCGACTCCATTAGAGTTCGTTTTCTATTATTATATTTGTTGTGCCATGTAACAACACCGGTTTGAATTCATTGCGTATCACGAAATGGGGTGTTACAAGTGTGATGGGTGTGATACGGGAAAGATGCAGCGAAGCATGTTTCCCTTGAAGAAACATTAATTTGTTCGCACGAAACAAAGTGGAAAAAGTAAAAAAGAGTCCTTTACGGGAGTTAAGTCCCGAAGGTAATTACACACACCTCAAGAAAGAGAAATTGCTTTTTTAATTTTTGTGAGTGTGTATGTTGTGGAGATATGTGTTGGGTTATTTTTAAATGATAAAAAATAGAAAAAAATGATATTAATAGAAGAGGGAGAATGTGTTGCAATGGTTGAAAGAAACTTGAAGTAAAATGTTTGGAGAGAGAAAATATGAAGCTGATGTAGCGAGAAAAAACCAATGATCACACCCTCCGCTCTTATAGAGTGAATTATACTACGGTTCACTTGAGTTAATGGTTGTATAGTACGTCAAACATAGAGTGAATGTTGTCGGTAATCTATTACTCCCACAGTCTCAAAATTATTGTCATTAGATTAAAAACATAAAGTTTAATAAAAATGAAACGACTACAATTTTCAACCATTCAAATAGAATATTCTGTCGCTAAATTATTATTCTTTTACCTAAAAAAGAAAGTGGATATTTTTTTTAGACGTCTAAAAAAGAAAATATGAACTATTATTATTATGAGACGGAGAGACTACTGATGTATCATATTACATCTGAAGTGATACTTGAAAACATAATATTTTTATTTCACTTTATTTTTATTTTTTACTTTCTTTTTCTCTAGTGATAACAAAAAACACCTAAAAATGATATAGAAGAGAGGGAGGGTTGGTAATTAAAGTTGGTTAAGTGAGAGTGGAGCCGGCAAAAGCTCTAAAAACAAAGAGTGTTTGTGTGTGTGTGTGTGGAGAAACAAAGTTTGACTTGAAACTTTTTGCAGGCCTTGAAACAAAGAAAGAGAAAAACCACTTGTTTCCTTTGACGCTTACTTTGATACTTACTTTTAGTTTCCCCAAATAATAGTCTTCTCTTCTTCTTCTTCTTCTTCTTGTTCCACGTTTCTTCTTCTTCAATTACTTTGATCCAAACCCATCCTAGAAATAAACAAAAGATTTGTGGTTCCGGGTCGGGTTTGATTTATAACAAGTGAGTCTTGAATGGTGTTATTTGATTTAAGTTAAATTAAAATGGCTAGACGCCATGGATGGGAACTTCCTGCTCATACCTTCCAGGTCTCTTTCATTTACTTTTATTATTGCTTTCATTAATTGCTTCACGTGTCGTTGGCTAAGCTCGTTTAGTTAAATACCCCTTACTTACTTACAATGTAAATAGGCTATCTATATATTGGTTTTACTCCCTATATCAAGTTTTTTAGGCCCTTTCCTTATCCGCCTTTTCCCTAATTTTATCATTATGACCTTAGATAATTATAATCCGTCAGTCAAAATAGAGTATCAGTTTAAAACCACATCCAAACATCCTGTTAGTGCTATACATTTTATTTATGAGGTTGGCATCTTATTTTGGTCCTCCTAAATGTGCAGGTTGTGGCTATTACGGTATATTTTTTGCTCTCCGTTGCCTTCTACGCCTTCTTCTCTCCTTTCCTTGGGAAGGATATTTATGAACATGTGGCGATCGCTGTTTATTCCTTCTTGGTAAATCTTTGTTTTCTGCTTATTACAGAGGTGACAAAACTAGCGGGTAGGGTAACAGATGAAACAGGTTTCGGTGTGTTACTTTTGGTAGTAGCCGGTTTATCGACTTTTACTCAAAATTTATAAATTGTAGTGAACATGATTACAAAAATTACAATATTCCCATATAATGATATAGCAGGTTTCAAACTACCTTTTTGTTTTGCAACAATAAAACATTACCCAAATCGACCCATTTATAAACAAATGGGTGGAAAATGTCACCATAACCATTAGCTATGTGCATATTATGCACCGGTATTTGTTGTTATCTAATAGTTATTTGGATGTTGTTGTGTTGCTGTGTAATAGGCTCTGAGCGTATTTATCCTGTATGTAAGATGTACGGCTATTGACCCTGCTGATCCCGGCATCTTAATTGAACCAGGAAGACCATCACCAAATAGATCACATAATGGTACAGAAGTTCCTGGTTAGTAATTCAATCCCGTGAAATAGTCTAGTTACTTGTTTGTAACAAGGAACTATTGTTAACAAATTTTGAGTGATTTTAATGTGTCAGGAAACGCGTCTTCTGTTGGAGAACGTAGCAAGTCTGGGTATGGAAGTGGAGGAATATATGATAATGGTAGTTCGGTGGTTGTTGCTCAAAAGTTGGAGGATCTTTTGTGGTTGTATTGTCAAAGAAGATTGCCGAAATGATGAAGAGATGCAACAAGGTGGAGAAGAAGAAGCTTTGTTCTGCACATTATGCAATGCAGAGGTATTCTTCTCATGATAGCATTCATTTTACCTTCTCGTGTTTCTAATGTCAGAGATGAAACTTAAACCAAATAGATCCATTCACAAGTAAACGGTCTAACTTTTGGCACATCTGAATGTTACTTTGATAAGCTTTTTGTTTGGGTATTTTTATTTCTTAGACACGCCACCATAGCTGCCCAAGATTTGATTGTCGAAACGGGAGATTGTTTGATCCTAATTTTGTGTTTGATTCTTGTAGGTTCGTAAGTTTAGCAAACACTGCAGAAGCTGTGATAAATGTGTTGACGGGTTCGATCATCATTGTCGGGTAAGTTCGATATTCCAGCTTGGCACCATTTAACATTTTTGGGTTTAGTGATAAGTACTTCATTTAAATTGAACTCAAAAGTCACTTTCTTATATCAACGTGGTTACACGCTTCTTCAAATCTCACTGTTTTGACCTTAAATAATTAGAAGCTAGAATCATAATTACTTTTTGAAATAGTGAAAACTAATCATCGCGACTTAAATGCAAAGGGTCACTATTTTAAGCATGGAAAACAATCTTCTTGCCAAATTGCACGTTCTTGCTACAAATGCCGACCTCTGCGATTCTTTTAACTAGCGGGGGTCAACTTGAACCCATTTATGTGAGGAAGTGGATATAGTTTGGTAATTTGTCACAGTTAAATTAAAAAAAAAAGTTGAATACGTAGGACTCTGAATTCATATGTTCTGATATGATTGTTATCAACACCAGCTGGTCCTTGCAGCATCTACATTGGTAATATTTGTTATTTTAATCTAGCTTTCTTTATTACACGTGTTGTGCAGTGGTTGAACAATTGTGTTGGGAGGAAAAACTACTTTACATTTGTGTGCTTAATGGCTGTGAGCCTTGTTTGGGTAAGTGGTACATTAATATCCCAAATTTCTGTTGTCGTTTCTGTCAGTAGTACAGCTCTAATTTTTAATGTTGTTTTGTATTTGAATCTCAGCTTACTTTTGAATGTGGAGTTGGTATTGCGGTTCTTGTTCGATGTTTTGCTAATAAACGGGCTACAGAAGATCAAATTGCTGATAGACTTGGAGATGGATTTAGTCGGGCTCCATTTGCAACTGTTGTGGTACTATTGCTTTCTTTAAACTGCTATAACTTCATTTTCTGATCATTTCCGTATCTTACATGGACTTGTGACTCATCAGTTTATTAGTTAAACCGATTCACATGTATTTTGTTATTTTATTCCCTACCGCATTACTGAATTTGGCAATATTCCCGGTGAGGGAACGACATGGTGGCAGACTACTTTCTTTAATACTTATAATGATAAAATTTTAAAAGTAGATAACTGTACATCAAGCACTCTCTGAAAATGGAGATTGATGCAACTTTTCCTGGGACGGGGGCTGGTATTTGGATGTATTTGATAAAAATCAGAGTTAAAGGATAGTTTGTTTTGTTCACGTTTATCTTAATATTAGTTTTCTTACTACAATGCCTTGTTTCATCTCAAAATCCATTTTTTTCTGACTTTTGACCCAAGTAATCCGAAATCATATTTTATGATAATCACTTTATAACCTAGAAGCACATCCAAATACTACTCCGTTGTTTATTCATGTTTGGCAAGAAAGTTTTACATTTTTTTCTAATTGTTTATTCTTTTTACAGGCTATATGTACCGTTGTTTCCTTTCTAGCCACCATTCCGCTTGGAGAACTTTTCTTTTTCCACATAATCCTAATTCGCAAGGTTTGTTTCAAGATATTTATGAACCATTAACAGAACATGACATTTCAATGTATATTTTATCTCTCTAGGTGAAACGGGTCGAATATGAATTCAGCTAATAGCTACTAGTATAAAAGAAAGGGGTTGAAAGTCTCACCCTATGTAAATATTTATAGCGTAAAACCTACTAAATCATGTCAATCAAATGATTAGTGGAAAAAAATAACTATTGAAATAATATGTATAAGAGCTTCACAAATTTTGGACAAGTCTTCTGGATCAACCGGCCCACCGTTTCAAGCTCTACAAATATGCAAATTTTTAAGCCGACCCAATTTGTCACCTTTAACTAATTGTTGTATCTGGATGGATGGATGCAGGGCATTACAACATACGAATATGTTGTTGCTATGAGGACACAAAGTGAACCAGCTGGACCTTCACTAGACGGAATGGATCAACAAAGCTTGGCATCTTCACCGACAAGCTCTGCTGTCACTGCTATGAGTGGCCGTAGCTCTCTTGGTTTGGGTTTAGGCTTGCAATATAAAGGTGCTTGGTGCACCCCTCCTAGAATCTTTATGGATCATCAGGTACTCCCTCCAGTTTTACATCTTTGTTTCAAGGATTTATACACTCGTGCCTCAAAAACATAGCTTAATAAGAATGTTTTAAATATCAGTAAAAAAAATTCTAAAATACCCTTGACCAATCACGAGATTTAGGAAGTTTGTAGATCATGATATGTACAGTGATTAGATTCGGAAAATAAGTAGAATGTTGCAAATTAGTTTTACCCTTGGAATCTCAGTCCTAAGTAAATAGGTCGAAGTCTGTTACATTCCCAAAGTCATAGCAGGTCTCTTTTAGTGATATTTGCTCTATGCTGGAGCTGGAGTGCTGGACTATTGCATTAGGTAAATAAACTTTTTACCTTCAGTAAACAATCCTTACATATTACTAGGGTAATATCGTCACTTTGTTACTCATGATTCAGGATTATAGCTACATAAGGACTGTTAGCACTTTCGTTAGACAAAATCAGTTGGAAATCGAGCGTCACTGGGACCGTACTTTGCCAAACTGTGTTTGTCAACGACCATTTTTAGATAAGAACTGTCGAGTATTATGATTGTTAACAACTTGTGATTTTATAGTAATAACCCTCTGTTTTGTAATCAGGATGAAGTCATTCCTCATTTGGAACCTGGTCGGCTTCCATCGACAGTTGACCCGGATGCGGTCCAGCCACCCGACAAGGGCAAACGACCACCTAACCGTCCAGTTCGAATCAGTGCTTGGAAGCTTGCAAAACTCGATTCAAACGAAGCCGTGAAAGCAGGTGCCAAAGCTCGAGCCTCCTCTTCTGTTCTTCGTCCCGTTGGCTCTAAACAGAATCAATACGATCCCGATCATTTATCCAGCAGCAATGTTAGCATGAAAAGCAGCCCAAACAGTATCCATCAGCAACGGTTTCACGGCTCCAAAAGCTCATATCCACCTAGTCGAGCTAGCCGGGATGATACCGAAACATGTGCTCATAGTGTTGCTAGTAACTTAAGCAGCCCACCGCCTGCCCGGGATCATTTTAACCCAATGTACCAATCCTCTGGGAACCTGTCTCCTTGGTCTCACTCTAACGAACCCGTACCTGTGGCGGTACCCGTGCCCGCACCAGCCCCACCACCTGTGCGTATCCCACAGCTTCCTAGGAGAAATGTGGTTAATGAAGGGACAAGATCGTCATCGGTGTATTGGGATCAAGAAGCAGGACGGTTTGTGTCTGCTGCAACTGCAAAGACAGTAGGTGGTGGTGGCACTACCACGCAGGGTTCAGGCACTGAACTAACATACACGGGTCAATCAATTTTCTTTGGTGGGCCTCTTGTGGGTCCTAGCAGCAGTGGTGGTCCGCAAAGAGAACCCACCACGAATGCAGCCATAACCACGAACACGTCGAGTTATTATCAGCAGGGTAGATCACAACGGGGTGGGCAGCTTCCGGTGTTTGTTCCAAGTGATTCTTCCCAACAAAGATTACATAGAGACATTTAACTTTGTAAACCCCCATCAGATATTTAGTTTTGTTTAGTATTCACTTATTTGTAGAGTTCTTTAAATTGTTTGACTTTGACTTCTCAATTTAGAAATTTGACTTGTTTCCAAATTTGGTGTTGTTGTTGCAATCTCCTTTTAACAATCATTGCAGCTAGCTATCTCAACATCCAAACACCCTTTGAAAAATGAGCTATTTTTAGTAAGCTGCAAAACAATGTTACTTTTTTGAGAAAAATCCTCTCTAATGTTTTATGTTGAATTATGTCTCTTTAAGTATCCTGTGGTCATGGTTAATAATCACATAACTAAATCCCTATTTACGCTATCGTTAATTAGTTTTACCAATCTATTCAAAACCGGTTCAAGTTAGTTAAAACAATTTTCTTTTCCATTTTCAATCTGGTTTTCATTTTCTAGCGGATTTCTTTCGATCATTACATTGGCAATAGATTGTCTGAAAATTTTAATGGTGGAAAAAGGTATCAAACAAGAAGAGATAAGGAGAAGATGTTTGTGAAAGAGTAACATTCTTTGTTGATTGTAAAGTAATTAGGTAAAAATGGGGGAGGTGATCCGAATGCGATATTGCTAGATCAAACGGCAACATGGGCCGTTGCGTGTGTTCTTGCAATCATTGTTATAATCTCAATAGTCATGGAGCATAGTCTTCATAGCGTGGGACATGTAATCATTCTAATCCTGAAATTCTTTACATTGTTATCATGAGATCGTATAATATGAATTGATTTGCGCATTTTGCTTCAGAATGTTCTCGTTATTCATTTTAATGATATGATCACAAGACTGTTGGTGACAATTCTCTTGCTGACATGTGTAAATGTTATTTTGTTCTAGTTTTTGAAAAAACGACATAAACCAGGGCTAATGGAAGCACTCGACAAGATCAAAAACGGTATTTCAAAGATTCTCTATCTTGTTATTTTCATTTCTGTTAACAGAATATATATACGTAATGTGTTATGTTTGTTTTGGCATTGCAGAGCTAATGGTTCTCGGATTTATTTCGTTGCTGTTGGTCTTTAGCCAAAACTATATTGCATCGATTTGTGTTTCGAAGGCTCTAACGAAGGATTTCTTGCCATGCAAGAAAGGAAAATATGAAAAGGAGGAAGAAGACGATGATGGCGGTGGTGGTGGTGACAGGAGACTCTTGTGGTATGAGCACAGAAGGTTAGCAGGAGATGGTCCACCAAAAGAATGCAAAGAAGTAAGAAGTTTCTTATTTTTAACTGCCAAATGCATACATACCATAAACTCAGAAAATATATGCAATGTGTTTCTGTACGTCAATATCGTCATGAATTTGTTTCTTGGAACCCATCTAAGTATCCGACATGAATGGATGTTTATAGATCCTTTGTTTATATTAGCAAACGATATTTCATCTAATATGCTTTCTGCACTATATATACATTTACATCCGGTTAAATTCCTTTGGATAGTAACATGCATTCCAATTGTGTGTGACAGGGTTATGAGCAAATTATATCAGTTGCAGGATTGCACCAATTGCATATCTTTATATTCTTCTTGGCAGTGTTTCATGTATTTTACAGTACCCTCACTATGATATTTGGAAGAGCTAAGGTTAGAATCATTTATACTGATTTTAATTAGACCCTTAAAAATAAAACTAATAAGAACTTCAAGTTCTGTCACTAAATGATTATAATAAAGCTATGGTTTTCTTTGGAGCAGACCCGCATGTGGAAATTATGGGAAAAGGAGATTTTGGAGGATCGTGAACCCAGTGGCTCTGGTAATATCATCGATCTTTCTTCTAATTTCATCCTAAACAAACTTCTCTTAAACCAGCTAATTTACAACATTCATCGATGTGTGCTCCTGTGTATGCAGATCCAACAAAGTTCCGTCTCACCAAGGAGCTATCTTTTGTAAAACATCACGCGACTGCTTTTACAAACACTCCCGCAATGTTCTATGTTGTAAGTAAAGTATCACTATAGTGGCCAAGTTTCATATTGCTCCATTTACGTCCACAATAGAACCATATCAAATTTTTGAGTGGTTTTGCAGTTGAGATAAGTGTTTAATTGATCATCTGAAACATTAACTAAAGTTGATGTTTAATTCTTATTAAAAAAAAAACCGTACGGGCATACTGGACTTTTTTGTTTTCTTTTAAATTTAAAATTATATAGTAATCAAATTGAAAGTATGCAAGAAATATGATGATTAGAAAACCAATCACTGATTATAATAGTCACTTGTTACAGGTGTGCTTCTTTCGTCAGTTTTTTACGTCTGTCCGTAGATCAGATTACTTGGCCATGCGCCATGCTTTTTTCTCTGTGAGTTCTACAACCCTTAAACACCTTCTAATTGTGTATATAGACTTGTTCTATCCATTTTGGTTTGATTTTGATATACAGGTTACTAGCAGTAACAGATGCATGTGTCTATTAATTGTTTGTTCCAATTCTGATATACAGGTTCATTTATCTCCTGGGAGTCACTTCAACTTTCAAAAATATATAAAGAGGTCATTAGAAGATGACTTTAAAGTAATTGTAGGAATCAGGTAATTATTGTTGCAAGTTAATTATCCCATTTGTAGTTTTTGTTCACTCTTTATTGTGTTTCTTAATCAGTCTGACCATTTTTTGATTTTTGCAGCCCTTTGTTATGGGCTACTGCGGTCCTTTTTCTCTTTGCCAACGTTGATGGTGAGGCGCCCATCTTTTGTATTTCTAAAAGATGAATAGCTTTTGTAATCATTGTATTTGGTTTGATGTATTAGTCAAGTCTTGTATTTTGAAAAGATAAAGAATGTCATGATTGACACTTAGTAAAAGCTAACTTGTAATTATTTCAGCAACAATGTTCTTTTTTGCATCTTTAGAGGGGCTATAATTGATTGATTATTCGTCCTAGCTAATTACAGTGATTAAGATCGTAATATAGTATAATCAGAGTACTCATTTTTTGTTAATAAAACTTGCAGGAGCTCGTGCTATGACTTATCTCTCCTTATTTCCAGTAATTGTAAGCGTCTTGCATCTTATCTCCTTGATCTTCATATTTGTAATATGTGTTGATGAATTAAACCATAAATAGATGTAATAAATGACTTACTGATACTCTTACATCTCTCAAAACTAGAAACTGTTACAAAATATTGTCAAACTTAGATTTGGTGAATAGTGTTTCACGCCCTGTGAGTTTGGCGTAAACTATCTAACCAACCACTGCACTTGCTGAAAATTACAATGAACAGCACTGCAGTTGACAAAAATCGTAAATTATATGAAGTTTACAAGTATGATAGTTATTGTTGCTCATTTCCAGAGTCGTAATGGCTATGTTGTTGCATTTTTGCTAACAATACTTCTTTTCTCCATTATTGGGAGTCCTACACATGTTTGATAATTTATAAGTATATGTTGATTTGGATAATAGAAGAGGACTGGAAAACTAACCATTGATTTTGTTAAAGATTATCTTGGCAGTTGGTTCAAAGCTTCAAGCAATTGTAACACAAATGGCTGTTGAAATTCAAGAACGACAATCGGTTGTACAAGGGGTACCTGTCGTGGAACTATCCGACAGACACTTCTGGTTTAGTCAACCTAGATTAATTCTATATCTTATTCAACTCACCCTCTTCCAGGTATATTCATCTCCTAACCAATGTATATCTATTTTAAAAGGAAATAAAACTATTTTATAAAAGCTACGCTAATTAGTTCTAACTCATATACCTTCTTGAATCTGTGAGAGCGCAAAAAGAAACCAAAAGATTAGTAGTGATGTATATATGTTTTGTTTGCAGAATTCATTCGAGATAACACACTTCTTTTGGATATGGGTAAGTGTTGTTATTAATTTTAATAAACTTTCATTAACCTTTTTATTTGAATGTTACTTAATATGTCTTTTATATTGTGCAGTATGAGTTTGGACTTGATACTTGCTTCTACGAAAATCCTATTCTCCAATATGGTAGAGTTATTTTGGGGTAAGTTTTAATGCCGTTTTTAGATGTTAGATTGTTACCATGACATTGTCTTTGATATTTGAACTTTATTTTGCAGAATTTTAGTGCAATGTTTGTGCAGCTACAGCATACTTCCACTATATGCCCTTGTTACCCAGGTACTTCTAGCTTGTAATTGGCTAAATTATGTAAAACGCCGCTAAAATATGCCAAAGTTGATGATTTTAGGCAATTTTCAGTTATTAGTTTGTAATGATACGATCTGTGTGATAGTAAGAATATTTTACTCCTACATTCTGAAATGCTATTTACCCTGCCGTGCTTATAGGTTCTTACATTATAGCACTTCTTAGCTTCATACACTCACAATATTTTTCAAACCGTTTGGAGATACATGAATCGTGATTGTTTTGATCCAAAGCCCCCTAGTATCTCACTCATGGATTCTTTGTAGGAATAGGCATTTAAATTCGTCTTGATTAGATTGGATAGGTGATCCCATATTAGCTTTTTTTTAAAATTTTGTAATGTTGTTCTCTTTTTATTTAGCTTCTTGCTAGTTAATAATATTGCCGTTCTAATAAGAAAAACAACCCCGTTTTCTTTGACTTATTTGAAAAATATTTTACAGAATCCCTTATAGAGTGTTATTAGCGTTATGCATTTTTCTTAGTTTTGAATTGGAATCTTACACTTGTTATTCTCTATGAATGTAGTTTCAAGTGTTTGTAAGGCCATCTAACACATCTCTATTGTTATGTTTCCCTTTAAATATTCAGATGGGTTCAACAATGAAGCAGTCTATTTTTGATGATCACACATCGAAAGCTCTCAAGAGTTGGCATGAACAAGTGAAAAAGAAGGACAAAAGTCTTAAATCAAAGACTTTAGGTTATTCAAATCAGCCACAAATAGCTTCTCTAGTCAAGGCTAGGTCAAGTGATTCAGTAACAACGGTATCTTCTAGACCATCTGCCAACATTGTTTCGAGTGTTGACATACCTGACGATAAGACCTAGCCAGCTATTACCGACATAAAGGCGATCACAGTGCATCAAAGGCAGGTTTACCGGAAATCGTTATGTGTAGACTTATACTTAAGCTTTACAAAAAAGTTGTTTTTGAGACGAAAAATGTGCCTTTTGGGTTTATAGCGAGTGACTTTAATTTCAAGTCTTGGTATACTAGCTACTGTAGTTGTTACTAGGTTTTAAGTGAATAATAACGTACAAATACTTTTATCTGTATAATAATAAATATGTATATTTTTTATTTTATTTTATGTTATTTTAACATGACCTTATACACAATGAAACATCTATTCACTTAAGCCATAATCCAACGATGTGTAATACCTCCGTCCCTAAATAAATGTCCAGTTTGACTTTTCAGAGTCAAATTGGTTCAAATTTGATCGTAAATATCTTTTTGTGTTATATAATACTTGATGAAAAACTATACCAATGAAAAGTACACTTAAAACTCAATCCATTCATATATTTTTTATCAAGTATTATATAACACTCACAAAAATAGATAAGGTCAAAGTTGATCTAGTTTGACTCTGAAAAGTCAAACTGGACACTTATTTAGGGACAGAGGTAGTATATTTTTTGAATTGGAGGCTCAATGACACGAAAGTAGAATTATTTTGAAAGTAGAATTATTTGAAGTGGTTGGTGCATTGGAGATGCTCTAAGCTAAAGAGAGCAACAAATTGGTTTAGGGCGGAGACTAATTTGGTTAAGCGTGTTCTGATATAAATATATAGGGATGAGCATTTCAAACCGAATCCCGAACCGAACCGAAACCGTGCAAACGGTGCCGATTCTTGAAATACTGATCTTGTCTGGGACTATAAAATAAAGTGAAAAAAATTGGTGCCACTAATTGATGCGGGACGATGCGAAATCGGAAATTCGAAAAAGCGGAAAACCCGATTTCCGATCTTGATACCGATACCGTACCGTATCCAATCCGTTCGATGCGATGATCGGTACCATTAATTTTGCTTGGGAAAAATCGGTCTGCTAATTGATGCGGGGCCCAGATGCGTCTTCATCCTGTAAAAATATATACTTCGTGGATTCATTTTTTACTAATTTTCCAAAGCCCCGGAAGAAAACTTGGAGAGATAAATTGATAGAATTTATGTCCTCTTTTACCCGAAATACTTAGTATAAAGATGAGCAATATTGATCGCATGGTGTGGTAATCATGAATCCATTAAAAATAAAAAGAAAACAAAAATCCTATTCTACTAGTTAGAAAACATTTGTTATTAATCAAATATCTTAGTGTTTCGCTCTTATTGTTAGACTAGACTTTTGTTTAGTGGATCGAATGAAAGAAATACTTGCAATTAGTGAGAGGGTCTAGATTGCTATAATCAAAGGAAAAAGATAAGTTACATAATGCATAAAACAGAATTTAACACATCTTATGAAATACTTGCGAATTAATTACCAGCTTCTGAAACTGTGAACCTGGAAGGATTGGTGTAGTTGTTCTTCTTCTTCTTGAAACTCTACACCTTCCTCCCTACCAACTATCCACATATAAAAAGTAGCAACCCTCTCGTACCATAAAACATTGTTGGTTCTCTTCACGCAACTAGTTAGCTGACCTTGTACGGTTCTAATAATAAGGATTTCATCACAATATGACATCAAAGGAGTAATACAGCAACCATTTTCCGCATCAAAATACATTTGAGTTACTGATCTTGATGGAGTAACCTCTTCATCGAAATAGCTGAAGCTTTCTTCACAGACCTCAAATTTTTTATATTCAAAACCCTGAAGTAATAAATAAGTTAAAAAAGGTTGCAAATCAAGATGAATAAAACTAACATATATCAGTATTACCATGTTCGATTACTGTTACAAAACTTTTTCTAATTAGACTTTTTATTGCAAACCAGCCATTATTTTTTAAGGAAGAAAATAAAGCACCAACACATCCAAAACATAGTGGATTAGACTGTATTTGCTCACCACTGGTTTTGTTTCCTTTGTTTGGATGAAAACTCTCGAGGAATCAACAAAATAAGAGCAATCACTCTCTGAGCTTTTAACTATGTCAGTTGGGATGGACCAACAAACTTCACTCGAACGAATATCAAACGAAGATAGTCTGCCATCTGGAGATAACCCAAATAGCTTATCTCCGTGAATTTTAACTGCCAGCATCTCCACCTCTCTTTTGGGTTCTAAATTATTTAGCCATATGCTTTCATAAAATATAGAAAGTAATTCTTTAGGTGGCAATTCGAGTAGTTGACCTAAGGATTGACCGCTAACGTGGTGTTCAGCCATTAGACGATCAAACATACTTTGAGGTTCTGGATCCTGCTTCGACAAAGAAAAGATTAGCATAACAAAGTATAAAGTTAATCACTCACTATTTAGATAACACAGAAAAACAAAGAAGCATTTGTAAACCAAACAGGCATCAAGTAAGAGTTACAATTAAACATATATGGTTTTGTACCAAAAATTCGTAATCTTATTCTAAACAGAAATTGACTATTACTTTGAATTTTTTCTATTCCCAATTCAAGTACTTTACTATCAATTATGGGTGGCAATGTGTGACACTGTGACCCGACACAAACAAAGTGACACGGAAGTTAACAAGTTCGGGTTGACAAGTATAAGCTTAAACAAACACCCCCTTAAAATAAAAAAATAAATACTATGAATATCTTGAATACCCGACTAACGCATATAGGCAAAAGTCCAAAGTCGTAAAAAGATAGTGACACACATACTCAGTTGCAACTTAAAGCCAAAGTTATAGTAAGAGTAAACATAAAGGCGAAAGTTGTTAAAGATAGTCGTACTCGACTAACGCATAACACACTTAAGAGTTGTGTGTGAGTTAAGACAAATATATGACATCTTACTCGGGCCATGCAAACAAAATTGAACTTGTGGTAACTATAGATCCTTGATAAACGCTCCCAAAAATTAAACCCAAACCCATTTTATAAGTTTAAGAACATTTGTATGTTACGAATATCTTGGTGATATATTTATTTAAGTGTTGGTTGCGTTTTGTGCCACATCATGGTTTGAAATCACTTGAAAATGCATGTTTTTTCCTATTTTTTGTTACATTTTCTTGAAACCCAATTTGGTTTAACAAAAAACAGAAAGAACCGTATATGTACCGATTTCCCGATACCGAGTACCGGTACCGGATCCCGTCCGGTACGGTACCAATACCCACTTTCATGCTCGGGAAAAAATCGTGTACAACCAATTCGGTACGGGTTCGGTACCATTCTGGTACCGTGCTCATCCCTATTGCTTGTAACATGCCCAATATAGGACTCAAGCTGATTTCGCATGTATACACTCCACCCGAACAAGGTAATAACTAGATACTATGATTTAAGAATTAAAAAGCACACGAAAATCACAGGAATAATAGGTTAAGGTTGTACCTGATCAACTACACTCAAGGCATTACAAACTGCATCAGCAGCATACTCGAATGCCTGATACCTACAAGTGAAAGTGCAAGACAGCTTTAGGCTAGAAACTAAAATCGCACTCATGGTAGGTTTGCGAAGGGATCCAGGATTTAGTATTGTCATTTAATTTAAACAGAAAACATACATCAAGGACACATATCATTTCTGTTTTTTTTTTACAAGCTTTTGGTGTTACTCGTGAAATTTAGTACTAATAATGGGGTGTTTGAATTTGAGATATGAAACTGATTATTTCAATCAGCTTTTTTTATGTCAAGTACTATTACTCATCCAAATGATTATATGTGTAAAGAAACCAAGCTCTACTATACCATGTTAAAGATAACATATATATTTAAATATAAGAAATGTGTGTGCTTACTTGGTGGTGTAAAGATCCCATACATCCGTGTCTATGCCAACTTCGACATTTCCAGCTTCATGATCAGCTTTCAAATTCTCGATGATATCCTCTACATCTAGATAAGCGTTTTGAGCCAATGTTTTTGGTATCAGTTCAAAGCTGTCAGCATACTTCTCAATTGCACTGGCATCTGATCTGCAAATTAATACATCACAAACTCAAATTTATTTCTATCATTCCGAAACATATATTACGCATTTTAGGTTCAAAAATATAACAATACCCGGTTTCTTTGCGAGCAAATAGCCTCAATTGTCTGGCTATTTCGAATTCAGTGGCTCCAGCTCCAGGCACAATTCTACTGTCCCTGCATAATGCCTGAAACAAGAACAGTTAGAGTTAAGGTCATTAATTAGTGGGAAAAGAAAGAAAAAGAAAGATTCAAATCAAATTAATAGAAACCTTGTAAGTATAGACACCCTTAACAACAGCCCTTTCGAATGGTTCACGATCTATGATATGAACTGCTCCCAGCAAAAGAGTCGCCACAGCACCTTGTTTATTTGTTACAGTTACCTAACCAAATGTAATAAATATTCAAATGGGTTACGTTAGGTAATAGATGAAAGAAACAACAGCAACTAGAAAGAAAATAAAGCTGCTGTATTTACCCTATCACATGAGTCTTCTCAACTAAAATGGAGTGCACGTATCCAAGATAAGGGTCTACACTCTCTACAGTGCTCCTAGATCCAACTGCAAATTAAAATAATTATTTATTAGCAAAGGTTGGTTAACATTAGCCATAAGAAATGCAGTAATATATTATATATGATGTGCTTACAAGAGCAACAGCTTCAGTTGTGCGGCAAAAACAGTCAAGTTCAGACTTGGAAGCAATTTGTAAGACCATGATCCTGTCAGATGAATGACCAATGCCACTTTCAAACCAGTATATATATAAAGAAATAAAAGATGCTGTGGTTTTGAGATACTAAAAGCTAATTGGAAACAGGTATCAATTGAGCATGATTACTTGTTATCATCGCAGAATTGGAGAGCCTTCTGTCCTACACCAGCTCCACTAACTATGACCTTTGCACCTGAAGCTTTGATCACCTCTTCAAACTTTGCTTCTTCAAGCTGTTGTGAATCAAGTAGAATATATATACCAGTGGTCCAAATACAAATAACTAAAACCATTTAGTTTGGATCTTTTAATTGAATAAATATAAGGGTATATTAAAAAAATGTGAGATGGTATATTATTTTTGTCACGTTTAGAATAGGTGGGCCAAATTATTGTTTAGTGGACTTATTTTAAAACAATAGTAACAAATATGTAGCAACTCCTTGAATCTTGGGGGTCAACCCATATTTAAACTTATAGCCAGTTTCGTTCTAATTGAGAACACACATTCCTAAACAATGAGGCCTGATTGCAACAAAACACGTTTGGAAATGAAGGAACGCACCTGCTCACTCTCTGTTGTATCAACACCAACACCACCAGCTACAACAAGCACCTATAAAACCAACAACCCCTTTCAGCTTCAACAAATGGATTTCACAATAAGGCTCTATCTATAAAATCTATAGCATATATTTGCGTCTAATTTGACGTAGGTGCATGTGGAATTCAAGAGCTAAAAAGACTATAGATGAGCATCTAGAACTCCATCTCTACAAATTACACTCACCTTTGCGTCGTGAATTGCCTTTATACTCCCAACAACAGTATCAACTTTTAGAACCATGCCTCTAAAGGTTTTAGACTTATAAAGAGATACACCCAAAAGCCAAGCAACTCTCACGTTATCGACATTAAAGTTTGCAGGGTTCTCTGGGCAAACTTGAATGCATGCCTGCAATAATAAAATATTAACAAAACCGTCATCAACACAGTTGGAGTTTTGACCTAAGGATAACTTTTTGACAAGAAGAAAAAGAGATGTACCTCTGCAATAAAAGGACACAAGATATCCTCCAGCATGCATAGTAGACTGTGAACAGGAGCTTTCATACGTAGAATGACTTGGTCCTTATTCCTCACATCCATGGTCTCGGAACCCTCCTGGACTAAAGCTTCTAAAATCTCACCCACCTGTAAAAGAAACAAAGAGTATAAGTTGGGGACGAGCAACTTAATATGTGAATTCCGGATCCAAAAGTGAAGTAAGGTATAATGTATAGCATGTATGTATTTGGTTCCAATAATTAAGTTAACTTTTATGTAAAATGCAAGGATACTATAGTTATTAGGTAGGTTGCTAATTAGCAATATATAAATGCTCGTATAAATAAATAAACTAGGTATATATCGATCTCCAATGCACAAGAAAGTAGGTGCTTAAGCATACTACTAATAAAGAAAACTCAAAATTTTGAGTTAAACAAACTACCTTGTTACTTGCTTTCTTGTAACCATTAATGATTTGAGTGGGATCGAGTCCCATCGTGATAAGCAGCTCTTTGGCACCCTCGAGATGTTGCCCTGCAATTGAAACCACTAGGTTGGTTCCATCACCAAAATTCTTGTGCTGTTGTTTGGCTGCTAGTACCAACAGCTTGGCTGCGGGACACTGAACCACAAGCTCATTCAGAAATAGCTTATGCGTACCTAACATTATAAGAACAAGACCCGAATATCAAAAACTAATGGAACATATAAGAAGAAAAAAAGTAAAGAATAAAAGTAGTTTACCAACAGGACCAAGTGAGGATCGAGTAATAGGGGAAAGCTGTTTACAATCATCGATATTCTTAATAAGCACTCCATATAGATTCTCAGTTTCTTCTAGAGTCTGTTTCGACAAAGAAAAGATTAGCATAAAGATTAATCTTATTCTGACCAGAAACCGATTTGGTAAACCTATAAACATGGATGTATTTTTTTTACCCTCTCAGCCCTAAGCAGTCTTTCTTTTCGGCGTAAGGCCTTCCGCATCGATTTTGTTGATGAAAAATCATTTTCTTCTCGAGCCTGTTTCGTGTTCTCATGTTGTGGTCGGTGCTTGGCCTTCCGCATCGACGATGATGGTTTTGTTGTAGATGAAAAATCATTCTCAGCAGCATTATTAAGCAGAGTTTGTTCTAGTCGTTTGATGAGTTTCTCATCTTGCAGATGTCTATAGAAAAATCGAGATGAGCTGCGTCGCTTGGGCATTAAGTTTCTATTTTGTACTATAATTTTTTTTGAATATATATATATATACAAGAATACTATAGAAAGAGATAGGTCAATCTAAATTGGACCAATATTCGGCCTTTTTTCTTGTTTCTTCGACTTATACAATTACTGCTAGATATAACATAAAGAGTGAATTGTTTTAGATAACTTGATGTGCACGGTTCTTATTGCTTTTATACTGTGGTGTGCATGGTTCGATTTGGGTCGGTTTTTGGAAAAAAACCCAAACCAAACCCAAATTTCGGTTTTAGCAAAATAAGAAACCGTTTCAATCGGTTTTGGTAAGTTTCGGTTTTCTTGAGTTGTAATGGAATTTATTAAATGGGCTTTAAAAAATAAAAGAGTGTCTTGCCCCAAAGCCTCAAATAAGGATAAACCAATTAAAGAAGAGGAATCCCAACTTATATAAGAGCAGTTACAACACTAACGCCCTAACGGCGTTTTACATAAATTAACGGCGTTATGCGTTATCACCCTGGACCTCCGGCGTTATTGCAGCGTTAGTCCTCCCGTTAACCCCTTAACGGCCGTTTTTTTTTTTTTTTTTATGCCCCTAAATGAGGTTGTTTTGTAAATTGTTGGGAATGTTATTGATGTTATTAGGATGTTATTGTTGTGGGTGTTTTTTGGGGATGTTAATGTTAAATGTTAAAGCTGATGTGGCGCTGACGTGACGGTGTTATTGGTATTATGGTGTTATTGTTGTAAGTGCTCTAATAGAGTGTTTTTAATGATAACATGACAAGAATTAATGCCATGTGTACAAAGAGAAATGTCAAATGGAAAGTATGATTTGGCACTACACATTGAATGAAAACTTGAACTTATTAAATGGTTTAACTATTATTGTTGTAAATTCCGAAAATCACTCCCCCATCCCTCTCCTTTCATAAACAGATTTGCAACAAAACCTATGCCAGGAAAACCTTTGAATCCCTCTAAATTAAATCATAATTCATAAATATATCGGAAGATCAAATCAAATTATGCAATACTTGAATTTCGTCAATATCACGGATACCAAGAATTTCCTGGCTATCTTGAATACTAATTTAGGTTTGCGATAACTTTTTTATTTTGATTATTTATTCCTGATTAAAGATTAATGTTTAGTTATTTTGCAGTATTCCGTTTAATCAATTACATCATCATTTTTCTGGCTACGTTTTTTATTATAACCTTATCGCATTAAAAAGGTATGTATTACAATCAAGTAACCATTTTTCATTGTATTTGTATATAAGATGTTTGAATCATTGACTAAGATTCAAAAGGTTTGAATCATTGAGTAAGATTCAAAAGGTATGGATTTTGTGTAACAATAAACTCGGAATTTTGATTTGTTTTGATATGTGGATTTTGTGTATCAAATATATTTTGCTTGAATTATGGCAACATCACGGATGCTAAGAACCGTCCGACTATCTTCCGGCTAAAGATTAATATTTAGTTGCTGATTAAAGATTAATGTTTAGTTCTCATTCAGTTGTCCGTTTAATCAATTTACGGCATCAATTTTCCGGCTACGTTTGTGATGATAACCTTATCGCATTAAAAAGGTATGAACTTAAATCAAGTTCATTTTTCATTGTATTCATATATAAAAGGTTTGAATCATTGACTAAGATTCATTGCCCAAAAATATGAGGTTCGCCCCTAGATCTTTAGGAATGAAAGCATTCACCTTTAATGCTTAGAGAGTGTACCGGTAGTATAATAGATTCTAGAACTTGTTTTGTGATGCATTCCGAGATCGCTAGTGAGACTACACTTGTGTAGTTAGGAATAACTAAGTGAAAAAAAGCATTAGGATAACCCTTGTTTGAAACTTGTATTATAATTACATCTTCCACATCGGTTGAGTAATTACCCCACACCCTTGCGATATACTCATCTTTAGTACATGATACCCCTAGTTAACCCCTCAGAGCCTATCCTTTTCGCGGTTCTCGTGATGTTTCGGTTTTCTAGAATATCAATGAAGAGCATTTTTTACAATCCACCACCAAATTTACACCCAAATCGCATTAGCCTACCTTGTATGCACTCATCTTTAGTGCATTATTGTTATCATTTTTAAACCCTTAGTTCAAATATCTAGTTACTTGCATGGTTGCTAAGTCGAGTCATATCTTTTGTACACAGTTTTAGGATGATTGGGACTCATGGGTAAAAAGTAATAATTTATGGAGTAACGGGAAAGAACGATAAATTCAAATTCCCTTTGTCTATGTAATTAAATACCCCAAGTGTTTTGATCTTTTCAAATCGGGTCAATTAGTATTAGAGAAACAAAAAAACTCAAGTGTAGGGATGCTCCTATAAATCCCTTATATTTTAATGTTATCGTAGAGGATGGTAGAGTAAAAATGTATGAAAAAAATCGAAAAAAAAGAGAGTGTTAAAAAAAATGAAAAATGAAGAAAAAAATATATAGGCTATCATCCTACATCTATTTTTTTTTTTAATTTATGTTTGTTTTGTTTCAAGTTATCTAGTGTTTAAGATAGCTCATAAGTATTCCAGAAAGCTAGTGGGAGTATTATTTTTTATTTTCTTAAATCTTATATGTTGTATGAGCAACTACATTCCACCTAAATTAAGTTTTAGTTGGGAATGAAACTTCGTTTGTAAGATTTGAAAATAAGACATACAACCTTGGAATATATGTTTATTATTATAAACATATGCGGTAAATAAATGAGTCTAATATAACATGATGAATACATATCTTTGACAAGATAAAATGTGAATGAGATCTTAAAGTCTAACTTGAAGATTCATCATGAACATCATGTTGTATATAAGGTTGTAGTATCATGCTTGATTACAAGATGATTTGACAACATTGAAATATTTATGTTTGGATTTAGAATTGCATTCCTCAAGCCTGGAGTTGCTCCCAGATTCTATAAATGAAAATACAGCAAATATTGCGTAAATTTTCATAGTCAACAAAATTGAAGTTTGAATGGTACGAAACAAATAATATTCAAGGTTTACGGATGTTTAAAGAGCATATTGTTGTACACAATGATGCTAGTATAATTGAGATGACACTCAATTCTAGTCACGGTATCCTTGATGATGACCATGTTGACTAGTTATGCTCAACTAAGAACATAGTTGCATTATACATTAAAGAATAAAGAATACTTTAAAACTTTAAACTTTTGAGAGATGATTGTTATAAAAAGGTGGTTCAGGTTTTCACGCACCTTATGGAATGTTATGACAATATCAAGATATGTGTAAACACATACAAGAAATTCACTTGTTGAATTCTTGAAATAAGTATTCACAAAATTTCTATAGATCAAAGTTAGTTGAAATTATGCCTTGTCAACAAGTATGATTCTCATGACTTGTGGCAAAATTCATTAACTAGTATTATCATGCATTGATCTATTTAGTATTTGAATAAAGGATGTTAAAAAATTATTATTTATAAGAGATAAGTACAAAAAGCCCCCAAATCTTGAGAGAAGTCCACATCATGGTCACGTTTTCATCCAATCTCAAAAATGGTCATGAGCAACTCCGCAACTTCGCAACTCTACCCAAATTTTGACACGTGTCATTTGCATCAACTACTCAACTCCGCAACCTCAACCAATAATTAACACATGTCACTTTTTTTAATTATAAAAGTACTAATGTCTTATCACTAACTGTGTTAAAAGACAAAATCACCCTTGTCTCTTAAGGACGCTTATGTACAATGGTTTTATAACATCATTTTTTTAAAACGATTATTTGCAAAAGTTTTATTATAACAAAACTTAATAGGACCCTTAAAGGATGCATATTAATTATGGTTTTATTACAATACACCATAATAGGACACTTGATATATAAGTCATAAAACATTAATTATTTAAAACGCTTATTCGCAAACGTATTATTAAAACATAACTTAATATGACAGTTGACACTTGGGTCCCATAGATTGATACACCATCATAAGACACTTGATATTTGAGTCATAAAACATCGGTTTTATGGAACACTTATTCGCAAACGTTTTTATAAGAAAAGTGAATAGGACCCTTGACAATAGCGCCTTATAACGTTAACCTTTATATAACGCTTATTCATAATGGTTTGTTTATGATACACCACAATATGGCACATCTTTTAGAGTCGTAAAACATCCGCTTTTATAACGCTTATTCGGTTTTATAGAACGCTTAATTGCAAAGTTTTATTTGAACAAAATTAACAGGACCATTGACAATGTGTCTTTTAACATTAACCTTTATAGTACGCTTATTTGTTGTGGTTTTATTATCCTCGCCATAATAGAACACTCCTTTATTTGAGTCATTAAACATCAGTTATTTAGAACGCTTATTTACAAAAGTTTTATTTAAACATTAGTTAGTATGACACTTGATACTTGGGTATCAAAACTTGATACACCATAATAGGACACTTGTTATCTGTCTTTGCATTGTTATATGTCTCAATCTTTTGGAAGTTATGTATGGGTTATATGTCTTTGTATTGTCCTTATCTATCAATGATAATGGTTAATTTGGTGCATTATTGCCGTACTATACTAAGCCGTAATTGCACTCACAAAATAAACTAGGCTTGATTAAAAAAAAAATGACCGAGTGCAGGCATCTCGGTCCTAATGGGTGATTAGCGGACCAAATTAAAGCAACAAGATAAGATCTAGAATCCCAATTAAGCTCGAGAATTCTCTAGTCGGAGTACAAGCTACTAAAGGAAACAAAAAGTAAGAGAAACAACAAAGAATAAGCGAAATTAAGCTCTTAATATGGGCATTTGAGCCAAACGGTGATAAGCCATATTGACCTGTTTGACCCATTTGAGACAAACACCCCTGCTGTGGTTGTTTGAGATCTCAAAGTGAAAATATAAATAACAAGAAGCTAAAAGTTAAAATTACCTAAATTTAAATAAGAAATGTATAAGAAAGAGTTATACAAACAAGAATGAGGATTGTCATTGATTCTTAACAACTAATTTTATATAAAAACAGGACTATTATTATTTAGCTAATTGAAATCATTAAGCTTCTTCAACTGGATCTTCTTCATCGGCAATAACTAAGTCATTGTTGTCCACAACGGTTCCATCGAAACCACCTCTAACCAATTCAATATCCATTGTTTCGTCATGTTGAGGACACATAAATGAGTCACCACAAATGTGTTTCCACGTCATCAAGACTTGTTTGTTCATCCATGTCATAAACATGTCCGGGCGCCGCCTTGATCACAACTTGCCATCCTTTGTCAACACTATCGCAACGTAAAATACTTGATGTGCTTGAGAAGCTAGTATAAAAGGCTCGTTATGAGCCTTCAATCCTTCAAAATTCAATAGAGTAAACCCGTTGTCATCTTCTTTTTCCTTGAACCATTCAAATCCAATCACAATCGAACAAAACTACTTTCTTGTCAATACCATACTCCAACTCAATTATATCATTCAAAACCCGTAGTAAGTCACATCTCCGCGATAGGATTGTTATCTCAGAGCACTTTCGAGTAACTGTTTGTCATGGCTCAAGATTAACCCCACTATTCGTGTTTTCCTATTATGTTCTACATCTTTTGTGTGAAATCGGAAACCATTTATGATAAATCCTTATATTTTTCACATACTCGGATGGACCACTTGCCAAGCACCTTAGAATTTCGTGATTCAGTGATCCTCTAGCATGTAGCTCCTCAACCCGAAATAAGGCAAGATGTGTTAATTGTTTTGTTATTAGTAGGTCGAAAATGCTATGTCGGTATAATTATTTTTCAAAAGTAATAAACCCGTATATGCCTTACATGATCTTGAAACCACGACTCAAAAGTCTCACTATGTAAACGTTGAATGTCACGCTTACGTTTTCTCGATTTTGATGATGAACCAACGCGGATGTTCACTGCAGTGTTAACGAGATGATAATGATGATAACAACGACAACTATTAATCATATAATATAATTTATGAAACTCACAACTAATATAATTACTTACGTTCAAATTCATCAACTTCACTACAATTGAACAACATATATGAATGTGCTTTAGCCAAAATGTCAAGTTCCATCATTTCTACCTTTGTAGCACCAATCGGTCGACCCGCCATAGAAAAGATAGGTAAGACATCCTCATAACCATCGTCATCATTATTTCGACTTGTCTTATAATGTACGGTATCAACATCATTGGATAAGTACAATGAACAAAACGACACACTCTTCGACTAGATATCCTTCGAATGGAACCCTCCGGTTATTCTGTTTCATAAGTAAGATTTTAATGTAGCTAAATACCGAGATATCAAAACCAATAATTTTAGATTCAATAATATTTGTTAATAAAGTTATTTACTATAATAGTAATGTGCACCTCTCGATTGGATACATCCAACGGTAATGAACCGTCCCTCCTAATATGGCCTCAAGAAGCAAGATGAACCGAAAGATGAACCATGACATCAAAGAATGATGGCGGAAAATCCTTTCTAAATCACAAAGTATTTTCCAATCTCGGTTTCCATTTGAACCAAATCATTTGGATTGAGAACCTTTATGCATAATTGTTTATAATAACGACATAGCTTCATCACGTTATAGCGCACGTGCTTAGGCAACACATTTCGCAAGGCAATGGGAAGCAAATCACGCATCAAAATATGGCAATCATGACTTTTAAGTCCAAATAGTTTTGAGGTTTTAACTCTACGCATCTTGATATATTAGTGCATAACCATCCGGAACTTTCACCTTCTTAAGCACACGACAAAAATATCTTTCTTTTTTATCCATTGAGAAACAAGCGGTGGCAAATAAAATTTGTTGTTATCTTGAACTATAGGATGAAGTTCGGTCTAATGCCCATTTCTTGTAAATCTAGGCGTGTTTTATATGATCCTTGGTCTTCCCATCTAGATTCATTAGCGTTCCAAGGACACCATCACAAACATTCTTCTCAATATGCATTACATCTAGATTATGGCGTAGCAAGTTATCTTTCCAAGACGGTAACTCAAAAAAAACTTTTCTTCTTCCAATTAAAAGGTAAATTTGGGTTGCTCTTCACAAGTTTTCCAAATTTAACTTCAAAACCATCTAACTCATCAAGTACTTCTTGTCCTCTTAAGCCGTTGCCTGTCTAGTTCTTCTGTGCCATCAAAAGAGTTTGTATCTCTTCTAAAAGCATGATCAATAGGCAAATATCGACGATGTCCCATAAAACATTGTTTTTTGCCATGACTCAAGCGTGTTGATTTTGTATGTTTATGGCAGTTAGGACATGCAAGTTTACCTTTGGTGCTCCATCCGGATAAATTTGCATAAGCGGGAAAGTCACCGATCGTCCATAACAAACAAGCACGCATCCGAAAGTTACTTTTGTTGATGCATCATAAGTGTCTACTCCTTTACGATCCCACAACTCCTTTAGCTCAAGAACTAACGGTTCCATATAGACATCTATATTATTCTGTGAGCATGGGCGGTATAATTAACATTAGAAAGAAATAAGGTTTCGCATGCACATCCAAGGAGGTAGATTATATGGCGTCAAAACAACGAGCCATGTACTATGAGAAACACTCATTGTTCCAAAGGGTTAAACCCATCACTCGCTAAACCAAGCCCGACATTACGAGATTCTTTGGCAAACTTATCATACTTAAAATCAAATGCTTTTCATGCCGGGAATCTGCAGGATGTCTTAAGTAACCATCTTTAAATGACTCTCTTCATGCCATCTCATGGAGGTATTTTTAGATGACATAAATAACATTTGCAATCGTGGTAAGAGCGGAAAATGACGCAACACCTTTGCTCCAATCTTCTTACGTGTATCGGTTGTGGTTGACTCATCTCACAATCATCTTCACTTGCTTTATACCTTGACGTATGGCATATATCACATTCTGCTTTATTAATGTTTTCTTTCCAAGACAAACATACAATCATTAGGACATGCATCAATTTTATCATAACTAAGTCCCAACTCGAATTATCTTCCTTAGTTCATACAATGACTTTGGTATAGAAGCATCGGGAAGGCTTCCTCATTGTATCTAGCATCTTCTTTGAAACCATTATCACTACATTTCCCAACACACTTACCATGAAATAGTCTAATGATAAAAGAAAGAACTAATAACTTACACCCGTGATATAGTGGTTTCTTTGCCTCCCAACACTTTATAAAATTTTTTCGCCTTTAGGTTTGGCATACTCATACTTTCGGTTTGTGTTCCCATGTCATCGGTTAGTGTGTCATCACCAAACCGATGGAAGGCATCATTCACCAACCCTTGCATGTCATCTTCAAAGATCCAACATTGGAGCATCACTTGATTTGGGCCGAAGGTGGAATTGTATAACCTTTCATAAACCCGACACATAACAGATGTGTTGTAGCCTCCGTCCGATCTACCCATATCTCGACACACAATCAATACATGGACATGAAATCATCCATTTTACCCTCATTATAGAATATATGATCAAGAAAGTCGTCAAGACCTTTTTATATTCAATGGTAAATCTAGGTAAAGACATCCAACTCGTATCCATCTTAAACCTAATTCAATTAACCACGAAAACCACATATAATTTCAAAAAAGAAAGGGAGCCTAATTCAATTAACCAAATATGTTGTTTCATAAAATTTAGCAAAAATGATTAGGGTTTCATTTATGAGGTATTACCCGGTCTTGATGATGGTGGTGATTCCTACGGCAATTTTAGATGGTGGAATGATGTGGATTTGGATCTTAAAATTAGAAATACTTTTACAATTTATTTTTAAGCTATTTTTAATTAATTGCCTAATTATTACTTTAAAGCTAGATAAACTAATTTATATCTAAAATTAGAAATTAAAAGTCAAAATTGCAAAGTAATTTTTACATAAGCTTGAAAACTTATAAAAGGTAAAAAATTATAAAAAGTTATATGGCATAAAATTAAACAAAAAACTAATCTATTTTTGCTTTTTAATTTAAAGTAATTTAATTAAAATTAACTCTAACAATTACCTAGTGAAGAGTAAAAATTATGGGAAAATTACTAGGAATGCTACAAGTCACTCGAGTGTATGTTTTGAGACAGGTCACAAGTATGAGTCAAATAAGCTAAGGGCAAAAGGGCTAGAAGTAATCGGCCACCACCACCAACACATTGTGAACACCAGTAATTAGGCAGACTTCGCGGACAATTGATTTCCCTTTAAGGCGTTTTCTTGGATGCGTTGAGTATTATAATGTAAGTTTTCTTGGATGCGTTGAGTATTATAATGCGTTTTCTTGGATGCGTTGATATTAGTGATGTTTGTTGTTTGTACCATATAGGGTTCAAAATGTAAGACATTTCTTGGCTAGATCTGAGTTGCCTAATGACTATTACAAACAAGAGGTTTTAATTTGATTCAAAAGGAAAACGTTTGAAAGAAGACAAGTATGGAAAAATAAGAGATTTGGAAAGGAGATTGAGTTTCAAAATAAACTATGGAGAAGGAAATGTTTCTTTGCAATTGGAGTTGAAAGAAAGCAAGTCTAGTGTGGTTTTTTTTAAGAAAATTGTTGTTGTTTTGTGTTTGGTTATTCTTTGTTATGTTGTCAAAATTGTGTAATGAAATGCTTGTTATGTAGGTTTGATGTAATGACCTTTTGTTTAATGAAATGCTTGTTATGGGATATATGTGTGGATGCATTTACGTTGTTGATGTTTCTTGAGATAGTAATGGATGCATTTACGGTTGTTATCCAAGAAGTTGAAGCTAAATGGGAATTGAAGTTGCAGAGAATGAGTAGTTAATAGCATGTTATGATAGTCATACTCTGTTACTACTTTGCAATTGTTTCGATAGTATTAGCTTGTATTAGAATATAGACTAGAATGCCTTGTTCCTAGCATTTCAAGATCTAAATGAGTATTATTTTGTTGCGAAGTGATAACCATTTGAAGCTCAAAATCATCACCTATGTCAAACCGTGAAGATGAGTTAAGCTCAAAATCATCTTGGTGATTACTTTCCACCTAATTGGAAATTCAAAGGATTAACAAAGTCGAAGCCAAAAGTCAAAAGGCAAGAAGTCAAAAGGCAAACATGTTGAACAAGTTGAACAAGTTCTGGTAAAAGGATACAAGTGCTAGGTCTTGCTAACAATGTTACTTGGGATGCAATAAAAAGAAGACATTTGGAGTCAAAAACCATCGGGATAATGTGTTATCTGTCTTTGTATTGTTATATGTCTCAATCTTTTGGAAGTTACGTATGGGTTATCTGTCTTTGTATTGTCCTTATCTATCAATGATAATGGTTAATTTGGTGCATTATTGCTTTACTATACTAAGCAGTGCACTCACAAAATAAACTAGGATTGATTAAAAACAAAAATGAGTGAGTGCAGGGCATCTCGGTCCTAATGGGTGATTAGCGACCAAATTAAAGCAACAAGATAAGATCTAGAATCCCAATTAAGCTCGGAATTCTCTAGTCAAGAGTACAAGCTACTAAAGGAAACAAAAAGCAGAAGAGAAACAACGGTGAATAAGCGAAATTAAGCTCTTAATATGGGCATTTGAGCCAAACAAAGATAAGCCATATTGACCCGTTTGACCCATTTGAGCCAAACACCCCTTAAGCGTGGTTGTTTTGAGATCTCAAAGTGAAAATATAAATAACAAGAAGCTAAAAGTTAAAATTACCTAAATTTAAATAAGAAATGTATAAGAAAGAGTTATACAAACACTAATGAGGATTGTCATTGATTCTTAACAACTAATTTTACATAAAAACAGGACTATTGTCATTGATTCTTAACAACTAATTTTACATAAAAACAGGACTATTGTCATTGATTAATGTGACTTAAGCTATATTAAGACTAATTCATGCTAGAACAACTACTTGTGAGATGATTTGAAGCTTATGCCACACTAATTTCCACACGCATGCATTTTAGGCCAATATATTGGTGATTTTGACTTTAAAGCTTCTATCCACTAAAACCTTGTTTGTTTCGACTTATTAGTCTGTTAAGAAAGTTGTATGAACAGCCTTAGTCAACGAGTTCAACTAATACTCACTACAGACCTAACCAAACACTACTTTAAAACACATATTGTTTAATAACCGATTTAACAAATTTAAAAGGAAAATGATCAATCTAAATCATAATCTTGATACATAAGCTTGTACTAGGCTAAATTAAACACATATAAACAAAAGCAACCAACATTTAACAATAACAACTAACAATCACAGATTATCAACATAAGCAAAGACATACAGATTATCATCAAAACACATAACAAAACAAACGGCCATTAAACATAAATATGCATACCATTAAAATATTAACCATAATAAGTTATCATAAACCATTGTTCGAAACCATTGTTCACAAACCATCCCTTCAACATAAATACATAACAAGTTTTCATCAAAGTAAGTACATAACCCAAAGAACATGAGACCATCGACACAAAACCACAAAAGACCCAACAACTACCTTCATTATTCTTCATACTTCTCCGAATCTCAATGGTCTCCTTCTTCAATGTTATCAACCTCAAAATCGTGACAACACTTGCAAGAGATTCAACCAAGCGCCTCTCAATGAGCTGGACTTCATGCATTGAATCATAAACATCCTCAGCTGCCATTTCTTCATCAGTATTCAAATAAAACACCTCCATCATTCGTTCTTGTGACAACTCGTATTTTCAGGACATTTCATATAGACTAAGTTAGTCTACATTTCATTAACATCATTGTCATCATATTAGTTCATGCATGGTTTTGCATTTTTCATTAAACGCGTAATTTTCATATTAAATAAACGCAATCGCGTAGGTAATTATTTTGAACAATTGATCCATTAATTCCAAAATCATCCCGATATATTTTATACTCATATTAAGTTATAAAATAATATTATGAGTTTACCAGTGTTTTAAATTTATTTTGTATATAAATTGTTATATTTATATAATTACTGACGGTTTTCTTAAATTCTAAACGATTATTATTATTTCACTCAAATTTGCAAGAAATGTATTTTTATAATTTTTATAACCTCAATATATTTTATCTTGACCCGTGGAAAATTTATTTTTATCCAACGCTACCCTAAATAGTCAAAAGTGACTACAACTTATCATTTAACTTCAAATAACTTACTAAATATTACACTTATACATGTTAAAAAAAAAAGGATATTAATCAATGACTAACACCCCTTGTCGACACAAGGGGTGAGTCATGCTAGGATTTCCTAAATATCTCTATTAGTAAATGCATTTTTTCTTCACTTATCTCATTCACTTCAAGATATTCAAGATCAAAAATATTTCCTCTCTTTCTCTTCTCTCCAAAAACCGGCAATCACAAAGGACCAAGAGAGGGATCATCAAATATTTTACAAGACAAGATTTATACTCTAGTCTCACTCTTTATTAAGGATTTGAAATAAAAACCTTGGGTGATTAGGAAAAACCCTTTGTTCTATTAACCTCATCAATTACTAGTAAGCATTTCATACTCATCATCATATTTCATATTCATTGATATATTTATTTCATCATATTTGAGAAAACATGCAAGTCTCATGGATGTTTATACCACTTTTACATGTTTTTAAGAGTTATATATATATATTGTCATCTTATAATTACTCCTTGTTATATATCACTCTTGGTGATGTCTAGGAAACCATGACACCCTAAGAAGGTGTATGGTAGGGTTAGAATAGCTTCGGAGTTGTTTTGAATGGGTTAGAACAGGTTTGGCGCGAGAAAAACTCATTTCGACAAGTTTGGAAAAGGGTCTGTCCTTATTTTGAAAATCTGGAAAATCCGACAGAAGCAAAATATTTTGGGCTAGATATTTGGAAAATATACTTTAAAAGCAACGTGGCGCTTGAACGGATTAAACGGAGCTATAACGAAGAAGTTATGAATTTTTCAAGTTGGCGACGAAAATATAAATTTCGAAATTTCAAAGAACCATTATTTATTTTGTACGAGTCAAAAATGAAGCTTGGGCGTTGTAAATTATGTCGACTTGTCAAAATATGTTAGTATACTTTGATACAAAGCTAAGGACCTTTAAACGTGAAAATGGATTTGTAACGACTAAATTATATCGTTTACAAAAGTTGTCGTAACTATTATCATATAAGAAAACTATAACACATTTCTAATAGACAAGTTTTATGGCAAAACTAGTTACCAAATTAAAGGTTGTTTTAACATTGATTTAGAACTTTTCATAAAGTGAAGTCTTCTAGTAAAAGTGAAATCGCCAAGTATACTTTCCAAAATGTCCGATCGTTTGACTAGCGGAGTTGTAATGAATTAATTACGGTCACTTAAACTTTGCTTGAAAAACCATCCTTAAACTATATTTTGGACTAAAAGTACCATATTTAACCTCTAATTTTCTTTATGTACGAGACCTCTAGGACGAAAACTTAAATGCTAAAACTTTGAGATTATCATACGAGCTTCCCAAAACCGTTGAGTTTGTTTCCTAACGCTCGACGTGCACCATTTTACGACTAGCTTTTCGAGGCCGTTTTAGTCACTTTCATGGAAATTTTCAATGACATTATTTTATGACGAAAAGTTATAATTTCACAATAAATCACTAAACGACTATCGTAGGAGGTTGTTTCAACGTAAATACTTGTAAAGTATTTTATAAAATGATGATATGTTGTAAACATATATTTCGACGATAAACATTATCTTCAAAAATTCACAAGTGGTATAAATATCATCCGAATTGCATGCATAACATTGCATCATAACTTATTATGTATCATATCATTCATAACAGGTCAAGTTTAGTGATTCACGCTACATTTCGGTGTACTCACTTTTGCCATCGCATCATTGTCCAAGTGAGTCATAGCCCCTACTCTTTTAACTATTTTGAATTACTTTTGGGGGAGATACATGCTCAACTATTTTTATGACAATCATGATTATTTGCAAGCTATATGTTTATCTGAACTGAATGTTTAGTCATATTCTATATCAATAATCATGGAACTAAATGTCTTGGTATAATCATTGAACTAAATGTCTTGGTATAATCATTGAGCTAAATGTCTTGGGATTATCATTGAGCTAAATGTCTTGGGATTATCATTGAGCTAAATGTCTTGGGATTATCATTGAACTAAATGTCTTGGTATTATTTGAAACAACACTCATATGTGTTATATTGATTGAATATCGATAGATTAAGTAATGTACTGTTATGTGAATTCATTTGACGTCATGCAGTTGAACATAAACTATACACATTTTGGCAGTGGATTGTGAACACACATGTTGCAAGTTTTGTATGGGCGGAACTTGGGACTGAGTGGATTTACAATGCCCTTGCGGCATAAACGATTTTGAAAGGCTCTACATTTCCGTACAAACTCTATGAACTCACTCAACCTTTGTGTTGACACTTTTTAGCATGTTTTATCTCAGGTATCTAAGGCATTCACTTCATGGCATGCATGTGGACATATCATAGAGTCGCGGTGACGACGCGTCTCACATGGGATTTATATACATTAAAAACATCGTTTGACTTGTACCAAACTTGTTTTCCGCACATAGTAATTTTCATTTAGGACCTATACTTTGTAACTCTGATCATTTTACTAAATCAAGCGATGTATTTTCCAAACGACACTTTAGGTCGTTCAATATAACTGATTGTGATGCTATGACAACAACCCGTGAATTCCATTCCACGCAAAACAGTAATTTGGGGTGTGATTGGTATCGAGCTTGGTTATAGAGAACTAGGTTGCATCATTGACCCTGAACTATAACTACATCATCATAGCATCTCATCATTTCATCATAAGTGCATGTTCACTTTACATGCGGTTTATCGTACATTTTTCGAGTTATTTACTTTCATTTCAAAATCGATTGTCACATGGATGCCTTCAAATACCCATCCCATCATACTCACATCAATCTGACGTGGAGAATGCGCTGTCATTCCCTATCATAATTTTAACATCAGTTGACTCAACACCAAACAACATATGAGTCGATTAGTCCAATATTGCATAGTTACTCCTAAATTATACATAGCCTGATCACCTATGTCTAAGTCAGGAAGAATCATGCAATGAAGGGAGTAGTAGGCTTATATGTGTAAGCAATTCCGTCGAGCCAAATTTTCAAAGTCCTCCTACAAACCAATTTAGCCTAATCTCATGACGGTTCTCGTTTGATAAGTTGTGAGATTAAGTGAAAATTGGTTGGTAAAAGTCTTTGAGGGTTTTGCTCGAGAACGGAAAGTTTGCACATCAAACCCAAAACCCGAGAGACCAACACGAATCAGATTAGGATGAATTCCTTTTGATGGGCGAATGTGACAACTCAGATTTTCGGGACATTTCATATAGACTAAGTTAGTCTACATTTCATTAACATCATTGTCATCATATTAGTTCATGCATGGTTTTGCATTTTTCATTAAACGCGGTATTTTCATATTAAATAAACGCAATCGCGTAGGTAATTATTTTGAACAATTGATCCATTAATTCCAAAAATCATCCCGATATATTTTTATACTCATATTAAGTTATAAAAATAATATTATGAGTTTACCCAGTGTTTTAAATTTATTTTGTATATAAATTGTTATATTTATATAATTACGACGGTTTTCTTAAATTCTAAACGATTATTATTATTTCACTCAAATTTTGCAAGAAATGTATTTTTATAATTTTTATAACCTCAATATATTTTATCTTGACCCGTGGAAAATTTATTTTTATCCAACGCTACCCTAAATATTCAAAAGTGATTACAACTTATCATTTAACATCAAATAACTTACTAAATATTACACTTATACATGTTAAAAAAAAAAAAGGATATTAATCAATGACTAACACCCCTTGTCGACACAAGGGGTGAGTCATGCTAGGATTTCCTAAATATCTCTATTAGTAAATGCATTTTTTCTTCACTTATCTCATTCACTTCAAGATATTCAAGATCAAAAATATTTCCTCTCTTTCTATTCTCTCCAAAAACCGGCAATCACAAAGGACCAAGAGAGGGATCATCAAATATTTTACAAGACAAGATTTATACTCTAGTCTCACTCTTTATTAAGGATTTGAAATAAAAACCTTGGGTGATTAGGAAAAACCCTTTGTTCTATTAACCTCATCAATTACTAGTAAGAATTTCATACTCATCATCATATTTCATATTCATTGATATATTTATTTCATCATATTTGAGAAAACATGCAAGTCTCATGGATGTTTATACCACTTTTACATGTTTTTAAGAGTTATATATATATTGTCATCCTATAATTACTCCTTGTTATATATCACTCTTGGTGATGTCTAGGAAACCATGACACCCTAAGAAGGTGTATGGTAGGGTTAGAATAGCTTCGGAGTTGTTTTGAATGGGTTAGAATAGGTTTGGCGCGAAAAAAACTCATTTCGACAAGTTTGGAAAAGGGTCTGTCCTTATTTTGAAAATCTGGAAAATCCGACAGTAAGCAAAATATTTTGGGCTAGATATTTGGAAAATATACTTTAAAACGAAACGTGGCCGCTTGAACGGATTAAACGGAGCTATAACGAAGAAGTTATGAATTTTTCAAGTTGGCAACGAAAAATATAAATTTCTGAAATTTCAGAACCATTATTTATTTTGTACGAGTCAAAAATGAAGCTTGGGCGTTGTAAATTATGTCGACTTGTCAAAATATGTTAGTATACTTTGATACAAAGCTAAGGACCTTTAAAACGTGAAAAGCGGATTTGTAACGACTAAATTATATCGTTTACAAAAGTTGCCGTAACTATTATCATATAAGAAAAACTATAACACATTTCTAATAGACAAGTTTTATGGCAAAACTAGTTACCAAATTAAAGGTTGTTTTAACATTGATTTAGAACTTTTCATAAAGTGAAGTCTTCTAGTAAAAGTGAAATCGCCAAGTATACTTTCCAAAATGTCCGATCGTTTGACTAGCGGAGTTGTAATGAATTAATTACGGTCGCTTAAACTTTGCCGAAAAACCATCCTTAAACTATATTTTGGACTAAAAGTACCATATTTAACCTCTAATTTTCTTTATGTACGAGACCTCTAGGACGAAAAATTAAATGCTAAAACTTTGAGATTATCATACGAGCTTCCCAAAACCGTTGAGTTTGTTTCCTAACGCTCGACGTGCACCATTTTACGACTAGCTTTTGAGGCCGTTTAGTCACTTTCATGGAAATTTTCAATGACATTATTTTCTGACGAAAAGTTATAATTTCACAATAAATCACTAAACGACTATCGAGGAGGTTGTTTCAACGTAAATACTTGTAAAGTATTTTATAAAATGACGATATGTTGTAAACATATATTTCGACGATAAACATTATCTTCAAAAATTCACAAGTGGTATAAATATCATCCGAATTGCATGCATAACATTACATCATAACTTATTATGTATCATATCATTCATAATAGGTCAAGTTTAGTGATTCACGCTACATTTCGTGTACTCACTTTTGCCATCGCATCATTGTCCAAGTGAGTCATAGCCCCTACTCTTTTAACTATTTTGAATTACTTTTGGGGGAGATACATGCTCAACTATTTTTATGACAATCATGATTATTTGCAAGCTATATGTTTATCTGAACTGAATGTTTAGTCATATTCTATATCAATAATCATGGAACTAAATGTCTTGGTATAATCATTGAACTAAATGTCTTGGTATTATCATTGAGCTAAATGTCTTGGGATTATCATTGAGCTAAATGTCTTGGGATTATCATTGAGCTAAATGTCTTGGGATTATCATTGAACTAAATGTCTTGGTATTATTTGAAACAACACTCATATGTGTTATATTGATTGAATATCGATAGATTAAGTAATGTACTGTTATGTGAATTCATTTGACGTCATGCAGTTGAACATAAACTATACACATTTTGGCGATGGATTGTGAACACACAGTTGCAAGTTTTGTATGGGCGAACTTGGGACCGAGTGGATTTACAATGCCTTTCTTTGCATGAACGATTTTGAAAGGCTCTACATTTCCATACAAACTCTATGAACTCACTCAACCTTTGTGTTGACACTTTTTAGCATGTTTTATCTCAGGTATCTAAGGCATTCACTTCATGGCATGCATGTGGACATATCATAGAGTCGCGGTGACGACGCGTCTCACATGGGATTTATATACTTTAAAAACATCGTTTGACTTGTACCAAACTTGTTTTCCGCACATAGTAATTTTCATTTAGGACCTATACTTTGTAACTCTGATCATTTTACTAAATCAAGCGATGTATTTTCCAAACGACACTTTAGGTCGTTCAATATAACTGTGATTGTGATGCTATGACAACAACCCCGTGAATTCCATTCCGCGCAAAATGTAATTGGGGTGTGAGCCTGCTTCTCTTATCCACTTGCATTCTCATGTCGTCTCGACGGCCGCAACATTTCTCATGTTGACCTCATTCGTAGGTATCTCATTAATATTGAGAAAAATAAAACAATCATGAAGCTTTTGAGACCACAAAGATCTTTCGTTCATTCGGTGTATGGCGTGGCGACATTTTCAATTAGGGTTGTATATAGTGAAAAGTTATGAACCGAAAAGTATATGAATGAACTGAAAAATAAAAATAAAACCAACATATATATAAAGGGTAGATGCATGAACTCGAAAAAATTAAGAGTATTAATGAGAAATGAAATAATTAAAACAAGTAATCATGAGAATCAAGAGACCGCAGAAAATCAAAGGTCGAGAAAAACTTACGCTTCCCATAATATTGATGCTTATTATTTTAATTGGGATGACTCAAAGTGTAACCAATTCGATTTCGATTTAAGCGGTTGTAAAAGAGAGGAACTAGTAACTCGGTGTTGAGTATAAATATATTTCGGTCGGGTTTGGGTCGACCCATCTAACCGCTATTAATCGTAGGTTCGGGTTGTGAATAAATTAATTGGGTCGACGACAACCCGCTTAAGCTTTTTTCTTAATGTGGCAACTTTTGTATCAAAAAGGGTTGATCGTGTCAACCAAAACCCGTTAACCTTTTCAACCCGTGAATTTCAAAAGATCACGCCATCTTTATAAATGGTTATAATTTGAATATTATTTTAAAATATTCATGATTATTATTTTCAAATTGAATGAAACCAAACTAACCGAACAACCCGATAGTACACTTGGGTCATATGAACCGTGATATTGCCTCATTGTCGACCTTGATGAACCTTAATGACGAATCTTCATATGATTCTTTTACTATGAACCTTAATGACGAATCTTTGCTATGAAACTTTATTATGAACCTTTGATATGCTTTTATGAACCATTTGATATGACCCATTTGTTATGAACATTTTGGATATGAACCTTTTGATATGACACTGATTAAGATATGATATCGACTATCGGTTTGATACACGAGCCATTTCACTAGTCATGGGGTTCCATGTCCGGTCATTGATGCACCAATGGCATATATGACTCTAGTGTGTTTGAGTGACGCTCCACACCATCCCTTATATGTTACATGTTATGAGCTCAAGTATATGTTTGACCACTATGTTATCTGCAGGGAGTATGGATGCATCCTATATCTCGTTATCTCATTCCATCGGATTATCTGTTATATGATATGATATGTTATGTTTCGGCTCGTGTTGGATTACCGTCCTATCTCGACTTCATGCGAAGCAATACATTCAATCATAATAGTCGGCACTTTATGATCACCTCGCGTATATTGGCCTCGCAAATGCCTAGGACAATTCCTCCGCTCAATATGTGTAGAATATAGGCTACAAAGCATCCCGAATGTGACGTCATGGGAAGTCGACTTACGTAAAAACTCTTGACGATATAAATGAACGACCGCATCCGTTGAGAGTTATTCATATTAGCTTTTCAAAGTTATTATTTCATAAACTTTACGTTTTACCAAATCAATCCCGAATCCAAAGCAACACCCACCAACCAAACGGGCCCTTAGTTGATAACCCGAGCAACAACCGGTAATACTCTAGTTCTTTTTTAGTTTCAAATACAATAAAATACCTATACCTATATATTATATATATACAATAATACAATACTTTTCATATATTGTATACTAGGTAGTATTAATTAATTTAATTATACATCAAATTATACCCTATCACCGATTCATCCCGCCTGACCGATTAGAAGCTACAAGGTGGTCGACCGCCCGACTCTTGATTCGCGATTTTAATTTGCAACATTGGATATGAACCTTTGATATGACACTGATTATGATATGATATCGACTCCCGTTTCAAACCCGAGCCATTTCATTATTCATAGGGTTCCATGCATGTCCGTCTCATTAATGCACCAATGGCATATATGACTAGTGTGGTTTATCGTCCTACATCTCACTTTATCTTTCGGGTCAACTAGATGCGGATACGCTTTAACAAACGTAGACCACGAGGATAAATCCGTCAGTAAGAAAATAGCAACATTTTAAATAACGCCGCGTAAAACAAATGAACTATCTGAGCCGCTCCATTTCGGCAAGAAGATACAACAGACTGATTACTTCAACACATTGATATTGTTGTTTGACCGGAAGTCGGAAAATGAATGCCAAATCTACTTCATTTTAGTTTCACATACAATAAAATACTTATATATTATATATATACAATAATATAATACATTTCATATACTATATACTACTATTAGTTAATTTAATTATAAATCTAATTATAATCTAAAACTAGGGAAAACTTACACACCCACGCTCACATAAACCCGCTTAAAATTTTTGGGGAAAAATTGATTCATAAATAACTTTTAGTGCTGCGAAAATCAAGCATATCTTTTCGAAATCAAGTATTTGATTCGATTTTATTAATGGAATTCGTTTTCACAGATTTGTTAAAATCTCAATTTTGGTTTAGGGTTGTATGTGGGCAAGAAAACAAGGATTGTGGGTTTTCACTTTTGAATGAAGATCCGACTCAATGTGTAATGCAAACCTCTCTTGTTGTTATTATTATTGTTGTTATTATTATTATTATTATTATTATTATTATTATTATTATTATTATTATTATTATTATTATTATTATTATTGTTGTTGTTGTTGTTGTTGTTGTTGTTGTTGTTGTTGTTATTATTATTATTATTATTATTATTATTATTATTCTTGTTGTTGTTATTATTATTATTCTTGTTGTTATTATTATTATTCTTGTTATTATTATTGTTATTATTATTCTTGTTATTATTATTATTATTATTATTGTTGTTATTATTATTATTATTATTATTCTTGTTATTATTATTATTGTTATTATTATTATTATTATTCTTGTTGTTATTATTATTATTATTATTATTATTATTGTTATTATTATTCTTGTTGTTATTATTATTATTATTGTTATTATTATTATTCTTGTTATTATTATTGTTATTATTATTCTTGTTATTATTATTATTATTATTGTTGTTATTATTATTATTATTATTATTATTATTATTATTATTATTATTATTATTATTATTATTATTATTATTATTATTATTATTATTATTCTTGTTATTATTATTATTATTATTCTTGTTATTATTATTATTATTATTATTATTGTTATTATTATTATTCTTGTTATTATTATTGTTATTATTATTCTTGTTATTATTATTATTATTATTATTATTATTATTATTATTATTATTATTATTATTATTATTATTATTATTATTATTATTATTATTATTATTATTATTATTATTATTATTATTATTATTATTATTATTATCATTATTATTATTATTATTATTATTATTATTATTATTATGATTGGTATTATCATTGTTATTATTATTATTATTATTATTATTATTATTATTATTATTATTATTATTATTATTATTATTATTATTATTATTATTATTGTTATTATTATTGGTATTATCATTGTTATACATTTTTATTGTTATACATTGTTAGTGTGGGAAATGGTGGGTTCGGTATGTGTTTGGTTGACCTCTTGTGATGAGTCTCATATGTGATCATAAGTCTTTGCTTATTTGTGATGTGGTACAAGTTGTATTTAAGTTGCTCTGTTTAATTTAAATGAATGTTGGTATACCCGTAAAGTTGGGTCAAAGGATTTGGGTAGTGATAGTGATAGTGATTTGATATCGGTTTCTAGCTAATGTATTTCATTCTGTGACATGTAACCGGAAGGATTTGCGTCTATTTTTGTTTGTAGATAATGTATTTCATTCGTAACATGTAACGAGATAGTGATTTGATTTCGTTTTGTTGTTCTCAAATGACTATTGTTCTTTGCAATCTCATAATAATTTTATTTGTTTTGTGCACCGGTTATGGAAAATAACAGGATGCAACGCCAAATCACCACGAGAAATACGAATAATTATGAAATGTCCGGAAGGACAAGGATTCAAGAAAACCAACAGAGATTACAAGCTTTGGGAGTGAAAATCTTGCTAAGTCTTTGACAAGTCTAGTAGAGTGACAAAACAAAGAAAAGAAAAGAAACCAACGGATACCGTGAGAAAGATGCAGATTATATGTCCGGTTGGACTTCCATCTTAATCTTGAGGAAGATAACCCGGAAGAAGCGGCTACACAAACAAATAAAAAGTACGAATAATAAATTTGGCTACTATATTTTCTTTATTTTGTTTTCTAACAATTCTACTTGCATGAAACGAAATCGAAAATACATTGCTCCACATCCATGACTAGATATAAAAATTTAGCACAAAAAGCGAATGAGTGCTCCGAATGTCTCCAGTGGGCTAACATCTTGAATCTCAATCGCAAAGGGACAATGATTGATACGGGGAGGCAATACGTAGTAAGTGCAGGAGTCCGACCAAGTCCAAACGAGAAATGATCAACCAAATTCTATTAACAGAGGAGATTAACGCAATCGAGAGAAACTTAGTTGCAATTGACAACGATCATGACCACGGGGCGTGACTTGAGATCGATGGTAACTATACATAAATTTCAAATACTATATATATGAAATAACTTTGTGTTTGCAAAGTGTATTAATAGCATAAGTTAAACACAATATGCTTTTTGGTAATACATGCTTTTACTATATGTTGTTCATGTTTATATAAAATGCGGGATGATATGAAACGACTTAGTGATAATCGCCGAGGGTTCGATTGATAATCCTGGACCGGATGATATTTTTCTACGATTATGGGTAAAGATCGAAATGGTGATGCGTGCATGTATGGTCTAGGTGTTCGTGCTTTCTTTGTTTGGGGTGTAATACCAAGTCGTTTAGCATGTCATAGAAAACAACGAATTGAAGTCTAGATGTGGAGAACTTACTAGTGAAAATGAAAAGTTACGAGCCCGCTTATCGAGAAGAATGGGTCGACGGATAGTTCCATTGTTCCACCTCTTACATCACAAGATTCTCTTGTTGTAAACAATGAACCTCCACGCTTACGGGTATGTTTCTATTATAAATCGTTCCTTTCTAGTTGTTATAGCTTATTTTATCTTTGATAGCTAATGAACCTAGGCTACAAGCTTATGTATCGAGATTATGATTTAGATTGCTCATTTGCCTTTTAAATTTGTTAACTCGCTTATTAAGGGTGTTTAGATTACGTGTTGTTTCCACTGTGGTAGTTTCCTTTTCACTTGTTTATCTCGCACACTATGACCTCTAGGTGATATTAGAACTAGTAAAACTATAAAACCAATGTTTGAACTAGAAAGTCAAAATCAAATTACATTCACTCTCAGGTCCACTATTGGGACATGTGAGGATCAAATCTCACCCACTTGGTCTAAATCTTGTTCATGTATCTTAAATTAGTGTTATCATAGCTTAAATAATCATAATTAGTGCATACGGATCAAACAAGTTTCATTAAAGTCAAAGTTTAAGTTCAAAATCAAAAGTCAAAATGGTATGTTAGTGAAACTCGGATCTTGGGAGAATTATTGTGAATTTTGTGTTGAGATTCAAGTCTTGAGATTTTTACATGTTGAAATTCCCCATCTAAGCTTTTGAATCCCACAATTAGCTTATTTTTATGATTTTTCTCCGACTTAGGTGATAGTTCAAAGTGGCTGCAGAGATAACCATTGCCTCAGCACTGGGCATCACCAAACCCCAACTTTCCATGTGCCTTAGCTTCTTCATTAGTGGGCCACGGTGAGCTTATTGGTTTTGAAATCCAATAAGCTCATCTATAAAGTTCGTGGCTTATTTCAAACTTTTGAGCTTATTAGATAGGTCTGCAGATAGCTTTTGTTTGTCCATTCCACCCATACACCGAGTGATCGGTGTTGACCACCCAAGTTCAAGCCCTCATCAAGTGCTTATCTGGGACCCAAACCTTTAGTCCTAGCTTTTAGAAACCTCAATAAGTCACCTTTTCATATCAAGTCTCACTTTGGATCCTGTCAACCCTAGTAGGACCCACAAGGGCGCAAGGTTGTTGGTTTTGGCCTTTTGGCTGTGATATTTGATCAAGTTATTATTCGGTCTATAGCTTATTCCTTTAGCTTATCCGGTAGTTTTTAGCTTAATCTAGTTACAACTCATGTAGTTACACTTATTTAGCTTATTGTAGCTTATTTGTAACTTATTTAGTATACACCACCTCACACTGCAGATATACATTGATCAATTTTGACCTCCTTTGTATACCCCAACCTCCATACCGCAGATACATCCGCTTAACCTAATACATGTGTCTTGACTATAAATTGATAAATGTTTGTTGAAAACTGAAATCTAGGTCGGGATGAAGTTGTCCTTAAAAGCATTCTAAACTCAACCGAGACCAGTAGCAAAAGGATGGGTGAGGAGCTTGAACCCAAATGATATAGTTGGTGGTACAGATTGGACGAGGATGGTGTGAGGTAACGTTCAAGTACCAACAAAAAGAGATGAAGTGTTGGTGAGACCCTATGGGTTATTTGAATTGAAGACTGTGTTGGTGCAACCATAGCATGGCCTTGTCCCTTTATCTCGGTATGTCTTTGTTAATCTTGTGATATCAATAATTTTACTAACATGGAGCTTAATGCTTATACATGGGTGTTTATTTGTAGGTGGTCCGTGAGGATTGAGAGAGATGATGCATGATGACCACGGACTAAGCTTCTTGTTGCGTTAATGTATTGTTTAATGTTAACGACTTTATGTTAGATTCTGTCTACCTTATTTATGTTTAGTGATTTTGTTATGACAATTGCTAATTTGAAATACAATTTCGTTTTATTCATTTAATATTTAGTTGATGTTTTATTCATATCGTAATAATAGAGTGTGCATGGTGAAAATAGTGTCCTATCATATGACTTGTCCGGACTTTGAAATTGTCCTATTAAACTTATTAACCGTCCTAACAATTAACTTAACATTGTAAAAGTGTCCTAATATGTTGTTATTAGGACGTTATTTAGGTTGTTAATAGACATTTTATACGACCAAAAAATTGGTTTCATAATCTTCCTTGAGATATTAGAACCCTTTTCTTGGTGCTAAAATAGCTATAATGTTATATGATAAGCGTCCTAACAATTATCTTTTAAGTACGCTTGTATGTGTATCAAAAGATTAAAATTAGGTAACAATATTTTACAACATTGTAAAAGTGTCCTAATATGTTGTTATTAGGACGTTATTTGGTTGTTCATAGACATATTATGCACCATAAATTTGGTTTCATAATCGTATTTGGGATATTAGGACCCTTTCTTGGTGTTAAAGTAACTATAATGGTATATGATAACCGTCCTAAGAATTAACATTAAAGGATGCTTGTATGTGTATCAAAAGATTAAAAGTAGGTTACCACATGTTAGAACATTAGAAAAGTGTCCTAATATGTTTTTATTAGGACGTTATTTGTGTTGTTTATAGACCTAAAATGCACCATAAAATTGGTATCATAATCTTATTTGAGTTATTAGTACCCTTTTCTTGGTTGCTAAAATAGCTATGATGTTACATCATAAGCGTCCTAACAATACTTTTAAGGACGTTTTTATGTGTCTCAAAAGATTAAAAGTAGGTAATCACATGTTAAAACATTGTAAAAGTGTCCTAATATGGTTTTATTAGGACGCTATCTGTGTTGTTCATAGACATATAATACGACCATAAAATTGGTTTCATAAGGGTTAGGACGCTTTAGACCTATTACAACCGCCTTACATGAAACGCTTTCATCCTTGGTCCTATTAAATGAAAGGTCCTAAAAAGTACCATTTTATGACGCTTATGGGGGTCCTAAAAAGCCACTTTTCTTGTAGTGAGATCTAAAAATATTCGTCTTTTCAAAACTAAGTTATGCACCACCATGACAACCATCGTCACCACCGTCATCCATCTCCGACGAGGCCACCAGGGGTGACATATAAAAAACCGAAATCCTTTAGAGGTGACATATAAAGAAAATTTAGGATCTCCCTTAAAATTGTACAAGGAACCCCCTTAGGATCCAAGTTAAAAAGGAAAGAAAGTGTAAACGCAATATTCGTTATTATCTTCATACGTAATACAATATGGAATATATATAAGTCCAAAGCTGGGCCAATGCTAAACATAAATCTAACCGGGCTAAGCCCATAAATCTCATCCGCTAACAGAAAGAATAACCAAAAGAAAAAAGAATTCCGGCTGAGTACATCGCTGGACATCAAGAAAATGATGAAGAATATGAAGTTGGTAGCATTCTTTCTTCATGTAAGATGGTAGAAACTTTTAGCTTTAAGACAAAAGGTTGTTTTTAAGAAAGTATGTTTTTTACCCAATAGTACAAAGTGTATAGTAATAAAAATAATATGAAGTACAAAGCCTTAAGCACAACATACAACACGAGGGAAAATGGAATACAACTGGAAAATGTCAAAGTTAGACAAAAGTTTAAACATATGGCTTTATTACATTAGAAATGATAATAGAAGATTTGTAGTTCTTTTCAGTGAAATATGCTCATTATTAGGCAAGTCATTTTTCGTTTAAGGAGTGTCTAATGAAGTAATTTTTAGGCTTAAATTCATAAGTTAATTTTTAGTAAGAGATTATCAATTTGGTAATCTTGTAAAAAGAATACAATGATTTACTCGTAAACAAAGTACTTGGTTTTTTCTTTTTTCTTTCTTTTTTTAAAGTTTATAAAGAATTTATTTTGTTATAAAAAACTGTGGTGATGGTATATTTGAGGCAGTGGTGAGGCTAGCTGGAATTTTAGAGGCGGTGGTGAAGGAGAGAGAGAGAGAGAGAGAGAGAGAGAGAGAGAGAGAGAGAGAGAGAGAGAGAGAGAGAGAGAGAGAGAGAGAGAGAGAGAGAGAGATATTTAAATGCAAAGGATATATTTGTAATTTAATCCAAAAACAAAAATCAAAGTCATGTACTTGCAAAGGACACATGTCAAAATTTGGGTAGAGTTGCGAAGTTGCGGAGTTGCTCATGACCATTTTTGAGATTGGATGAAAAAGTGACCATGATGTGGACTTCTCTCAAGATTTTGGGGGCTTTTTGTACTTATCTCTATTTATAATGAATTAAAGTACTTTATACGTTTAATTTCATTTATAATATTGTGTCATGTATTTGCATGTTTAAATCCTTGAGTAACTAAAGTTATTCTAAATAGTCCATTGTCGATCAATGACATGGGAATTTCATTGAATTAAGACCAATCTGAGTTTTAGTTAGAATATACTTGAAAGTATATTGATGCGTATCTTGACTAATTTCAGATGATATTCAATGGATTGAATATAGGACTTATCCAAACAACATGATGGTACTTTTCGGATCTTAGTCATTAAGTACATAATGAATATTTATCCTCTGACTTGAGATACCAGAGAAATGTCATGGATGTAGTGCATTTCTGTGAGGCAATCTAACGCTATACGTAACTGGTAGTTATAAGGGTTGTTTTATGAAGTGTTGCGACATTTATGAATTCTGCTCGTAGTCAAAACGAGATTTGTTTCTTTCAAATTTATTTTGAAGTAAAATACTGTTGGGCCCCTCGTAGGGTTGTAAGATGTTTGCATGGCCATGCCCAAGGTCTTCTGGAATACATTAAGAAGAATTGGTAATCTTGTTCAATCATATAAAACGAGAAACAAAATAGTTAATTAAGGAATAAGTAAGATCCATATCCTTATTAACATGGTATTAGAAACAAAAGGATAAGTATGATGATGAATCATCAAAGGGTTTTTCCAGGAAACCATACTCGAGTTGTTCCGGGGTCATTGGCGTGTTGCTAGATGCTAACCAATGTCATTACGCATACTAAGATATATTCAAGTGGGAGCTGTTGGTTTATGGATATATTTAATATGTGTATGATCAGATTCGAACTTGAGACCACGGGATTGCACACTTTACGTATGAGACTCGATGTTTAAATAAATAATATAAAATATTATGTTTAATGATTAAATTCACAATAAACGACTAAACGAGCGATAAGTACTTTTCGGAAGTGACTATCGGTCGTTAAATGTCAACGGGATATGTAGAAAACTAAATAAGCCAATAGAAGGTTTTAGGAACCCTCTTTTGGGCTTGTTTTTGGCCGAAACTATGGAATCCCACATCGAAAACCATAGTAATCTTGACATTTACCATAAGGCTATAAATACATCCCCATGTATTCATCCTTTGGTACACTTGATTTCATTAGAAGACCAAATTTCTTCTTTTCTTCCCTCTTGTTCTTAGGTCGACGAGTGAAACCCCATGTAAGGGATTTACGAGTGACCTTAAGCATAACAAAGGTGTTTGGTTATTCTATTGTGATCAAGAACTAGCATTCGCATCGAATCGCTAATAGTACGTGTGTACAAAAACGTGGTGTAACACACTATTGTTACATCAATTGGTTTGAATTGAAAAACGGTAAGGGTCAATTCATTAAACCAGATAAACCCTAATTAGGGTTCTTAATTGAAGAAGTTCTTGCAATTTGGAAAAGGTATGTTTACGCTTTATTTTTCGGTTAACTAATTTACAAGTGTCTTTGTTTATTATTTTGTATGTCAAGTATAATAACCTCAACAACATGTTCATGTTGTTGTTATTGTTTCAAATACGCTGATGCTCCATGTACACTTCCAATCTTATGCAGATCTTATCAACGGTTCAAGTGAGAAAGGCAGTTCCAGTTATTACATGGATGAATTCGCTTCTCAGTGTCTTCCTGTGTTCAGGACTCTTGGTTTACCTACTTCTGTTGTTTTCCTTTGAGTGAGTGGTTACAAGGTTCTCTTCCTTTGAAAACCTTAATGTGTTCATAATAAGTTTCTTGCGTGCGTGATGTGTGAATACGAGGCATTAGATACTTTAGATAACGTTCTCTTGTGTGTGTGTGTGCGCGCGCCATTAATACTAATCACTCATCTTGAGCTCTAGGGTTCGTAATTTGGACAAAAGGAAATACCTTTTTTCTTATCTATTGTTCTTTCATTACACCATACAACATGGTGTTTAAAAGATCCTTTTTTATCTTTCATGCTTCATTTGTATAAGATTGCTTGCTCGCTACTATTTTGTTAACTGTAACAGCCAACCAATTTCAGTTTGTGTTGGCGTTGGAAGATTTTGATGAAGTGTTGGATCTGCTGAACCAAGCCTGCTCACAAGGAATCCAACTTGATGCATTATTGTTCAACACAATTCTCAAAGAAGCATCATGGAAGATAACAGAGTTTCTGTGAATTCTGCCCCTTGAAAGTTATGGATCTTTGTCTTTTAGAGTTTCTTGTTCTTATAGATGATTTTAAGGTGCTTCCCTATATGCTTCTAACCAAATTACTACATCTTCTTGCATAGAATATCAAGTTAAAACCCCAATTTGCATTGCCATTTTACTGTTTCGTGTTGCCATTTCTACAAGATTTTGTTGATTTATTGTTATCATCTTTATTTGCCCTTTTTAGAGGCCAGATGTTAATATGGTTTCAATTGGCCTAATGGACGTTGAATATCCGTCTAGCTGCTTTCTCTGGTCAAATTATGAATTTAACGTCAATGGCCGTTGCTGAATGATATTTTGTCTTGGTTGTGGGTAATTTAGCTTATTGGATTCTGCTACATGATCATTCTTTTATTTAGGAAAAAGAATGTTCCAATTCTAGTGATGATTTAGCATTCTGTAGCTGAATGATGAACATTCATTCTGTAGCTGAATGATGAACATTCTAATCACAGAAAAGCACCACCCTTGCTCTACAGATTTCAGGCTGATGGTTTTGGCTTACAGCGTCGCAACTTATATAGCTTTAGAGCCTTTCTTGTACAATATATGGGGCTTAGTATGGATGGGGTTATGTGAGTTATTTGTTATCCTAGTTCTCTCAAATGGGGGGAACAGCTTGAAAGTAGCAGGAGCATATATATGGCGCTTACAACCTTCCAAATCAATCTATTTAAAGATATAAAAGTCTATCTTGTAAACCTTATTAAATGCAGTAATTTCAAAAAATGTGGCAAAAAGCGTTTAAAGATCAATCTTCTTGACATGTACAAAAAATGTCACTTCTTGAGCTAAACCAGTTTTGACACCCAACCGACCCAACCATCATTATCAATTATTACAACCATCTCGTTATTAATAAATGATTCTTCCCGGATCTTGAAATGCAGAAAATAAAAGTAAGCGTAGTACAAAACTCTACAAGTTACAATGAACGTTCTTTATAAACTCCTTAAACTTAACCTCGTTCCCAAAATGAGCTTTCATCGCATGGTGTATTGCATTAACTAGGAACTTACTTTGGATATACCTCTCGATATATCCCACTCCCTAACACTTCTTTTACTCTCAGGTTGAGAGTCCTTCCTTCTTTTTCTCATTTTTTGTATAGTCATGTCTTATGCTCTCCTCGTGACTTCAATTGCGCGCACAAAATTAAGATCCTTTCTTTGAGACCAGAATGCGAAGTGGTTCACTGCATCTAAAGTTGTAGTAGAACTATAGAAAAAATCAACAAAGGCACATATTACAAATCATGTTTATCAAGTTATCTAAAACAATTCACTCTTTTGAGGTCTAGCCAAGGTAAAGGGACAATGTTAGGTAACACAAAGGCAATCAAATGTGCAGTTAAATTCAATAACTAATAGGTTTGGGCTAAATAATTAAATCCATATTTTAAGTGACAAGACTCTTACGCTTCATGGATAAGTCTTCTCAACAAATCACTAACACCAGTAGACTCGTATATCGTATATCAGAATAAGATATTTAAGGAGTTCTTTATTCTTGAAGGAATCGTACGAGCATAATAGTTCATGTGTGTGTTCCTGACCCGTGAAATGACGAAAGATGATTTTCCCCAACTTAACACAAATCATCTGCATAACCATAAAAGATCAATCATCAAAATCCCAAATGCAGAGCTATAACTAGATGTGGCAAATGGTCGGGTCGGTCGGTTTGGATCATGGGTCACGGGTTATGGGTCAAACGGGTCATAATTTAAGAATGGGTCAAACAGGTTGGTTCGGGGTCGAGTGGACCAATTCTACTTAATTCACCTCTGGATGCTCCCATTTCATCTCATAATTATTAAGATCTCGGGAGAATCAGTAAGGGCAACCAACAACATTGAAATACTAAATGACAATAAATGACAGTTTCTCAAATGCACAAATTGCATAAACTTTTATACCAATATTGTCAGGTCACATTGCTAATGCAAGCTACACATGTAATTCTACATCTACATGAGTCGAGAAATTATGTGTACAACATCTAAAACTATGTTATCTTCCAAACAAGAAACTAAATCAAGCAATGATCTATCAAGAAATGACCACAACCCATTTCCTTGAGTCTCACAACCAGTCAAGCAAAGATGATAAATGTCTGCAACATCTAAAACTATATTATCTTCCAAGTAAGAAACTGATTCAGGCTACAATCTATCAAAAGATTGTAAATTTGACCACAACCATACAACCAGTCTAGCAAACACGACAATTTGAGAAATCACTAGTTAGTGAATCAGATTGACCTGATATTGGCATTGGAAAGGCAGAAAACAAGTTTTGATTGTTGTAATAAGTTTTTAGCTTGATTTTCAATACAATAAGAAATCTCCCATCAATATAAGATTGGGTATATAATGATTCCGACTCATGAGGATTTTAGCAAAATAAGAACCTAAACATGCTAGTACAAGTCGAATATACTTAAACGTACACTAGAAATAGCTAATTTAAATCACGACATCTAGTTGCAATTCCCAAAAGCGTGAAGGTTTTCATCATACTTATCATCCTAAACTAAATCGAAAACTCACCTTAACTGAGACATCAAACAACTAAACAATATGGACCTAATTTCATCCCAAACTAAATCGAAAACTTTATTCAGTTTATAAATCCAATAGAAACTGATTACCTGCCACTTGAAAATGCAATCAATTGCTGCATTATCAAAACACAATCAGTTGTTTTGAGTATCAAACAGCTTATGACAAGTAGCATCGTATTTGGCACAAATGGATGTTGTTTACAAAACCATTGTTAACTAGCTTATCTAAATACCTTATTGAGTTATGAGTTCTTTTAAATAAGCTAACCCAAATTTTATTGGACCTGCTCCTAAAATGTTCATCAACAACTATTATATGACACAAAAGTTCACTACGTCTATGCAAGTTGGATAACATCGATACAGCTCTAAACACAATCAATCACATGATGTACAAGAATTTAGCAATACTGGTCAAAATGTGAATTTTGATGTAGCAAAGGAACTTGAAAACACTTTTGTAAGTCAAATGTGAGCATACTGGTCTAAATTCAAATCATGTGAACTTCTGTTGCAGAACCACAAAAGTGAATTCTGTTTTGTAAATCAAAGTAACTTTATAGAGAACTAAAACCATCAGATGATGGTTCTGTTTTCAACATTTTGATACAGAAAAGAAACTTTAAATAATCCATACATGTGAAATTATAGAGTTGTTAAAATTTTAACTAACCCATCCAACCCATGCTTATAAACCATTGGACCCAATCATTTATTTTAAAGTATTTTATAAAAGCCCACCGGACCCAAACTTAATTTATATTAACATCTAAATAATTATCCAATTCAACCCAATTTTACATATTTGGGTGAATTTTGCCATAACCCAATTGAATTAACGAAACAACACTTACTTTTGGTTCAGCCTCGAATGAGGAGAGAGGTTGGGATGAGGATGCTTTATTCTTTTCTTGTTCTTCTTTAAAGAGAGAGTCGGAGGGTGTCACACCCCAATTTACTGTTTTTGCGCGGAATGGAATTCTGGGGATTGACTGTCATAGCACCACATCACGGTTATATTGAACGACCTAAAGTGTCGTTTAAAAACACATCGTTGGATATTTCATAAAACATTGAGTACAACATCGGTCCCAAAAGGTTTACAAAGTTTGGGAAATACAATTATGTTACAAATCCAAACGATGTTTTGAAATAAAGTACCATAATGTACAATAATGTAAGTCGGCGCCACACTCAAAATGTAGGTCCCTAAACCATGTCATGATGATAATGCCTCGATTACTTGAAAATACATTGCTAAAAGGTCAACAATAATGTTGGTGAGAAATCATAGGTTTATATAAATATTTTATACGACTACACAAGTATAGACCGGGCATGACAATCAAGTCACGTAAAAATAATGTTACAATTGCTCTAAGCCCATGACCCCGAAACTAGACTGCTCAATAATGTATGCCCTGCAGAGTGTTTGCGGACAACTCCGTAATGTTATCAAATGAAATGCATCCGTTTGCACGGTTGGGATTCACCAACCCGGATGGAGCGCCACCTCGATAGATCTATCCACTCATCCTCGCTTCAAAGATTAACGGTTCATGTTCAGGTAATGGGGACTTTCAAATTGGCAAATGCGGTAACTTAAGCAATGTAAATGAATTTAACATACTTGGTATCGTACAAAAAAAATGTAGTGCAATGTATTCTCCCCCGTGGGTTTGAAAATAATCGAAAGCATGTAAAACGGGGCTATGAAAACTCACTTGGTAAACTGGAATAATGGCAAAAGTGAGTACACTGAGGTATAATGTAATGCGTCAACCGGGACCTATTACGAATGATATGATATGTCATGAGTTGCAATGTAATGTTATGCATGCATTTCGTATGTTATTTATACCATTTGCGGATTTTGAAAATATTACTCGTCGTCGAAAAATACTCTTTTGACGTCTTGACCCTTCAAAAATCACTTTACAAGTTTTTACGTCAAAATGTCATCCTACAATGGTTTTATAATGATTTTTGGTGAAATTTTCACTTTTAAATTAGCAAAACAATGTCGTCGGAATTTTCATGATATCAACAAAATGGCTTTGGAAAACTAGTCGTAAAATGGTGTACGTCGATCGTTAGAGAACGAACTCATTGTTTTGGAAAGTTTGTATCGATATCTAAAGTTTTAGTTCGGAGTTTTCGTCCAAAAGGTCTCGAACATAAAGATATCAAGGGTTAAAGATAGTGATCTTGGCTAATTGTTGTTCAAAAGTGAGTTTCGCCAAGTTTGAGTAACCGTAATTAATTTACTATAACTCCGCTTTATAAACGACTTGTTGTTTTGAAAAATATGGCCGGTGAACTTGATTTTATTAGAAGACAATTCGTTCCAAAAGTTTCACAACCTCGTTAAAAGCGCCGCAAACATGGTCGTTACACTAATGTAACACTTGTAACGTAAAAATAATATAGTTTTTAGAAAATAATAGTTACGGCAACTTTATGAAAACATGCATATCTTTGTCGTTTCAAATCCGTTTTCACGTATAATATGTCCTTAGCTTCGTATCGAAGTAAACTAATATATTTTTGACTTGTCGAAATAATTTGTGAAGCTTAAGGCTCGTTTTTGACCCGAACAAACTAAAAACTGCATGCTGAAATTTCAGAAAACTATTTATTTCGTCGTCAAACTTTAAAAATTCATAACTTCTTCGTTATAACTCCGTTTTTATCCGTTCAAGCGGCCACGGATTCGTTTTAAAGTATATTTTCTAAATATCAAGGCCAAAATGTCGTACCAACTGTCGGTTTTTCCAGAAAAATGAAATAAGGACAGAACATAATTTATAGTTAACGAAAATAGTTTTTCTCGGACAAAACCTATTCTAATCCCTTCAAATCAACTCCAAAGCTAATCTAATCCTACCATACACCTTCTTAGGGTGTCATGGGTTCCTAATCACCATCAAGACCAAGAATACCATGGGGATAATTATAGGATGACCATAAATATATATATAACTTCTTAAAATCATGAAAAAAAAAATGGTATAAATCACATATCATGCATACTTGCTCCAAAAATGAAAAGATAAATATAAAATGATAAGGAAACATGAAAAATGATAAGAACATGCTTACAAGTGATAATGATGAGGTGAAAGTAACAAGGTAAATCCTAAATACTCTTGGTTTTTATTTCAAAACCTTATATAGAGTATAAACTAGATTGTAAAACACTTGTGCTAGATAAAAATTTTTGATCCCTTGCTCTCTTGATGTGTGGCCGGTTTGAAGAACCCAAAGAAAAGGAGAGAAAACTTTTTTTTTTAGCTAATACTTGGTGATATGTGAAATGAATGAGAAAAAAAATGATTGAGGTAGACTTTGTAGTTTGAGTGAATTATTAGAAAACACAAACCATACCACATTTATTGACCACCCTCCCCCTTGGTCGGCCAAGGGGGAAGGGACTAGATATTTATATATATATATTTTTTTCTAACATGAAAGTATATGTATATGTGTAGTAATTGATAAAAGGTGCAAGAAATATGTAAGTAAATAAACACTTGTAAGGTAAATGGTGGATTTTTGGTACAAGTGAGTTTTTAATAGATCAAAATAGAATGTATTGAGATAATAAAAATTGTAAACATACATTCCTTGTGAAATTTGGGTGATAAAATAATTATCGTATAATTTTTAAGAAAAACAACGTAATAATATAATTTTAACGATTTATATACGAAATAAATTCAAAACACTAGGAAATCTCAAAATATAGTTTTTATAAACTAAATGTAAGTTTAAAAATACACCGGGATCATTTTTGAAAGTAACGGGTTAAATATTCAAAATAATAACTCACGCGATAACGATTATTAAATATAAAAATTACGCGATAAATGTGAAATGAAATGTCATGAATGAATTGATATGATGCAAATGATGTCAATGAAATGTAGACTAATCTTAGTCCATATGAAATGTTCGTGATGTTATGATCATGATTTCGCCGCTAAACCATAAAGGTTACGCAATTTGGAACAAGTAAACCAAGTTTACTATAAATGTTGAAATAATGAGACATGAATTGTGTAGAAATGACACGAAAGTACGGGTTGTCACATTCGCCCATCCAAAAGGAATTCAGTCCACAATTCAATCGTTATTAGGTCTAACGGTGTCGGCGAAAAGATGAGGATACTTGCGTCGCATCCGATCTTCCGTTTCCAAGTAAACTCGGGACCTCGTCGAGAATTCCAACGAACTTTCACAATAGGAATACGACTGTTTCAACCGCTTGACCTCGCGGTCCATAATTTCTGAGTTCCTCCACAAAATTGAGTTTGTCGTCAGTGAACTTCATCCAATGGAATAGCGAGCGATTCGTCCGAAAGACACTTCTTCGAGTTTGAAGCGTGAAACGTGTTGTGCACATGACCGAGTTCGACGGAAGATCAAGTCGATAAGCTACGAGACCAACTCGGCTCAAAATCTTGAATGGTCAAATGTATCTCGGGTTCAATTTCCCACGCTTTCCAAATCGTACCACGCCCTTCCAAGGCGATACTTTCAACATAACTTTGTCACCCACTTGAAATTCCAAATCCTTGCGTCTAACATCCGCATAACTTTTCTCGTCGACTCTGGCGGTTCTAAGTCTATCACAATTTGAACTATCTTCTCGGTGGTTTCCGTACCATTTACGGACCGATGAGTTGCGGCTCCGACTTCGCCCAACAAACGGTGATCGGCACTTTCGACCATAAAGTGCCTCGAATGGTGCCATCTTTATCTTGGTGTGATAACTATTGTTGTCACGAGAATTCAATCAATGGCAAATGGTTAGCCCAACCATTTCCAAAATCAATTACACATGCCCTCAAAGATATCTTCTAAAGTTTGAATTGTTCTTTCACTTTGACCGTCGGTTTGTGGGTGATATCTTGTGCTCATCTCTAATCGGTTCCAAACGAATCTTGCAATGAATTCCGAAGTTTGAAGTGAATCGACTATCTCTCGGAAATGATAGAAATTGGTGCTCCGTGTCTCGAGACTATTTCTTTGACATAAAGTCTAGTGAGTTGCTCCATGGAATAAGTCTCTAATCGGTATGAAATGGGCTGATTTGGTAAGACGATCAACAATTACCCAAATAGCGTCGTAACCTCCCGATGTCTTAGGAAGTTTCAGTAACAAAGTCCATAGTAATACGTTCCCATTTCCATTGAGGAATTTCCGGTTGTTGGAGTAATCTGACGGCTTCGGTATTCGACTTTTACCTTAGAGCGGTAAGGCATTTGCTAACGTCGTGGCAATTTCCGCTTTCATGTTCGACCACCAATAAAGCTTCTTAAGATCTTGGTACATCTTATCCGATCCTGGGTGAATAGAATACTTTGACTTATGCGACTCATGCATAATCAATTCTCATATTCCGCCATACAATGGAACCCACATTCTATCCTTGAAACATAATACTCCATCTGCTCTCTTTACAAAACCATTTGCGCTCTCGGGCATACCATAAAGCTTTTCACTTGGTCGGTTTTCCTCCTTAAGTGCCTCGACTTGGGCTTCATGGATTTTCGATGGTAAAGGAGAAATAATCGTCATTCCCAATGATCGAACTCTTAAAGGTTTAGGCCTCTCTTTCCGACTAAGAGCATCGGCCACAACATTGGCTTTTCCCGGGTGATACTTGATTTCACAATCATAGTCGCCGAGTAACTCCAACCAACGACGTTGCCTCATGTTAAGCTCCTTCGATCAAGAATATATTGCAAACTCTTGTGGTCGGTAAACACTTGCACTTTGTACCGTAGAGGTAGTGTCTCCAAATCTTGAGTGCAAAACTACGGCTCCTAACTCGAGATCATGAGTGGTGTAATTCTTCTCATGAGTCTTAAGTTGTCGAGAAGCATACACTATCACCTTCTCATTTTGCATTAAAACAGCCCCAAGTCCTTTATGCGAGCGTCGCAATATACAACAAAGTTCTCAATGCCTTCGGTAGTGCCAAATTGGCGCACCGCAAAGCTTTTGCTTCAACAACCGAAAAGCAACTTCTTGTTTCTTTCCCCACTGCATTTCTTGTTTTTCTGTGTCAACTTGGTCAAAGGTCTTGCTATCTTTGAAAAACCTTCATGAACCTTCGGTAATACCCGGCTAGTCCTAGAAATTGTCGAATTTCAGAGGATTTGTTGGAGTAGTCCAATCTTTCACGGCTTCAATCTTTGCGGGATCAACTTGTAGTCCTTGACTATCAATGATGTGACCAAGAAATTGCACTTTGTGGTTCCAAAAATCACACTTCGAAAATTTAGCATACAACTTCTCATTCTTGAGTAGTCTTAAAATCGTCCTTAAATGCTCTTCGTGCTCTTCTTTGCTCTTGGAGTAGATCAAGATGTCGTCGATGAACACAATCACAAACTTGTCCAAATACGGTTTACAAACTCTATTCATGAGATCCATGAATACCGCAGGTGCATTAGTCAATCCAAACGGCATCACTTGAAACTCGTAATGACCGTAACGTGTTCTAAACGCTGTTTGAATATCCTCTTCCGAACTCGAAGTCGATGATAACCCGACCGGAGATCAATCTTGGAATAAATACTTGAACCTTGCAACCGATCGAATAAGTCATCAATTCGGGAGTGGGTAACGATTCTTCACCGTTAACTTGTTCAACTCTCGATAATCTATGCACATTCGGAAGGATCCATCTTTCTTCTTCACAAACAAGACCGGTGCTCCCAAGGCGAGGAACTCGCCTAATGAATCCTTTGTCTAGAAGTTCTTGCAATTGATTAGACAACTCTTGCATTTCGGATGGCGCTAAGCGATGCGGTGCTCGCGCAATCGGTGCGCTCCGGCACTAAGTCAATTTGAAATTCTACTTGGCGTGCGGTGGAAGTCCCGTAAATCCTCGGAAAGACTTGAAAAATTCACGGACAATAGGTACATCTTCAAGTCGCTTCTCCTCCGACTTTTCTCGGTTACATGGGCTAAGAAAGCAAGACAACCTTTCTTTATGTACTTCTCGATTTGATGCACGATATGATACTAAGTCTAGTTCCACTTCGTTCCCACGAATAATCAAAGTTTCGCCGTTATAAGGAAGATGAACAACTTTCTCATCACAATGATCTTTGCGCGATGCTTAGATAACCAATCCATGCCGATGACGACGTCAAAACTACCAAGCTCTACGGGCATGAGGTCTATGTTGAAGGATGATTAAGAAAATTGAATGTGCAACCGCGGACAATGGTGTTGGTGCTAACTACGCTACCATTAGCTAATTCGACGTTGTATGATATGTCTAGTGTAGTTGGTTTAATGTTGAGCAAATGCAAATGCGGTGGACACAAAACTTTTATCGGCACCCGAATCAAATAAAACTGAAGCATAACGATTATTGAGAAGGAACGCACCCGTGATGACATTCGGGTCCTCCTTATCTTCTCCGCCTCCAATAACGTAAACCCTTCCTTGTGCCAAACCTCCTTGATTCGGTTTCTTGATTTCTTCCTTCTTACAATCCTTCTTGTAGTGTCCGTGTTCCCATAACCAAAACATGTAACTTGTGGCGACTTGCAATCCCTAGTACGGTGACCAACTTTCTTGCAATTTTCACATGGATCGGGACATCGACCAATTATGATGACTCAACACCTATTACACTTGGCAAAACCCCGAATATCCTTTTCCTTCCTTTTGACCCAAAGATAAACCTTAGCAACCTCTTGCCTCTTGGGTGGTTGTTGAGTAGCATTTCTGCCCCTATTGTTGTCCCACTTCCGTTTGTTGTTGTTGCTATTGTTGTTGTTGTAGTTGGCTCGGTTATTGTTGTTGAAACGATTGTTGGGGTTGTTGTTGTTGTTTCGGTTGGTGTTGGTGTACTTGCCTCTCTTCACCACTTGAGCCATCAACTTCTGAGTCACACGAATAGCTTCCTCAATTGTTTGTGGATCGAATGAAGTCACATCTCCTTGAATCGCCTCGGGAAGTCCCCCGATAAAAGCCTCTAGCAACTTTTCATTATCAGAAACCATGGACGGGCATAACGCGGCTAATTCCTGGAATCTCCGGATGTAAGTGTCGATATCATACCCAATCGTGACCAATTCATAGAACTCCGTCTCTAACTTTTTCACTTCTGTTCGAGGACAAAACTTCTTAGTCACCAAGCCCTTAAATTCCTCCCAAGTAAGCTTGAAAGCGTTCTCCATCCCAATCGGTTGAGCATAGGAATTCCACCATGACAACGCCCCATCGAGTAATGTGCTTGTAGCATACTTAACCTTACTATCATCCGGACAGTTACAAAGCAAAAACACTGACTCCAACTTTTCAAACCATCGCACCATGGCTGTAGCTCCCTCGGTACCTCGAAACTTGGTGGGTTCGCCACTTTTGAAATCTTTGTACGAACATTTCTTAACCCCAGATCCTCCTGCATTACCAAGAGTGTGCAGACTAGTCTAGCGGCTTCCGCGACAGCTCAAACCTCGGCAGCGACAGCACATCGTTCTCTTTCGACTCTTAGAGCATTAGCAATGCTATCGTTCACCAACTTTTGAATTCTTTGCTTGGGTCATTTCAACTGTAGCTTTCTTGATGCCATAACTCTTCAAAATCACAAGATGAAACAATCATAAGAACTCGTAAGTAGAAACAACCATCATACAAATATATCCACAACCACAACATGCATAAAGTAAATGGAATCACAACGAACAATAACGAAATATCACAAATATAATCACAACACACGTGGATAATATACATGAAAATTTCGCCTACATGGACCGATATCATACATAATAAAAACCATTCCTACATAGTAGAGTCAATACTTGATACATTTGTTTGTACAACAACCAAAAGACAACAAGTTCTTTAAACTACGTCACACACCTCGTGACTAGGATAATAATGGTCAAAACTATACATAATACAAGTCTACATAAGGCACCTCATGGTGCTCAGCCGGCTCGATCCTGGAGATCACGAACCTGAGTAGTCAAACTATCCACCAAACTCCTCAACTCACTAATCGACCACCGCAAAGTAACAATACTCTCACGAGCTAAAGATAACTCCACGTGGTGACTCAGTAACTCATCACGGTCATCTCGGCTCATCATACAGCTCGGCATCTCCTCGCCTCAACTCATCTATACGCTCTCGGTCCTCTATCATCTATATGCCGAATACTACGATGAGATAGATCAATCGAAACCCCGCCAGCACTAAACCCTCGACCTCCTCGGTGATGGGCTCAATCCTATCTCTGACAGTTCCTCCAACTGTCGTGTCAAACTATCAATCTGGATCTGCTGAGCATCAATACGGGCTCCTAATGCCTCGGTAGAAGGCTGTCGTGCAGCCGCTGCCCTAGAACTCTCTCCTAACACGAACCTAGCAGGTGGCTCGGGCTCAGTGGATGGTGGTGTAGGGATATCGAAACGAGCACGCTTTTTGGGCGGCAAGTCTGTCGTAGGTAAAGGATCCCTAAGAAAATATGATGAAGATGGTGATGATGGTGCTGGCAGTGGTGATGGTGGTAGGTGTACCGGGTTATGAGCTGGGCTAATATGAGGTGTGGGTGCGACTTCGCCCTCCTCGAAGGGTTCGGTCTCAGTGTCGGTCATGACTAGTGGGAAGACTGGAGTGGATCCAATGGAAGATACGATCTCAGTGGAATGTGATGCAACATCATCCATGATGGGGTTAGCTGGAACATCATCCGAGCTAGAGTCCGATGATATGGTGATAGGGTGAGAATCTGAAGACATGTCTGTGACAACCGATGTGAAATAAAAGTAAATAATCTCGAATAAAGTGTAAGTGAATCCGCATGAAAAGTGAATATGTACTATGATGAAATGATGAGATGCTATGATAATGTAGCTATAGTCTAGGGTCAATGATGCAACCTAGTTCTCTATAATCGTAGCTCGGTACCAATCTGTCACACCCCAATTTACTGTTTTGCGTGGAATGGAATTCTGGGGATTGATCGTCATAGCACCACATCACAGTTATATTGAACGACCTAAAGTGTCGTTTAAAAACACATCGTTGGATATTTCATAAAACATTGAGTACAACATCGGTCCCAAAAGGTTTACAAAGTTTGCGGAAATACAATTATGTTACAAATCCAAACGATGTTTTGAAATAAAGTACCATAATGTACAATAATGTAAGTCGACGCCGACTCAAAATGTAGGTCCCTAAACCATGTCATGATGATAATGCCTCGATTACGAAAATACATTGCTAAAAGGTCAACAATAATGTTGGTGAGAAATCATAGGTTTATATAAATGTTTTATACGACTACACAAGTATAGACCGCATGACAATCAAGTCACGTAAAAATAATGTTACAATTGCTCTAAGCCCATGACCCGAAACTAGACTGTTCAATAATGTATGCCCTATGAGTGTTTGCGGACAACTCCGTAATGTTATCAAATGAAATGCATCCGTTTGCTGGTTGGGATTCACCAACCCGGATGGAGCGCCACCTCGATAGATCTATCCACTCATCCTCGCTTCAAAGATTAACGGTTCATGTTCGTGTAATGGGGACTTTCAAATTGGCAAATGCGGTAACTTAAGCAATGTAAATGAATTTAACATACTTGGTATCGTACAAAAAAATGTAGTGCAATGTATTCTCCCGTGGGTTTGAAAATAATCGAAAGCATGTAAAGCGGGCTATGAAAACTCACTTGGTAAACTAGAATAATGGCAAAAGTGAGTACACCGAGGTATAATGTAATCGTCAACGGGACCTATTACGAATGATATGATATGTCATGAGTTGCAATGTAATGTTATGCATGCATTTCGTATGTTATTTATACCATTTGCGGATTTTGAAAATATTACTAAATCGTCGAAAAATACTCTTTTGACGTCTTGACCCTTCAAAAATCACTTTACAAGTTTTTACGTCAAAATGTCATCCTACAATGGTTTTATAATGATTTTTGGTGAAATTTTCACTTTTCGTCGCAAAACAATGTCGTCGGAATTTTCATGATATCAACAAAAATGGCTTTGGAAAACTAGTCGTAAAATGGTGTACGTCGATCGTTAGAGAACGAAATCGACTGTTTTGGAAAGTTTGTATCGATATCTAAAAGTTTTAGTTCAGGAGTTTTCGTCCAAAAGGTCTCGAACATAAAGATATCAAGGGTTAAAGATAGTGATCTTGGCTAATTGTTGTTCAAAAAGTGAGTTTCGGCCAAGTTTGAGTAACCGTAATTAATTTACTATAACTCCGCTTTATAAACAGCTTGTTGTTTTGAAAAATATGGCCGGTGAACTTGATTTTATTAGAAGACAATTCGTTCCAAAAGTTTCACAACCTCGTTAAAACTGCATAAACATGGTCGTTACAGACTAATGTAACACTTGTAACGTAAAAATAATATAGTTTTTCGAAAATAATAGTTACGGCAACTTTATGAAAACATGCATATCTTTGTCGTTTCAAATCCGTTTTCACGTATAATATGTCCTTAGCTTCGTATCGAAGTAAACTAATATATTTTGACTTGTCGAAATAATTTGTGAAGCTTAAGGCTCGTTTTGACCCGAACAAACTAAAACCGCATGCTGAAATTTCGAAAAACTATTTATTTAAATCGTCAAACTTTAAAATTCATAACTTCTTCGTTATAACTCCGTTTTATCCGTTCAAGCGCCACGGATTCGCTTTTAAAGTATATTTTCTAAATATCAAGGCCAAAATGTCGTACCAACTGTCGGTTTTCCAGAAAAATGAAATAAGGACAGAACATAATTTATAGTTAACGAAAATAGTTTTCTCGGACAAAACCTATTCTAATCCCTTCAAATCAACTCCAAAGCTAATCTAATCCTACCATACACCTTCTTAGGGTGTCATGGGTTCCTAATCACCATCAAGACCAAGAATACCATGGGGATAATTATAGGATGACCATAAATATATATATAACTTCTTAAAATCATGAAAAAAATGGTATAAATCACATATCATGCATACTTGCTCCAAAAATGAAAAGATAAATATAAAATGATAAGGAAACATGAAAATGATAAGAACATGCTTACAAGTGATAATGATGAGGTGAAAGTAACAAGGTAAATCCTAAATACTCTTGGTTTTTATTTCAAAACCTTATATAGAGTATAAACTAGATTGTAAAACACTTGTGCTAGATAAAAATTTTGATCCCTTGCTCTCTTGATGTGTGGCGGTTTGAAGAACCCAAAGAAAAGGAGAAAACTTTTTTAGCTAATACTTGGTGATATGTGAAATGAATGAGAAAAAAGATGATTGAGGTAGACTTTGTAGTTTGAGTGAATTATTAGAAAACACAAACCATACCACATTTATTGACCACCCTCCCCCTTGGTCGGCCAAGGGGGAAGGGACTAGATATTTATATATTTTTTTTTTCTAACATGAAAGTATATGTATATGTGTAGTAATTGATAAAAGGTGCAAGAAATATGTAAGTAAATAAACACTTGTAAGGTAAATGGTGGATTTTGGTACAAGTGAGTTTTAATAGATCAAAATAGAATGTATTGAGATAATAAAATTGTAAACATACATTCCTTGTGAAATTTGGGTGATAAAATAATTATCGTATAATTTTAAGAAAAACAACGTAATAATATAATTTTAACGATTTATATACTAAATAAATTCAAAACACTAGGAAATCTCAAAATATAGTTTTTATAAACTAAATGTAAGTTTAAAAATACACCGGGATCATTTTTGAAAGTAACGGGTTAAATATTCAAAATAATAACTCACGCGATAACGATTATTAAATATAAAAATTACGCGATAAATGTGAAATGAAATGTCATGAATGAATTGATATGATGCAAATGATGTCAATGAAATGTAGACTAATCTTAGTCCATATGAAATGTTCGTGATGTTATGATCATGAATTCGCCGCTAAACCATAAAGGTTACGCGAATTTGGAACAAGTAAACCAAGTTTACTATAAATGTTGAAATAATGAGACATGAATTGTGTCGAGAAATGACCTTAAAGTACGGGTTGTCACAGAGGGTCTATCTTTTTATCGTTAATGGGTCTAACCTTGACAGTCAAATTTATGTCGACATATATGTCGTCGATAGTCAGGTGTCCACGGGCTTGCCATCCTTTCCCTTTACTCTCCCATACCATTGTACATTGATATAAAACCCTTGCGGAAGAGGGTATTGTAATGCGAGTCAACCATTGATATGTGAAAGTTGGAAAACCTCATATTACGCATTCCCTCACGGACACGTTAAAGTTAATTCAATGTGTGTGCTTCTAACACAAATGAATTCTTTACTACTTGGGGCTACAATGAAAGAGATTAACCATCAATAATAATTAATAATCAAATCCAATAAATTCTTTACATAAACCTCAAAGCAACTTATCTAAGTGACATTAAGCTATTTTGAACTAATAAGATTGCATTCATAGGGACTGATTATACCACATTTCACAAAATACCTGCTCTACATCTCCTAGATCACACTCAACTGAATCAGCCGCTTTTAATTTAGCCCACTTATAACGAGCACAAGATTCCTTGATATGCTGAATTTTTGTACTTTCAGTCTCTTTCTGCACACATATAAATGAAATTTCATAAGCCACATATAATTATTTTCAAAAGTGTAGACCAAACAAACCTCAAATGCAGTCGGAAGATACCAATACTTTGGATTTGGTGACGAGTCACATGCTCGAACACACAAATATTCTGCAACATAGTTTATGATCAACTCATCGAGCCATGAGTTATCATTCAGATGTTGTTTCATTTCGGCCCTGCTGATATACGTGCCATCCAAAGAAGCTACACGTGCTTCATTTTCAGTATTTGGATCTTCATCATAGACACATTGAAGAATTTTCATTTCTTTAGCATCAATGGGCTTTGAACTACGGATTTTGAATGGGCCAATAGAAACAAAGGAATGGTCTGATGAAATTTGTTTCATATGGTTCTCTAATGATGAAGAAAGTTGCAGCACTAACTCCGGTCTTATTGTTTCATTTTTATCCTTGATAAGACGAGATACATTCTTCATGACTTTGCAAATATTCTCCACCACTTTGCCTCTCGTTGGAGGAGCGTGGTCAAACTGTAATTAGGGGGAATCAGTTAAAAATCACAAAAGTCATAATACTAATAAATATAATAAAATATGGCACACAATTTCACTAACCATCCATTTAATCTGGAACTCTTTAATCATTTTTTTATCAAACTCAGAAACTTTCAACCCTTCCATAACTTTCAACCCTCTCATCTTCATACAATACAATTGTAAAAATAATACACAACCCCCAATATTCCTCTTTGCCCCTTTCCCAGTTTGGTAATTTTTAATGCCCTCCTTGAGAGTATTCATAGCAATTGTTACCCACGGTTGTGTATTAAGACTACCAACATCACGCACATACCACAACCAATTCTGCCCCAATCTACCCCCCGTGGCGGGACAAACAATGTAATGGAGAGCTATTAATACAAATGCTTGCTTAATAGTTATCTCATCGTTCTCAGGGGCTTTCTCAAGTGCATCCTTAACCTTATATTCACATATATATTTGTACTTGCCGTTATTCAACTTACAAAATTTACCTATTAGATCATCATCCAATTATGGATTTTGTGGTGCCGTTGTACCACTTCCATTTTTTATACCCATTATCTTAGAGAAATCTTCTGATATAATCAAAATCTTCCGGGTCTCACCCCCCTCATGTACTTTTAGCGTCATATCTTCATAATCAAAATTGCATGCAATTGACTTGATTGCATCCTTGAGTAGACCAAAACCTTCTGTCTGCAATTCTAAAAGACTTGCTAAAGGGGTTGTCGCTATAACTTTTTTGTGAGGCTCCTTTAGCTTACCCAAAATTACACGAAATTTGTCTAATTTACACCTTATCTTGGCTTTCGTAGGCTTTTCCCCCCTGGATTCACTGATATTATTCCTTGCAATCTTCTCTTGTCTGTATAACTCCTTGCAATCTACTTTTCGCAATCCATGGTGCTCCTCCCTAAATAACAATTTTTAAACATGTTACATATCCATTCAGTCATAAAAAGGTTCAACGAGTGTTTTTCAGGTCAGCCTATCCGGTACCAACTACCAAATTAACCTTTTTGACCTGTTGTCCAACCAGCCCAACCCGACTACATTGCCACCTCTGCCCGCTAATTCAAACCAACGTTTTGGTAAAATGCAGCACCTATATTTCTATGAATTAATCTTGATAAGTAAAACTTACTGGCTGGGTGTTTTCTCTGTTTAAAAATAATAATAATAATAATAATAATAATAATAATAATACAAATGAATTCTTTACTACTTGGGGCTACAATGAAAGAGATTAACCATCAATAATAATTACTCCGTAATAATCAAATCCACATTTACACATTTTATGAAAGAAGACACTTCATAAAGATATTGTACATCTCCTAAGTCACTTTTTTTATTTTATTTTATATATTAGTGATGATGAGCTAACAAGAAATTAATACTGGTAACAAAAAATAGTGAGATTATACCTTTTTTTCCGAGACCACCTATTTCAACAAGAAAAGGGTTGTTTCGCTCTTGTATCATAAAATAAAAGCACGGGGTTTTGATCAACACTTAGAGTAAACATAGTAACCGGTGGTCGGTTTGTTGGTGGGAAAGCGGTGTTTGGTGCTGCAAATAACCAACAAAGAGTATAAATGATTCAATAATCTTAATATCATGTTTGTGTGTGTGTTTTAAAAGTATGAATAAACTTGAATAGCTTTAAATATTGGTAGATGAAATTAAATATTGGTAGATGAAAGTAAATATAGGTGGTTGAAAGGCTTTAATCTTGGTAGATGGAAGTAAATGTAGGTGGTTGAAAGGCTTTAATATTGGTAGATGGAAGTAAATATATGTGGTGAGTGTTTTGGTTTTTATGAGGGAGAAAGAGTATAGATGAGAGTAAATGTGTGATGAGTTTGCTTGGTTTTGGTGTGGTTGTGTGTTTTCTATGATAGTGTTGTGCATGTAGTTGGTGATTGTTTTTGGGATGGGATTTTTGAGGTGTGGGTATTTTAGATTCACAGTCAAGGTGTTATTTGTTTTAGTTGGAATGGAAAGGTTAATATATGCATTGTGGTTGTGTGTTATCTTTGATATGATAAACTTACCAACTAATGGTTCTTAAAAAATTATTTACCATTAGGCTTGGCGCAGTCGATCGGTCATGGTGACCGGTCGACCGATATTTTGATCGGTCGTGGCGAGTGTGGAGAGAAGGGCTTGATTGGTAAAATGGTTTTGCAAATGTTGGTATATATACATATTTGGTTTTTGCATGTTGGCACGTTATATGAAAAGTAAAATGGTTTTGCAAATGTTGGCACGTATTATTTGCAAACGATGTTTTTTGCATGTTGGCATGTTGCATGAAAAAGTAAAATGGAAAACATGTATCTACTTGAACTATGATGTAAAAATAATAATAATAGAAAAAATAAAAAAAAACTAGGTCACTTCTGTGACAACTTGATCGTCGTCGTCGTCGAAAAGAAAAACGATGTGATAAGATCGTGAGGTAACTAGGGGTGGAAATGAGCCGAGTCGAGCCCGAGCTCGCTGAGCTCGAGCTCGGCTCGCTTAAGTTTTAAAAGCTCGAGCTCGAGCTCCGCTCGCTTATCTGAGTTGGCAAAGAAAAGTTAAGTTGGGCTTGAGCTCGAGCTCGGCTCGTAATATATCTTTATTGAGCTCGTTAATAAGCTCGAGCTCGGGCTCGTATATATATTTAAAAATTAAAATATCATGTCGTTTAGGCTCGCGAGCCCAAACGAGCTTTGTATGTAAAGCTCGGGCTCGAGCTCGATTAATAAACGAGCTGCAACTTAGGCTCGAGCTCGGGCTCGGGCTCGTTTAGGCGCGGCTCGTTCGAGCTTTTTACCAATCCGATCCCGAGCTTTTCACGAGCGGCTCGGATCATTTCCACCCCTAAAAGTGTGCCCAGCCTTGTATGTCCTAAAAAGTATTGACTATTATATAAAATTAATTTTTAGTTTTTTTTATTATCAAAATTTTGTCCATTTAATTCAAATTCACCCGACCAAATAGCAGTGAACGAATAAAACAATCGTCCGAGTTTTTTAAATTATTTTTTACTCACATATAATAAAGTGGTTTAATAATACTAGACGAGTACTCACGCCTAGCGGCAGCGGTGTATAGTCTTCGACAAATTCCGGTTAGATCAATTATTTTGCGTGTTATTTTATCCTTGTTTGGAGGCTTTAGAGATAACGGTTTTATGTAGCAAATTTTAGATAGATCGATATTTTTGCGTGTTCTTTTCATTGTAAGGCTCAAATAACAATTGTGGTAAAGTAAAGCTCGGGCCTAGTAACGACGTCATATATACTCTATTACACGCGATGTAACTGGTGGTAATTTGTATTTGGTGAACAAATTTTGTGAGACGCTTTTATTTTGTGAGCGAACAATTTTGTTGATGTGCTTTTATTGTGGCGTTTTCTTGAAATAACGTGAGACCTTTATTGTGCACATGTACTAATTTGTGCCAGATCACGTGAATCCAATGCCAATCTACTCATATGAGGATGCTCTTCATTTGTGAATTTTGATAGTAATATGAAAAATAAGACTGATATTCATTTTCGTTCTAAAGACGTGAGGTTAAAAGTAATTTTTGTTATTGCTTCAATATACAAATCTGTGAAAGATGAAACTATGAAAGGCAATGGAAACAAAATAATTGAATATAATGTATCGTGATAACTTTTGGATTAGTATATGATGGTTTAGTAGTAGGTATTAGAGTAAATTGCAAAAATCATCTTTTTGGTTTGGCTAAATTGCATGTTTCGTCCTTGTGGTTCACTAAGTGCAAAAATCGTCCGTATTTTGCACTGTTATGTCCACTTTTGGTCATCCATTTTAACCGGCGTTAAGTGAGTTTCGTTAGCAGTTACACGTTAGCCCTTTTTTCTAATGATCGTTGCAGCGCCCATCCTTTACACTAACGGCGCTTATAATTTATTTATTTTTTTCGATTTTTTTTGAAATTTTTTTTGTCCGTTTTTTTTTCAAATATTTTTTTGAATTTTTTTCGTCACGTGCATTTTTTTCGATTTTTTTTGGAAACTTTTTTTTTTGTCACATGTAAACATTTTCTATCAGAAAAAAGTTTGTTTTTTGAAAAAAAAACTTTTTTGGCACGTGTTCAAATTTTATTTGACACAAAAAAATTTAGAAAAACAATTCTCCATTTTTTTTTTCTGAAAATTATTTTTCACATGTGACGAAAACAATTAAGATTCTTTTTCACATGTGACGAAAAATAACTTTCTAAATAAAATGTTTATGAAAAAAGTGTATAAAAACAAATGAAAGCGTATAAAAACGGATAAAAAACGTATGAAAACATATAAAAACGTATAAAAACAGACGAAAACATATGAAAATATATAAAAACGTATATCCAATTTTATACGTTTTTTATATCCGTTTTTATACCCTAAAAACATATATACGTTTTCGTCCGTTTTAATACCCTAAAAACGTAGTATAAAAACGAATATAAATTTTAGGGTATAAAAACGAATATAAAAATGGACGAAAACGTATAAAAACATATATACCCTTTTTATATGTTTTCATACGTTTTTATACGCTTTCGTCTGTTTTGTTACGTTTTAGAAAGTTATTTTTCGTCACGTGTGAAAAAAATATTTTGAAATTTTCTTCATCACATGTGTCAAATGATTTTCACAGAAAAAAAAATCGATATTGTTTTTCTAAAATTTTTTTTGCTTCAAATCAAATTCGAACGAATATGTGCCAAAAAAGTTGTTTTTCCAAAAACAAATTTTTTCCGATATTTTTTTTTACATGTGACAGAAGAGATAAAAAAAAAAAAAAAAAAAAAAAAAAGAAATACACCTTCATACTCTTTTCAATATTTCCTTTTCTTTTAATGACTATTAAGTTTGTAGAACAAGCTTCAATACTTCCGTTTTCAAAAAAGTCACCACTATAATGGCCATTAAATTTCATCATTTAATTTTCAACCTTCATTTTCTCTCACATTAGACCATTGAAGAATTCAACATTCAACTTTGACTTTTTTTTCATTTTATATAGTTAAGATTAAAATTAGTTAATATTTTCACTATATTTATTACTAGTAAACTTTACTTTCATAAAAGGTATAAATATACTAACTAACAACATATAGTACAAAACATGAGATTCATTCGGATATCGAGTCATTTACCAAAACAAGATTAAAACAGTAAGTAGTTTCAAAAATACAAAAACTAATGAAATTCAAAATACAGTCCATGCCAAATTACGAATACAAAAAAAATTGTAACATCAGTTCATCGTCTAATTATCATACCTGTACGAAAGTATCAGCAACACAAGATAAACAATAGAACCTTTATTCAAACCTAAGCCTCAATAGTCGGCTTAGATTAATCAACAATAGTATCCAAAGTGTTACAAGATTAGATTAATGTCAATGAGACAATAATCATACAAATACAAAGAGAAGACAAGATCAATGAAAGGATCAGATAAGAAAAGAATGTGAGACAATGACTGCACTCACAGTTGTGTCTAACCCTAGATTAAGGAACTTATTAAATAGGAGATAAAGACACAAAGCACCCCTCTAACGGCTATAATGACTCATCAGCAGAAATGAGATAGACTTCAACAGAAATGAACGTCTTGGAACTTTAAACCATTTATGCTTTGTCCATGATTGACCCCTGTAATAAGTCTGCAAAGAACATAACTTGGAAGCCACTAGCAATTGATAGAATGACATATTTGCCACATATTAATACCCCAAAATTTAACATTCCCCCTTAATCTGATTGGCAAACATATCAAACAATATCAATTTTTCACACAAGAATTTATGCCGATAAACAGGGAGGTTTTAGTAAATATGTCTCAGTTTGGTTTGAAGAGCAAATCATTTTGCACTTATAACACCTCTTGCAATTTTTTCCCGATGAAGTGAACATCAATTTCAAAGTGTTTTGATCTTTCATGGAAGATGTGATTGACAACAAGTTGAAGAGTCGATTTGTTATCACGTAAAAGATTAACGGGAAGATTGATATCAACTTTTAGATCTTTTAAGATTTTTGAATCCAAATAATTTCACGTGCAGCAGAGACATAGATCTATACTCGCTCGTGGAAGATTTTGAAAGAGTGTTTTGTTTTTACTTTTCATGAGATCAAACAATCATTAAAGAAAACACAATAACTGTGACATATTTCCTGGTTTTCTTGCATTTAGCCCAACAAGATCACTATATCCTTCAAGATGATTTTCTAATTGTCAAATTGTACCTTAGACCTTTTCCCGGAGCTCCTTTTAGATATCTTAGAACATTGAGGCGCATTCTAGATGAGATTTTAAGGGAGAATACATATATTGTGCCGGACAATGAACCGAGTATGAGATGTCGTCTTGTATGGGTAAGATAGATAAGTTTCCCAAGAAGCTTTTGATAGCCGTGATGTTGATAAGTAAGGGATCATCGCAGTGGGAATGTATGGAAGGACGATTTGGGTTCCATAGGAGTGGACAGGGTTTGCACCCAAGAAGGCCAAATTCTTTGAGGAGTTCCGACAATATTTTCTTTGGGTGAGACATATGTCATTCCAGCTTTTAAAACCTCAATGCCAAGAAAATATTTTAAGTGTCCCAAGTCTTTGATATGAAATTTTGATTTTAGAAACTCTTTAAATAGGTTTATCTCATCAATACAGCTTTCAAGAAGGACAATATCATCCACATAGAAAAGCGAGCAATAAACTTGTTATTCTCTTTTGGTGAACAAAGAGTGATCATTGATGATTGAACAAAGTTATTTTCCTTTAAAACACTAACAAGTTTTTCATTCCATTTCACGGGAGCTTGTTTTAGACCATATAGAGACTGACAAGTTTACAAACTTTGTTCTTATTGTTTTCATTCTGAAACCCTTGGGATGGTCATATAGATATCCTCATCAAGATCTCCATACAAGAAAGCATTATTAACATCAAGTTGAAAAAGAGGCCATTTGTTTTTTACAGCTAAGGCAATAAGACATCTAACAGTAAACATTTTCACAACAGGAGAAAAAGTTTCATCATATTCCTTCTCTTTGGTTATAGCCTTTAACAACTAATCTAGCCTTGTATCTATCAACTTCACCAGTGGCTTTATATTTGATTTTAAAGATCCATTTGTAACCAATAGGAGTTCTATTAGGAGGTAGATCAGTTATATCCCAAGCATGGTTTTCATCTAAGGCCTCAATTTGAGTTCATAGCATCAACCCAATTACTATCAAGGATAACTTCTTCATAATGTAGGTTCAATACTTTTATTAAGACTAGAAGCAAAGCGATAATTTTCTTTGTTAAGATTAGAGTAATTAACAACCTTTTAAACACCATATTTGACTTTTCCTTCTACAATAAAGTCATTAAGATTACTGGGCAATTTAGAAACTATGGTTGACCTTCTAACGATGAGTGGTGGCAAGCCTCTTTCTTGTTCGGCAGAATCGGTGTTGTATCGTGAATCGGAAGATGCATCGCCAGGATGTGATTCATGTGATATGGTGCCCTCGTGGTGTGTATTATCATCTATAGATGTTGCAACCGGTTCATCAATCCTAGTAGGATGACTTACCACGTGCCATCATCATAGGATGTCACTCTCCTTCATCATTGGGACTTATTTGTGAGTCAAAGAAATTTTGTGATTTAAATCTTTAGGCACATAAGTTTCAACAAAAGGTTTTGACAAAGAATTTTTCATTTTGAAGAGAAAACAGTTTCATAAAATTTGACATCTCCGGAATAAAAGATATTTTTGTTTCTAAGCTCAAGAGTTTGTAACCTTTTTCTCATTTGAATAGCCAATAAAGACACATTTTTCGGACCTACTACCAAATTTATCGAGATGTTGAGAATGGTGGCATAACATAAGCACCAAAGACTCTAAGGAGAGAGTGAAGGGTCATGCCCATACACAAGGAAGAAGGAGACTTGCGGACAACACGTAAGAGGTAACCAACTTGATGCATTATTGTTCAACACAATTCTCAAAGAAGCATCATGGAAGATATAATCATCTCTCATTGAATTTTGTAGATAATTTGCATTCTTACGCGTAACTTGGTATTAGTTAATTTACACCCCGTGATACCACTTTTGGAATGAACAATAACAGAGTTTCTGTGAATTCTGCCCCTTGAAAGTTATGGATCTTCGTCTTTTAGAGTTTCCTGTTCTTATAGATGATTTTAAGGTGCTTCCCTGTTTGCATTGCCACTTTACTGTTTCGTGTTGCCGTTTCTACAAGATTTTGTTGATTTATTGTTATCATCTTTATTTGCCCTTTTTAGTGGCCAGATGTTAATATGGTTTCAATTGGCCTAATTGACATAGAATATCCGTCTAGTTGCTTCTTCTGGTCAAATTATGAATTTAACGTCAATGGTCGTTGCTGAATGATATTTTGTCTTGGTTGTGGGTAATTTAGCTTATTGAATTATGCTACATGATCATTCCTTTATTTAAGAAAAGAATGTGCCAATTCTAGTGATGATTTAGCATTCAGTAGTGAATGATGAACATTCTAATCCTGAAAAGCACCACCCGTGCTCTCTGATTTCAGCCGATGGTTTTGGCTTACAACAACGCAACTTATATAGCATTAGAGCCTTTCTTGTACAATATATGGCGCTTAGTATGGATGGGGTTATGTGAGTTATTTGTTATCCTAGTTCTCTCAAATGGGGGAACAGCTTGAAAGTAGCGGGAGCATATATATGGCGCTTACAACCTTCCAAATCAATCTATTTAAAGATATAAAAGTCTATCTTGTAAACCTTATTAAATGCAATAATTTCAAAAATTTTGGCAAAAAGCGTTTAAAGCTCAATCTTCTTGACATGTACAAAAAATTTTCTTGAGCTAAACCAGTTTTGACATGTTACCTAACCCAACCGGCCCAGCCATCATTAACAATTATTACAACCATCTCGTTATTAATAAATGATTCTTCCCGGATCTTGAAATGCAGAAAATAAAAGTAGGCGTAGTACAAAACTCTACAAGTTACAATGAACGTTCTTTATAAACTCCTTAAACTTAACCTCGTTCCCAAAATGAGCTTTCATCGCATGGTGTATTGCATTAACTAGGAACTTACTTTGGATATACCTCTCGATATATTCCACTCCCTAACACTTCTTTTACTCTCGTGTTGAGAGTCCTTCCTTCTTTTCTCATTTTTGTATAGTCATGACTTATGCTCTCCTCGTGACTTCAATTGCGCCGCACAAAATTAAGATCCTTTCTTTGAGACCGAATGCAAAGTGGTTCATCGCATCTAAAGTTGTAGTAGAACTATAGAAAAAAATCAACAAAGGCACATATTACAAATCATGTTTATCAAGTTATCTAAAACAATTCACTCTTTTGAGGTCTAGCCAAGGTAAAGGGACAAGGTTAGGTTACAGAAAGGCGATGAAATGTGCATTTAAATTCAATAACTAATAGGTTTGGGCTAAATGGGAAGGGATCCGGTAAGAAGCAAAACTAAAATGAGAAGAATAAGAAGAATTTTTAGCCACACATTTCAAATAAATGAGAGATTTTCAAGGGGAGATGCATCTATTTTAATAAGTGCATCTGAAATGTGTGGTTGTGGTTTCTTCTTATCCTTCTCATTTTAATTTTTCTTCTTATTTGATCCTAACTCTGGGCTAAATAATTAAATCCATATTTTAAGAGACAAGACTCTTACTCTTCATGGATAAGTCTTCTGAACAAATCACTAACACCACTAGACTCGTATATCGTATATCAAAAGAAGATATTTAAGGAGTTCTTTATTCTTGAAGGAATCGTACGAGCATAATAGTTCATGTGTGTGTTCCTGACCCGTGAAATGACGAAAGATGATTTTCCCCAACTTAACACAAATCATCTGCATAACCATAAAAGATCAATCATCAAAATCCCAAATGCAGAGCTATAACTAGATGTGGCAAATGGTCGGGTCGGTCGGTTTGGGTCATGGGTCATGGGTTATGGGTCAAACAGGTCATAATTTAAGAATGGGTCAAACAGGTTGGTTCGGGGTCGAGTGGACCAATTCTACTTAATTCACCTCTAGATGCTCCCATTTCATCTCATAATTATTAAGATCTCGGGAGAATCAGTAAGGGCAACCAACAACATTGAAATACTAAATGACAATAAATGACAGTTTCTCAAATGCACAAATTGCATAAACTTTTTATACCAATATTGTCAGGTCACATTGCTAATGCAAGCTACACATGTAATTCTACATCTACATGAGTCGAGAAATTATGTGTACAACATCTAAAACTATATTATCTTCCAAACAAGAAACTAAATCAAGCAATGATCTATCAAGAAATGACCACAACCCATTTCCTTGAGCCTCACAACCAGTCAAGCAAAGATGATAAATGTCTACAACATCTAAAACTATATTATCTTCCAAGTAAGAAACTAATTCAAAGCTATGATCTATCAAAAGATTGTAAATTTGACCACAACCATACAACCAATCGAGCAAACACGACAATTTGAGAAATCACTAGTCGGTGAATCGATTGACCTGATATTGGCATTGGAAAGGCGTAAAGAAGTTTTGATTGTTGTAATAAGTTTTAGCTTGATTATCAATACAATAAGAAATCTCCCATCAATATAAGATTGGGTATATAATGATTCCGACTCATGAGGATTTTAGCAAAATAAGAACCTAAACATGCTAGTACAAGTCGAATATACTTAAACGTACACTAGAAATAGCTAATTTAAATAACGACATTTAGATGCAATTTCCAAAAACGTTAAGGTTTTCATCATACTTATCATCCTAAACTTAATCGAAAACTCACCTTAACTGAGACATCAAACAACTAAACAATATGGACCTAATTTCATCCCAAACTAAATCGAAAACTTTATTCGGTTTATAAATCCAATAGAAACGAGTACCGCCACTTGAAAATGCAATCAATTGTTGCATTATCAAAACACAAATCGCTTGTTTTGAGTATCAAACAGCTTATGACAAGTAGCATCTTATTTGGCACAAATGGATGTTGTTTACAAAGCCATTGTGGACTAGCTTATCTAAAATACCTTATTGAGTTATGAGTTCTTTTAGATAAGCTAACCCAAAATTTTATTGCACCTGCTCCTAAAATGTTCATTAACTATTATATGACACAAAAGTTCACTACGTCTATGCAAGTTGGATAATTCGATACAACTCTAAACACAATCAATCAGATGATGTACAAGAATTTAGCAATACTGGTCAAAATGTGAATTTTAAATAGCAAAGGAACTTGAAAACACTGTTGTAAATCAAATGTGAGCATAAAGGTCTAAATTCAAATCATGTGAACTTTTGTAATTATAGAGTTTGTGGAAAACTAGAAGGGGGTTGAATAGTTTACCGATTAAAAACTTTGTTTTGAAACTTATAGAAAGATCAATTGATATTGATCTTAAGTATGTTAATGAAATATGCAAGCAATATGTAATAAGTAAATAAGGAAAGAAATGATCAAACCACAACAAGTTGTTTATAGTGGTTCGCCTACAAGGACTCTTTTTCCTTGCCCTACTCCACTCCCCGAGTCTCACACTCGAGAGTTTAACTTCACTAGTCAACAAGCTCCTTTCACCGCGGAGAAAACCTTTACACTTCGCTTACACTATTTCCGACACTAAGCTAGATGTCGAGTTCTTTCCAAGGGTACAACAACTCCCACACACAAATGTATTTTGAGGACTAAAATACTAACCACTCACACTCACAAGATTATGATGGTTTGATACAACAACCAAGTATGAATCAACACTAGATCATACAACACTAAACAAACAAGACTTCCAACTTCTCGTTGAAGCTTGAATATGACTTGATCTTCTTTGCTACAAAAGAGATCACTAATATGATATGTAACCGAGTTAGAAAGGTTAGAGAAGATATGTATGAGAGTATGTTAGAAAGGGATGAGAAACTACTTGGCTTGGCATTGCTATTTATAGCCAATTGACGGGAGCGCCCACGGACCGCGGACCCTAAAAGGGTTCCGCCTGTACCATTTTGGTACCGCGGACCGACAACAAGATATCAAATCTTGCTTAAAGTCAACTCAATCTAAGAGAGATTGTGCAAGATATGGAGAGTATAAATCTTCACAAAATATCTAATGAAATCTACAAATGATTCCCATGATGTAATACATGATGTCAAATGTTGTATTACTATTAATAGAAATATGCAATGCTTAAGTAGTGTTTGGTTTTAAGAACCTAACACATTCTACAAACTACTATCATACATAATGATTAGAGTCATATCAAGATGTTACTAATCATAAATGTAAATGCTTGAATGATGAATATATTGTTTAAGAAAGCTTGTTTTAATATCTAATAAACTTGACAAGCTTTAAGCTTTTATAAATTAAATTTACTTTTGTCGTTAACAAAACTTAGGCAAAGATCAAAATATAAATAACGCTTAATGACGATATTTGTATTAACAATCTCCCTTTTGTTGAGGACAAAATATAAATTTTATTTTTATAAAAGAAACAAAGTTTGTACAAGAGTTATAAAATATTAGTTTTAGAACTTGAAAAGGAAATGATAATGTAAGTGTATGAAATTTGACTTTTATGAAAGTCAAAGAATTCACTAGTTGATGCATGATGTTGACTTTTTCGTAAAGTCAGTGTGCGCTTGACTTTTTAAGAAAAGTCAAGTATTACCAATGAGGGTTCTGTTTGACTTTTAGAAAGTCAATTGTATGCGCTTGACTTTTTCGTAAAAGTCAAATATAAATAATTTCAAGTTCTATATTTTCTCCCTTTTGTCTCAACAAAAGAAGAGGCTATGCGAATGTAATGAGCCCGAGCTTATTATCTCCCCTTGTTCAAAGCTCCCCTAAATTGGGTGCTTTAATGGGAAGATACATGGATTGTGAAAATAAAGCTACAAAAAAATTTGTTAGTAATAATGATCATTCACAAGCATTTCCAAACACTATGTAATGACACCAACAACATAATAAACAACATTCATTTGTTAAAATTTTCATGAGTAAAGATCATGAAAAGAGAACACAATGATGTGTTTCTAGTACAAGAGAAAAGAAAAAAAATTATCCTAAAACAAAAAACAAATAAAAGACTATTCTAAAACCATCCTAAAGAGATGGTGGATGGGAAAGAGCGCGAGACGCTCAAGAATGTGGTTGAGGATGAACCTCATTTCGCCGTGGAAGTCATGGACCATAATCCGGTCCGTTTCACGGTTTGACCCGTTTGCTCACAAGTTGAGCAACCGTGCCTTGGAGGGTAGAAAGTTTGCGGAGGTTGTGGTGGTGGAATGGTTGATGTGTTGGTGGTGTTGGGGATGTTTGGAGTGGTCATGATGGATGCAAGCAAAGCACTTTGCATTTGCATTGTCTCACTTAAGTGAGAATCCACCATGCCTTTGAATTGGTGGAGGTTGTGGAGTTCGGCTTGAATCTCCTCTCTAGTGGGATTGTCATCCCACATGCTCTCCGGAATGTCCTCAATATGAGGGGACATTGATGATGGAAGTGGATGATCCCCGTATAAAGGACCATGAATGTCCTTGTGAATGGGGTGGAAAAGGAGAGGTCTTGGCCCTAATGGGGCGTTTGGGTCAATGGATGACCGAGGTGATTCATGAGCGATGCGCTCAATGGTGCCAAATGATGGCAATGGGGGTGGATGACTTGGCCTTGGTGGTAAGTCTTCCAAGTCCTCGAGGAAAGGATTTGGTGATGTTGGTGGAGTAGAAAATAACTCCATGGGAGTGAGAGTGGGAGACCTTGGTGAAGGTGGTGAGGGTGTTTTGGATGTTTGGATGGGTGCCGGTGGAGGTGAAGTAGGTGCTTTTGATGGTGGTGGAGTGGTGATCACAATGTGTGATGAAGTGGGTGTAGCCAAGGTAAGGTGTGTATCATCTCTAATGGGAGATGAGATTGTAAATGGTGAGGAGTCGGATGATGAGCTAAGATGAGTAAGACAACAAGGCCTTACGCTAATTCTAGCGGTTTTCTTGCAAGGTTTTGGTGATGGTTTGGTCATTTTTAACTTGGGTTTTGATTTGCTAGATAGTAATGAGAATGAGAAAGGTGTGAGGATGATCATGGTAAAGCCTTTCAATTTATAGAGGTTTAAAAATGTTGAGAGATGTGTTTGATTTGATGTTGAACCATTGAAGAGATGAGGTTCCTCATGATTTGGAAGTGGGTTGAATGCTAGTCATATCACCCAAGTCAATCCATTCAAAGAAGATGGAGTGAAGAAGAAAAGATATGCAATAAATGTGTTCTAGTGAGTGGAATTTCCTAATATTCAGATTACCCACGGATTTGAAGGTACCAAAATTTTGGTTCCTTCCTTTATGCCAAAGGGCTCCTTGGGTGGATTTTTCAAATTTTGAATTTTGGTGGAAATGGATTTCTTACATCCCTTAGTGAATAATACTAGTTCTAATAACAAGATAAACTAGTTAAGATTGATTTATGAGTGATGGAAGATAATTTGGAATTACGAAAGAGTCGAAATTCGAAAGTTACCCGGAGGATCCACGGCACCAAAATCATACATGACGGAACCCAAAAGGGTGCCGTCGTCCGCTCAGACAGATATGGCGGTACCAAAATTCATAAAGGACGGTACCAAAATAAGGGTGCCGTCGATCCGTGGAGTCTCGAAATTTGGACGAAAGTTTCCTAAAACCGAAATTTCCAAATCAAAAATTTTCTCAAAACTGTTATACTAAACATTTCTAGTTAGGAAAAGTAAATAACACATATGTAAACACATTGGAGCATAGATTAAGAGCAGGCTTAGTGATTTTCACAATATAGTGAAAATGGGTAAAATTTGATAGCATACTTGTGCTATCCCCGCATGAGATTGTTAGCATACACCATTGTTTCAAGTTATATTGTCATCCTACATAATAAAAACAACTAAATAGTATCAAACATTAACGATAATGCATTGTTCCAAACACTCCTTAAAGTACCCTTATTTGTCCAACTTGTAAATCTTGGTCATCATCCTACCAAGGCACTTGAACATTCCCTTAGTTTGCTTGAATTCACCGATTCATTCTCAATTTCGGGAAGAGATGTGTAATACTCTTGAGGTGGAAGACGAGAGCTTGGAAGACCATCCTGAGCTATTTGATGATGATGATGAAGGAGTTGGAGGTTTAGCTCTCTTGCCTTTAGTCTTAGCAACTCGAGCATCACTCAAGGGCACAAAGATGTGAGGATGAGATCATATTGAAGGTGCATCCCTTTGGGGTTGGTGGAATTGGAGCGAAGTTTCTATATAGACGGGTGAGAAGCATCCCGTATGGAAGAGCAACGGATCCTTGAGTTGGGATATCAATCATTCTCCTAGCTATGTAGTAGGCTAAGTTGAATGGTTGTCGGGTGGACAAGTTGTAAAGCATGTGACAAAGACAAGCGCTTATGTGATCCCTATTTCCTATGGTGCTAATGACGCTTGCTCTAAGTAACTCCTCCCATTTCTTAAATTGCGCTTGAGTTCATTGAGCTCCATTCCATATGGATCTCGGTCTACCTCTTTTCCCTTTCGGGTGACTCGGGTTGTATCCGTTTTTGGGTTAAAAAGGTGTTCACGGATGACATCCTTATCGGCTAAACGGGTTATGTAGGGGAGAGAGCGGTCATTGATTGTATCAAGGGCGGTGAGTGACCACTTATCCGTGTAGACACAAGTTCCCCGGTTTGGAATTCCTAGTACTCTAGCAAAGTCACTTAAAGTGATGGTGAAGTCATTTTGGTTGATTCTAAAGCTAAGACAAAACTCATCATCTTCATCACTAAAACCGGTCACACTAGCATAGAATTCTAATACGAACCTAGGACAAATTGGTTCATCAATGTCAAGAAGACAATCGAATTGAATGGCGGCTAGTTCTTCACGAAGATTGGTATGCTCAAGGAAGGATGAGTGAATGGTTCTACCGTGGAAATACCTTGATTCTAGACCCTAAATATTTCTACTTGTTCCTTGGTGAGTCCTTTGGTTTTGTGGTGTTTGGGAATGTAGTTAAGAGTGTCTTTGTGATCATAGAATCTTGCGGCTACCATGGTTATTCCTAAGGATAAGAATTAACATGTTAAAAATGAAAATGAATTTTAATATTTTTGATTCTAGTGTGTGCCTATATGAAAACGATTTGGAGTTGCGGTTATCTCGACTCATTTTATGCACAAAATGGTTTTAGTGGAGTGTTTGGCAAATACCATGAGATAACCCAAATGCTCCTAATTCAATGTGGCTACATTTGAATATACCCGGGAGTGCATATTAGTTATGCAATACCTTTAGTATTCAAGAGCATGCAAGTGATGAAAATTCTAACGTTTCTATTTGTATTAGCAATGAAAATGTTTTCCTATAAGTGAGAAGTTTTTTTTCAAAACTTTTGACATGGGGTGTTTGGTTGTTTGAATAAGGCCTTATATTTATTATCTATCAATTAGTGGGAAACATGATTTGTTTATGCAATATGATAATGTAGTACCTAATTTGAATGACTAGTTATGCAATTTGCCAATTGAATTCATATTTGGTATAAAAGCATACATAAAACCCCATGTAATGATTTGTGATAGTTTTGTGCATAAATAAGAATCCTAGACTCAGAATTAAGAGATGAAATGTAGTTAGGATACTTACAATGATGTTATCTTCAGTGATTAGTGAGTGGGAAGATGACAATAATGTGCTTGGTTTAAGTTTTACACGTTTTGGTAAAGTGGGTTGTGAGGAAGAAGATGTTATGTATAAAGTCGTTTTGTTTCAGAGACACCACGGACCGACGGCACCAAATTTTTGGTTCCGTCCGTGTGGTCGTTTGGTGCCGTGGCTACAGTAGCAGATACAAGGCTAAATTGTTTTGGTTTGACTATTCTAAAGTTTTTAGCTATGTTTATCCTACATGTTTGGTTCCATTAACCCTAAACCAAGTCTAAGGAGATTAAAAGGTTCTCGTTTAAGAGGTTTAGTAAGGATGTCGGCAATGTTGTCTTCGGAGGATACTTTCTCGATTGAAATGTTTCCTTTTGAACATTGTCGCAAGAAAGTGATGACGGATTTCAATGTGCTTAGTACGAGCATGTTGAACGGGATTCTTGCTGAGATCGATGGCTCCTTTGTTGTCGCAGTATCACAATGTCGTTGAGATGAATTCGTAGTTCACGAGAGCTTGCTTCATCCAAAGAGCTTGTTGACATGCTTTTCCCACCGAGACGATTCTCGCTTCAAGAGTAGAGATGGCTAAAGCCGTTTGCTTTTTGCAAACCATGAGGTGAGACAATGTCCAACAAAAGTGCAAATACCACTTGTACTTTTCTATCGACATAATCACCGGCATGATCCGAGTCGGCATACACTATGGTTTCTATACCCGCTCCTTTGGGATACCATAATCCTAAACATGTTGTTCCCTTAATATATCTAAAATCCTTTTAATGCTTCTAAGTGTGATGCCTTTGGGTTTTCTTGAAAGCGAGCACATAGACAAACACTAAACATAATGTCGGGTCTACTAGCCGTAAGATAGAGTAGGCTACCAATCATTCCTCTATATTTAGTGTTATCTACGGATTCACCTTCTTCGTCCTTGGTGAGTTTAGTGTCCAAGACATGGGTGTTTTAGTTGGTTTGGAATCTTCAAGACCAAATTTCTTAAGCATGTCTTTTATATATTTAGATTGGTTAAAGAAAATACCATCTTCTAGTTGTTTAATTTGAAGTCCTAGAAAGAAGTTTAACTCACCCATCATACTCATTTCAAACTCGTCATGCATGATTTTAGAGAAATCATTACATAGTTCTTGACAAGTTGATCCGAATATAATGTCATCAACATATATTTGAACAATAATAATTTGCGATTCTTTTTCTTAGTAAAAGAGTATTATCTACTAATCCCATAGTATATTTGTTATCAATAAGAAAAGTCTTAAGACGGTCGTACCAAGCTTTAGGTGCTTGTTTAAGGTCAGATAATGCTTTCTTGAGTTTGAAGACATGATGTGGTTTCTCAAAGTCGGTAAACCGGGAGGTTGAGCAACATACACTTCTTCGTTAATAAACCCATTAAGAAAAGCACTTTTAACATCCATTTGAAATAATTTGAAATCATAAGCACATGCATAAGCAAGTAATATTCTAATAGATTCAAGTCTAGCTACCGTGCATAAGTTTCATCATAGTCAATTCCTTCTTGTTGATTATAACCTTGTGCAACAAGCCTAGCTTTGTTTCTAGATACTATACCATTTTCGTCCATTTTGTTTCGAAGACCCATTTTGTTCCAATTATAGTTTGATCTTTAGGTTTTGGAACTAGTTTCCAAACATCATTTCTAACGAATTGGTTTAATTCTTCTTGCATGGCCATCACCCATGATTCATCTTTTATTGCTTCATTTATGGTTTTTGGTTCAATGGTGGATACAAAACAAAATGATTACTTTGATTTTGAGCTTGTGATCTTAAGGTTCTTTGATTAAGTTTTCCTATGACCTTTCTAATGGATGACTTTTAGATTCTTTTATGTTGATAATTTCCTTATTTAATGGTTCATCTTCCTTGTTATTATTAATTTGACTTTCAATTATTTGACTTTCAACTAAGTCATCATCTACCAAAGGTGATGTCTTAGAGGAGGTGGACTTTCGTCAAATGTTATGTTCAACGATTCCTCGACTATCATTGTTTCTTTATTTAGGACAATGTAAGCTTTACTAGTTTGAGAGTAACCAAGAAAACACCTTCATAAGACTTTGGGTCAAACTTGGTGAGATAATCCTTAGTGTTAAGAATAAAGCATTTGCAACCAAAGACTTTAAAATATCCTAATGTTGGCTTTTACCTTTATAAAGTTCATATGGTGTTTTGTTTAGGAAAGGACGATTAGGACTCTATTTAAAATATACGTAGAAGTATCAACGGCATTGCACCAAAACTTTTGAGGAATGTTTTGTTCATTAAGCATTGTTCTACTCATTTCTTGAATTGTTCTATTTTTACGCTCTACTACTCCGCTAGATTGAGGTGTTCGTGAGCGGAAAAGTTATGTGTTATACCATTTGTATCACAAAAGTTTCCAAATTGAGTTTCGTTGTCAAATTCACGACCATGATCCGCTCGGATCGACACAATTTTGACGCCTAGAAGATTTTGAATTTTCTTGCTAAGTATTTCAAATTTATCAAAAGCTTCATTTTGGTTTTCAAAATAATGTCCAAGTAAACCTTGAGTAATCATCTACTATGACCAAAGTGTATAAGTTGCCTCCATAGCTTCTTATAGCGGATGGTCCAAACAAATCCATATGTAATAATTCTAGACACTTAGATGTAGATATCATATTTTTAGATTTGTGACTACTATGTGTTTGTTTACCAATTTTGCAAGCGTCGCAAAAGTGTTGGTCATATTTTAGTTTTGGCAAATTCCTAACTAACTCTTTTGAGGATAGGTTTTGTATAAGTCTCATATTAGCATGACCTAAGCGCCTATGCCAAAGAGATGAGCTATCGCCTAATGTTGTTAGCAAAGTTTGTCATTATATGTTTTATCTATTTTCATGACGATATGTTATTTTTCCTAACTCCTTTAGCTATGGTGATACCATCTTTTAGTATTTTACTACCATTTTCATCAAATAGTACTTTATACTTTTTATCACATAGTTGACTAATACTAAGTAGATTAAATCCTAACCTATCCACATGAGCAACATTTTCAATGGTTAGAGAGTTATGAGCAATCGTACCTTTGCCAATGATTTTGCTTTTGAGATTGCTACCGAAGTGACATTACCTCCGCCATACTCTTGGTATGATGAGAAGAGACTTTGTTGCCCGTCATGTGTCGTGAGCATCCACTATCTTTTATCCATTCATCGTTCCAATCCAACTTTCAAACATACCTAAGAAGCGAATAACTCAAACATTTGGTCCCCAATATCTCATGGGTCCGTTTGGGTTAAACATACCATTTATTTGATTCATGTATGGAAATGATGGATAAGGGTTCCATGACATGTAACTGGAGTTTGATATGGTCTAGGAAAGTTTTGATTCCAACCGTTGTGTTGGTAGTTATGTTGAACGTTGTGGTTGCTCTTAGGAAAGGGCGTTTGGCAAAAGGAGTTTTATGTCGTTGTTGAGTAGTTTTGATCTAAATTCATTTTAATAAGTCCTATTCCCGATATAATGGCTGGTTTTAGTTTAACATTATCATTGGTTTTCTTTGTTATTTTAACAAATTCAAGACGGTCCAGACATAACATTCTGTTCATCAAGTACCATGGTACTGCTTTTAGACAACGGACGGAACCCTTTTTGGTTCCGTCTCGTCCGTGTCAGACAAAGCAGCAGATTTGATGTATGTTCGCCTTTTTCGGCCGCTTTGTTTTGACTCTTAGGTATTAAAACTTCATTAAACCCTAGCCCATTCATGTCTCCCGGTGTTTTATGGATTTTAACTATTTCATCGGCAATAGCGATGTTTTGTTAAACCTTTTAAACTTAGAATTATTTTCTATTAAAACTTCTTGTGTGAGCTTTAGTTTTTCTATTTCAAGATTTAGCTCTTGACATGATTTACAATCATTGTCATTTGCTTTTCCTTTTCAAGTCGTTTAGCTTTTTCTTTTAACTCATATACCTCATTTTCCAAAAACTCCTTTTAGTTTTAGAAATTTATTTTTAGTTATGATTTTTAGACTTAGCTCACACAATTGATTATATTGTTTTTGCAAGGTGTCATCATCTATGGAAGAATAAGAAGAATCGGAAAGTACCTCATTTGACTCATGTGCCATTAGAGCGATCTCTTCCTTGCTTGATTCTTCATCGCCTTCACTATCACCCAAGCACCGCCACAAAAGCTCGTTGAGTTTTGCTCTTAGGTGGCTTGGGACATTCTCCTATGAGATGACTTGCATCACCACATCTAAAACACTTTCTTTCACCTTTGATCTTCTTATCATCCCGATCTTTTCGAATGGCTTTTCTTCTCGAGGTTGTCTTACAAACTTTCCTCTTCTTCTAAAGAACTTCTTGAAATCTCTAACGCCATGGCATACTCCTCATCTTCACTATCGGAACAAGATTCACCATCATCGCTGATTCCGCCTTTGCTTTAAGAGCAACGGATTTGATCTTCTCCTTTCTTCCTTTGATGATCTCGAATCTTTCTCCATTACCATTTCGTGAACTTTGAGGTTGCCAATTAGCTCGCCTAGTGACATTATTGAGAGATCTTTGATTCTTCAATAGCGGTCACTTTAGCTCCATTTGGGATGGAGTGCTCTAAGAAATTTCCGACAAAGTTCTTACTACGAAAAGATTCGTCAAGTGCTTTAAGTGATGTAATGATAGTGTTAAACGAGCAAAGCCACAATCAATGGTTTCATCTTCGTGGATAACAAATTGTTCATATTGTTGAACAAGAAGATCAATTTTGTTATCCTTGACTTGTGAATTACCTTGATGTGTAACAATTAAAGATTCCCAAATATCTTTAGCGGTTTCACACATAAAAATTCTTTCATATTCTTTTCTAGGTAAAGCATTATAAAGCATCATTTTAGCTTCATTATTTTTAGCAACTAATTTCTTTTGTTCATCAACGGAAATATCTTTTGTTGTAGAACTAAAATCTCCTTTAACAATAATAAACCAAAGATCTATATCTTTTGATTTTACATATGTTTCAAACGGTTTTCCAATAGATAAATCCATTGGTTTCAAAGAGTGGTGGTCTTTGCATAGATTGCCCTTCTTTAAAGTTTTCGAATCCATGGATCGTTTCAAGTTTATAAAATACAAGTTATTTTAGAAATTCTTGAGCAACGAGGCTCGTACCAATTGTAGAAAACTAGAAGGGGTTGAATAGTTTACCGATTAAAACTTTGTTTTGAACTTATAGAAAGATCAATTGATATTGATCTTAAGTATGTTAATGAAATATGCAAGCAATATGTAATAAGTAAATAAGGAAAGAAATGATCAAACCACAACAAGTTGTTTATAGTGGTTCGCCTACAAGGACTCTTTTTCCTTGCCTTACTCCACTCCCGAGTCTCACACTCGAGAGTTTAACTTCACTAGTCAACAAGCTCCTTTCACCGCGGAGAAAACCTTTACACTTCGCTTACACTATTTCCGACACTAAGCTAGATGTCGAGTTCTTTCCAAGGGTACAACAACTCCCACACACAAATGTATTTTGAGGACTAAAATACTAACCACTCACACTCACAAGATTATGATGGTTTGATACAACAACCAAGTATGAATCAACACTAGATCATACAACACTAAACAAACAAGACTTCCAACTTCTCGTTGAAGCTTGAATATGACTTGATCTTCTTTGCTACAAAAGAGATCACTAATATGATATGTAACTGAGTTAGAAAGGTTAGAGAGAAGATATGTATGAGAGTATGTTAGAAAGGGATGAGAAACTACTTGGCTTGGCATTGCTATTTATAGCCAATTTGACAGAGCGCGTCCACGGACCGCGGACCCCTAAAGGGTTCCGCCTGTACCATTTTGGTACCGCGGACCGACAACAAGATATCAAATCTTGCTTAAAGTCAACTCAATCTAAGAGAGATTGTGCAAGATATGGAGAGTATAAATCTTCACAAAATATCTAATGAAATCTACAAATGATTCCCATGATGTAATACATGATGTCAAAATGTTGTATTACTATTAATAGAAATATGCAATGCTTAAGTAGTGTTTGGTTTTAGGAACCTAACACATTCTACAAACTACTATCATACATAATGATTAGAGTCATATCAAGATGTTACTAATCATAAATGTAAATGCTTGAATGATGAATATATTGTTTAAGAAAGCTTGTTTTAATATCTAATAAACTTGACAAGCTTTAAGCTTTTATAAATTAAATTTACTTTTGTCGTTAACAAAACTTAGGCAAAGATCAAAAATATAAATAACGCTTAATGACGATATTTGTATTAACATCTTTTCTTGTTCTTCTTTAAAGAGAGAGTCGTAGGGACTATCTTTTATCGTCAATGGATAACCTTGACAGTCAAATTTATGTTGACATAGATGTCGTCGATAGTCAGGTGTCCACGGGCTTGCCATCCTTTCCTCTACTCTCCCATACCATTGTACATTGGTATAAAATCCTTGTGGAAGACGGTATAGTAATGCCAGTCAACCATTGATATGTGAAAGTTGGAAAACCAAATATTACGCATTCCCTCACGGACACATTAAAGTTAATTCAATGTTTGTGCGTCTAACACAAATGAATTCTTTACTATTTGGGGCTACAATGAAAGAGATTAACCATCAATAATAATTAATAATCAAATCCACATTTACACATTTTATGAAAGAAGACACTTCATAAAGATATTGTACACCTCCTAAGTCACTTCCTTTTCTTTCTTTTTTAGTGATGATGAGCCCTAGTAGGCACATCAAGAATAGTATGCTAATAAGTTAACGACAAAGACCCGATAGAGAGGATGGAACAAATTGGAGCATGGGGCATTCTTGAGGCGAAGCAAGATTTTGGTTCTCGATGAAGCAACCGCATCAATCGACAATGCTACTGAATACAATGTTACACGAAACCATTAGATCCGACAATGCTACGATAGTATGCTACTTTACGAGCCCTAGTAGGCACATCAAGAATAGTATGCTAATAAGTTAACGACAAAGACCCGATTGAGATTAAAATAGCTAAAGCATCAAAATGATGAGTAACAAAACGATTAACCAAGCCACATAATTCAACCGACATGAGATGATTCGTCACACAAAAGTTATTCAAGATAAAAGGCGATAACAAGAATTAAAACGAGCAACATGTTCAGATACGACGGCGCTCACAAAACTTCAAATGGTTAATCTTGTTTTTCTTGCGCTTCTTTTCATCCATTAGAAGTGAACATCACCGTGATTGACAAATTCCACTTGAACAAAGCAGTAGGAGGTTGGAAAAGCAATACACCATCTTCATCCAAAACTAGCACGGGTACATTCGGCGCCTACAATAGCAAAAAATTTCTTTTAGCATTACTATAAGAGATATAGAATGAATCAAATAGAAAAATAAAAACAGATCCGCAGAATCTAAAACGGCTATCCGTAATGAATCAAATAGAAAAATAAAAAGCAGATCTGCAGAATCTAAAACTGCTAACAAGAAATAAATACTAGTAACAAAATATAGTGAGATTATACCTTTTCTTCCGAGACCACCTATTTCAACAAGAAAAGGGTTGTTTCGCTCTTGTATCATAAAATAAAAGCACGGGTTTTGATCAAGACTTAGAGCAAACATAGTAACCGTGGTCGGTTTGCGGCGGTAACAAGGTTGCCGTTGGTAGGAAAGCGGTGTTTGGTCTTTGCAAATAACCAACAAAGAGTATAAATGATTCAATAATCTTAATATCATGTTTGTGTGTGTGTTTAAAAGTATGAATAAACTTAAATAGCTTTAAATATTGGTAGATGAAATTAAATATTGGTAGATGGAAGTAAATGTAGGTGGTTGAAAGGCTTTAATATTGGTAGATGGAAATAAATATATGTGGTGAGTGTTTTGGTTTTTATGAGGGAGAAAGAGCATAGATGAGAGTAAACGTGTGATGATTTTGCTGGGTTTTGGTGTGGTTGTGTGTTTTCTATGATAGTGTTGTGCATGTAGTTGGTGATTGTTAATGGGATGAGATTTTGAAGTGCGGGTATTTTAGATTCACAGTCAAGGTGTTACTTGTTTTTGTTGGAATGGAAAGGCTAATATTGGCATTGTGGTTGTGTGTTATCTTTGATATGATAAACTTACCAACTAATGGTTCTTAAAAACTTATTTGCCATTAGGCTTGGCACGTCGATCGGTCATGGTGACCGGTCGACCGATATTTTGATCGGTCGTGGCGAGTGTGGAGAGAAGGGCTTGATTGGTAAAATGGTTTTTGCAAATGTTGGTATATATACATATTTGGTTTTGCATGTTGGCACGTTATATGAAAAAGTAAAATGGTTTTGCAAATGTTGGCACGTATTATTTGCAAATGATGGTTTTGCATGTTGGCATGTTGCATGAAAAAGTAAAATGGAAAACATGTATCTATTTGAACTATGATGTAAAAAATAATAATAATAATAAAAAAAAAAAAAAAAAACTAAGTCACGATAGTGACAACTTGATCGTCGTCGGTCGTCGAAAAGAGAAAACCGATGTGATAAGATCGTAGGTAACTAGGGGTGGAACGAGCCGAGTCGAGCCCGAGCTCGCTGCCAGAGCTCGAGCTCGGCTCGTTTAAGTTTTAAAAGCTCGAGCTCGAGCTCGGCTCGCTTATACGAGTTGGCAAAGAAAAGTTGTTGGGCTCGAGCTCGAGCTCGGCTCGTAATATATCTTTATTGAGCTCGTTAATAAGCTCGAGCTCGGGCTCGTATATATTTAAAATTAAAATATCATAATGTCGATTAGGCTCATGAGCCCAAACGAGCTTTGTATGTAAAGCTCGGGCTCGAGCTCGATTAATAAACCAGTCAAGAACTTAGGCTCGAGCTCGGGCTCGGGCTCGTTTGGCTCGGCTCGTTCGAGCTTTTTACCGATCCGATCTTTAGCTTTTCACGAGCTGCTCGCTCATTTCCACCCCAAAAGTAACGAACTTGCTTCAAATTTTATATGTCCTAAAGAGTATTGACTATTATATAAAATTATTTTTAGTTTCTTATATGTCGAATAAAACAATCGTCCGAGTTTTTAAATTATTTTTACTCACATATAATAAAGTGGTTTATAATATTAGTTAATATTTTCACTATATTTATTAGTAGTAAACTTTACTTTCATAAAAGGTATAAATATACTAACTAACAACATATAGTACAAAACATGAGATTCATTCGGATATCGAGTCATTTACCAAAACAAGATTAAAACAGTAAGTAGTTTCAAAATACAAAAACTAATGAAATTCAAAATACAGTCATCCATGCCAAATTACGAATGCTAAAAAATTGTAACATCAGTTCATCATCTAATTATCATACCTACTAACATATTTGTCAACAATGAGTTGGTAAAACACCCTTTTTAGTCACTTTTGCAAATTTATCCATTGGGTAGCAATGGTTGTTTTAAAAATCACTTTTTTTTTTTTTTTAAATTATCCTCTTTTTTATACACTTTGTAAAGCTTAAAATTACTTGGATGTCCATTTATCGAGGCAAGACATACTTTATATCACTTTACAAAAGTGACCAAGGTCCTCGAGTATAAAAATATCCAAACTCCTCGAGGACCGATGTACGGCCACAAACGCACCACGAACAAATACCTCCAAAGTACCTCGTGACAAAAGATCAAGTCCACGAGGACCACCTCTGAATGAGCAACCCGAAAAAATTGCGTGGATTCGATTTTGAAATGACAATTCCGTATGAATTGTAGTATGTCTTAGTCGGTTTTGATTCATGTATTCACATATCAACCCGAGATCAAATATATGTGCTTCAACCGTGAGTTTTAGCGGTGTTTAAGTGTTGTTGTTGGTGGTAAAAATACTTGTTGGTGTTGTGGCGGTGCGGTGGTGACAAGGGTTGTGACCGCATTTGGTGGTGACGCCACCGTGTGGTGGTGGTGGTTGTGGTGTTGACGTGGCCGGTGGTTGTGTGGTGTTGCCGACACTAGGTTGTTATAGTTGGTGATTCGTGGTGGTGACGGAGTTGGTGTTCACGATGGTCGCTTTAAGGTTGTTATAGGTGAATATGGCGGATTATCGAGTAATTGCAATATTAATTTTCCGTTACACTTATCGCTTTTTTGTTACGTATATGTTTTGTAATCTTAACTACATAAAATACAAAATGGTCAAAGTTGAAATTTGAATGTTGAAAGTTGGTCAATGTTGAAAAGTTAATTGTTGAAAACTATTGTAGGGAACTAAAAGTTGATTCTTGAAATGGTCATGCTTTGGAATTCCGCTTACAAGCGTTGTTGAAATGGTCATGCGTTTAAACTCTTTATATGAAAGATATTGTAGTTAAGATATATCACTAATTAAATACATGACAATTAGAACTACATACCTAAACTATTAAAAGTATTGAAAGTTATTCAGAAAGGAAATGATTGTTATTACACTACTTAAAACATTTGATTACATTGACTCATTATACACGATTGATTACATTGATTACACATTTCAAAACAACCCCAATGTCTAACTTTTTCACGCTCTAATAAAGGAAGGTGTAAACTATTTTGAATGTCGACTTTTTTTCTCACAATTTAATAAAGGAAATCACGTTTTATACCGAGATCGTTAATACAAATCGGGCACTTCTCCCACGAGGATTAGTTTAAGCTAACTCTTCGGAGAAAGGATCTTGCATTAAGTGAAATCTTCGATTGCTAACCGCTAAGAAAACCAACACCGTTAGCCTCACCGCTGAACGGGTTCCGCATCAACCTCCGTGAGAGTAAGTATTTGTTTTAGAGATGAAGTGAGTTCTAGAGAGAGTGTGTATCTTACCGTTTGAATAGAGGCGAGACCTCTATTTATATGGTTGACCTTTCTGTCGTGTTCTCAAGGTCACGGGTCTTGAGAGCGGCAGCCAGACGAAGTCACCGCGAGCTTGTCCGCTTGTTGTGATGGTGATGTTTTTGGGCGGGAGTTGTCCCGCTTTCCCTTTTGGTGGACTGCAGGTTGCAGTACGTCCGACTTAGGGAAGATTCCTTTCCCCTTTTGTGGGGCGCGGTTGTGTACTTATTCGGGCGCGTCTATTGTCCGCGGAATGGCTTGGTGGCCATCGCCGGGGTATGTGTTTGGTCCGCGTCCGAGTCATATAGGTGCTGGGAGAGCTACATATTAGTTGTTAAGTCCGCGGCTGGCCTGTACTGGTGCCAGGGGGTCATCCGTGATCAAGTCCCCCCAGTCTAGTTATGCTTGTTAGTTTCATTGCAAGCATTGCTAGACTAAGTTTTCTCGTGCTACCGCGGTTGATTGTATCGTAGGAGGACGACCATTGCTGGTTGTGTTTCTCCACGTGGCGGGGATGTGCGTTACAGCTGTCCATTGGGATTCGCGAACCGCCCTCAGCCGCATGTTTTCTGACTGATAGGACGTTTTGTCTGCTTCCATCCTGTTCGTTGATCTAGGGCGATCTGGGCCGTTAGTTATGGGCCGATGACGTGGCGCGTTGTTGGTCGTTCGATTGACCCGTTATTTTTACTTTTGGGGGTATAAATACCTCGCTTTTTCACTTTATTGGTTCTTTGTTGCCACTTCTCGCCCATGTAAAAAGAAAATCGCTACTCGAGATATGTGTAAAGGCCCTTATCTTATCGGGTTAGGTTTTCTTCCTTCCTCTTAGTGCCATGGCTAAGAAGCTACTAAGCGATTTCACTTGTGTTAACACGTAAAGATCTTAGCGATTTTTGCTCAAGTATCATATTCCTTCTACTGTTCATCCCCTTCTCCCTAGTCCAGAGGCTACCATTAAGGATGCCCCTCAGGGTAAAATAGGAGTGTATACTAGATTCTTCGAGTTTTGCAATTTTAGGATTCCCCTGTCCGCGTTCTGTGTAGGGTTTTAGAATATTTTGCATCCATCTGCCTCGATTATTCAGATTAGCCGCCGCCGATTAGTCATTTTGAAATCCTGTGTCGCGTCCATGGTGGAACCCCGACTGTACCCTGTTTAGGAAGTTCTACTATTCCGGCATGAGTAACGGGTGGATGACCTTAGAGAAACGTAAGGGTCCTAAGTCATTAGTCGTGCCGGTTTGTTACACCGCCCCCTAGATTCCGTGAAAAATTGGAAAGAATATTTCTTTTGGGTTGATGAGACTGTGTTCCCATTGGCAATCTCGTGGAATGAGAAGGTTTCGGTTGATCGGGATCCACCACCGACCGATGGCGATATTGACCCCGAGTTGCTGCATCGTCTTGACACGATGCGTGCTCCGTTTAAAAAGTTGCCGGAGCCTTTTCTGTGCACTGTTGGGCTTAGCCGTGCTTGGGATGATGCCACAGCGCGACCTACTTTTAAGTCTTCGGAGAATGAGGGTGGGTGATTTTTTAGGGTTTGTCGCGTCTGTTTTGTCTCTTATGTATTGTTACTAACTTGTGCCTTTTTCTTTGCAGATATGTCTCTCTTCTCCTTTATTAACCAAGCGGATCCGTTCGAGGTAATATCCGGGGAAAGAACTCTTCAGGAAGGTGAGAAAACGCTGCTTGATGAGACCGCCAGCCGAGTTATTGAGCCTTCCGAGAACATCATTTCCTTAGTCTCCGAGACGATTGTTGATAATGTTAACGCTGCTAAAGCTGACAAGGCCGCTGGGAAAAAGAGAGTGAGGATTGCGGTTCCTTCCAAGCAACACGAGAAGAAAAGGTTATTTCGAGCCGGCCAAGGATGCCGGGTCCATCACGGTATGGTCTCTTGGTTATGTTGATGATTTTATATTATATTCTTTTTAGAAAATAACTTAGTGTTATCATGTGGAGGTGCGACCGCGGGATCTCGCTCTTGTGATGGAGCTCGTGATGAGTCCGATTCGGGCCTCGTCCTCAAGAGGTGACCCATGTTTCTTCTGAGGCTACTCCGGATCCGCAGGCTAATCCGGATTCTACTTCAAAGACGTCAACCAGCTTACCTCAAGAAAATTTGGATGCGGAAATGTCTGGTCCGTCCCAACTACCACCATTGCAGCCGGAGGATGTTGTTGGGGTCGAGTCTCCGCTGCAGGAACAGTCCGTCCATCGTCCCGAAGCCTCAGACGATGATTTTTACGAGTCTCTGTCCGTGGAGACTGCGGAAGCCAAGAATGTGTATGTTCCCAAATGGCTTCCTACCAATGACTTTCGTATGGATGACGGTTGGGTTTGTCGGAGCATGCTGGATAATCTTGCTACTCCAGGTTATTTGTCAGTGCTACGCAACATGCCGCACGCAGACTTGCTGGAGCAATACAATGTTGCTACTATGCAACAAACATGCATGTCCTCTGAGGTGCGTCTGCGGCTGGAGTTTGAATTGAATCAGACAAACAAGTTGACTAAGAGGCTTGAGAGGAGGGATGCAAAGATTGGGACCCTGCGTAAAGTGGCGGAGTTGGAACCGAGGCCGCGGAGGCGAGGGACCTCCAGCCGCTGGTCGGCTTGAGTCCGAGTGCGGAGAGATGAGGAAGCTGCGAGGCGTGGGCGCAGTGGAGAGTATGATGGCTCCTAAGGATGAGCGGTTACAAACCCGACCGTGGAAAATGCTGAGTTGAAGGGTCAAGTTACTGGGCTCACCTCTGTCTGCGATCAATTGAAAGAACAGGTGAGAAGTGCAGGTTCGCTTGAGGATAAGTTGAAGGAGTGTGAGGATAGGGTCCGCGGTGAATATGATGGACAGCTTGCCCAATTGGATCAGCGATTGGAGGATCTTAATCGTGATTTTGATGAGGATCTGTTCCCGAGCACTCTTGTGGCTATCGAGGGAAAGAGATGGGTCATCGGGCATGGTTTCCGCCGGGCTTGGATGGCGTTCAAACAATCTAGTGAGCTTAACACGCGGTTGGGAGATTGTATTAGTAAAGCTATCGCGGAGGGTCTAAGGCAGGGTCTAGAAGCTGGGATTGTTCATGGTTCTGCGGGCCGCACGCTGGATCAGATCAAAGCTTACAACCCGCGGGCTAAAGAAGTGTATCGCGAATCTGTTGTTCGCTTGAGCAATGTCCTTTCCCCTCGCCGACTCTTTGGAGGCATGCAAAGACTCTCCCTTGGAATATCTTATGGCCCAATTGGTTTTGGAGGAGGAGCGACCGGGTAGTGCGGGGAGTTTGTTTTAATCCCCGGTGAGAAGAGGTTGCCTTCCCAACTCCTTGCTCCAAACTATCACTCGTCGTCCGCGTGCCATTGCTGCGTGAAGGAGAGGAAGAAGGTAGCCTACGGTAGGAAGTTTGATATATGGAACCCGAGTTAATTGTGTGGGAGGGACCATCAAGTTACTTCACCGGGAGCCTTCCATGGTGATTGTTCCCGTTGGTCCGACTCCTTCTCGAAGCGATTCTTGGTCCCACCGGGAGGACGAAACAGAGGAAGATGGAGAAAAGCGCGGTCATGATGACATGTTTGACCTGAGTGTACTGGATCATGGTGCGGATCACGCGAGTGGCGTTTAAAGTGGTCTTTTTGTATAGGCGGCGTTTAGACTATGTCGCCTTCTAAATGGATCTTTGGCGTTCTTGTTAGTTTTTCCTTAGGGTCGCCGTTGCTGCGATGCCTTTTTTGTGTAATCCGGGGGTATGCCCCCGTGTATTTGTACAGAACTTACTTCGTATTGAATGAAAGTGTTGGCGTTGTTTGTACACTTTTTTTTTATTTCCGGGGTTGAGTAATCCGGGCTTTGTACCCTTGGCCGTACTTAAGAAGTTCGGGGGTATTATAATGGACAATGGGTTTGCAATACTACTTACATGCCTGAGTCAATTTTGAGGTTGCTTTCGTCTCACATGATGACACCTTACTCTGTCATGGGTTATGAGAATTATGCACAGGTTTTAGAAAAGAAAAAGTAAAGAAAATGATTGCGTATGTATTTTGGAAAATTTGTAGAGCGGGCCAGGCATCTACATTTCATTACTTAGAAAATATTACAATAGAGATATGAAAAGTTAAAGTTCCCCTGTTGTCCGGACCTGGTCCGTAATCAACTTACAAAAGATGGGGAAAACCTACTTACGGTTAGATGTAACATTTCTTCAGGTTGCGGATGTTCCATGTCCTTGGTAGTGTCTCCCCATCCGCGGCTCGGAGTTTGTACGTTCCTTTCCCTATTGCTTCGATCACTTCATATGGCCCTTCCCACTTGGGACCAAGCTTTCCAGTATCTTCTGCTCTGCTAGCTTCGTTACTCCGGTAGACGAATTCTCCGGGTCTAAATGCCGTGCTTCGTACCTTGGATTTGTAGTACCCCTCCATTTTTGCTTTGCTACGTGCCTCTTCAATGGTCGCGGTCTCCCTTTTCTCTTCCAAGGTGTCCAGGTTTAAGCGAAGCTGCTGGTCGTTGGAGACTTGGTGTCTGACCGTTACACGGAGGCAACATTCAATTTCGACCGGGATAACTGCTTCGGTACCGTACGTAAGAGAAAATGGAGTTTCTCCGTTGCTCGTTTTGATCATAGTTCTATGTGCCCAGAGCACATGTGGTACTTCCTCCACCCAGTCCTTACTTCCTTTTTCCAATCTTGATTTGATGCCCTCCCCTAAGCTCTTGTTCGCGCTCTCAACCAACCCATTTTCCTGCGGATGTTTCACCGACGCAAACCGCTGTTTGATGTTGAGCTTCTGGCACCAATCTTTGAACGGATTGTCGCGGAACTGCTTTCCGTTGTCCGACACTATCTCTCCTCGCAAGCCAAAACGGCAGACTATGTTATCCCAGACAAACTTCTTCACTTGCCTACCTGTGATGGAGGCTAAGGGCTTGGCTTCGATCCATTTGGTGAAGTAGTCTATTGCGACGATCATGAATTTGACCTTACCGGGACCTTCTGGGAAGGGTCCGCAAATGTCAATACCCCACTTGTAGAAAGGCCATGGGGAAGTGATTGGGGTCAAATTTTGCTGCGGATTCTTGGGTACCGGACGATGGACTTGGCAATCTTCACATTTCTGAATTAGCTCGCGGGCATCTCTGTGCATTGTCGGCCAATAGTATCCGGATCTAATTGCTTTGGCAACCACCGCCCTTGGGCCAGAGTGCATGCTACACGATCCTTCGTGGATTTCTCGTAGCACGTAGTTGGCCTGAGTAGGGCCCACACACCGGAGCCAAGGTTCTAGAAAAGATTTCCGGAACAATATTCCGTCTTTCAACGCGTACTGCCTGGCTTTGATCCGCAGCTTCCGTGCCTTATTGTCGTCCGCTGGTAATATTTCGTCCCGTAAGTACTCAATCAGGGGTGTCATCCATGTATCCCCGTCCTCTTCAACAATTGCCAGTACCTCTTTTTCTTCAATGGACTTTTCCTTCAAGACTTCCACGAGGACCTGTTTTGTCAGGTGAACAAAGTCGGTGGATGCTATTTTGCTTAGTCGTCACCGCTTGTTTTGACTCGGGGAACACGTGGATTGAGAATGTCCGAACCACGCACTATTGCTTTGGCCTTCGCCAGTAACGTACTATGCTTTCCTCCTTTGCCCATTATGCTCTGTTTATCCGGTTTGCCACGAGACGGGAGTCGACATTTGCGGATAAGTCTCTGACCTGCATTTGTTCAGCAATCCTTAGCCCTGCGATTAGTGCTTCATACTCGGCTTCGTTGTTGGATGCCTCGAACTCGAAACGGAGGGCGTAGGTGAACTCCTGCCCTTCCGGACTTGTCAGGATCAAGCACGCTCCGACCCTTCGATCACGAGGACCCATCCGTGAATAGGCTCCATGGCTCCGAAATGCATCGCTTTCGGTCCGTTTTCTGTCAAGAGTTCCTTCATCACGGGATCTCGGCGATGAAGTCGCAGAAAATCTGTCCTTTTATGGCCGTCCGGGGTCTGAAAGTGATGTCATGCTCGTCCAGCTCGATTGCCCACCCAACCATTCTTCCACTTTTTTCCGTCTTGGTCAAGACCTGCTTTAGTGGTTGGTCCATGATTACCGCAACCGGATGTGCCTGGAAGTATCGCCGCAACCTGCGGGATGCATACACCAGCGCCAGGACGAGTTTCTCAATTGGAGTATAATTCATTTCCGGGCCTTTTAAGGCGCGGCTGACGAAATACATCGGCTGTTGCCTTGATTCTCTTTGTGCTAGCAAAACCGCGCTTACAGCTTCATGTGACGCGGCTAGGTACATAATCAATTCTTCCTTTGGCTGTGGAGCTATGACCATTGGTAGGTTTGCAATGTGGTGCTTTATTTCTTTGAATGCTTGCTCCGCCTCTGTTGTCCAGTAGAAGTCGCTCTTTTTGATGCACTTCTTCAATGTCCTGAAGAACGGGAGGGATCTTTCCGCTGACTTGGACATGAAACGGCTAAGACTGGCTAGTTTTCCATTCGAGACCATACCTCCTTTTGGTAGTCGGGGTTTGAGGGTGGCTACTGCCCTTGAGACTTGTCCGGGCAGGCTCGGATGCCTCTTTGCTCACCACATGACCTAGAAACATTCCCTGTTCCGCCCCAAATGTGCACTTCTTGGGGTTAAGCTTCATGTTGATGTTCCTTAGGGTCTTGAATGTTTCGTTTATGTCCCTGAGTACCTCTTCCTCCGAATGACTTTTGATGACTAAGTCGTCAACGTACACTTCCAAGTTTCTTCCAATTTGCTTCTCGAACGCCCTGTCCACAAGTCTTTGGTATGTGGCACCGGCGTTTTTCAGACCGAAGGGCATTTTTGTGTAGCAGAAGATGCCTTGGTTTGTGTGAAACGCTGTCTTCTCTTCATCCCGGCGCCATCGGTATCTGGTGATACCCTTGTACGCGCCGAAAAGCATTTGAGCGGGTATCCATGAAGGGATTCAACCTTCCAATTTCCGGCAAGGGTAGCAATCTTTAGGCGGGCTTTGTTTAAATCCTTGAAGTCCACACATTCTCGACTCCGTCACTCTTTTGATTTAGTACGGGGTTAGACGACCAATCATGGTAGTGTACTTCCTTCATGATCCCTATTTGCCACTAGCTTGGTGGCGTCTTCATTAATTGCTTTGTTTCTTTCGAAGCCCCGTCCTCTCTTCTTCTTCGTGCAGATCGGCTATAACCTTCCGGACATTCGGTTTATGTTCCGCGATTGTCCGCGGTACTCGATCATGTCGAAGGTTCCCAAGCAAAGATATCCAAGTTGTTCTTTAGCGGTCGCAGGCTCTTCTTTCCTTTTTCGCTCGAACCCGCTTCTATCGCGACCGTTTGGTCGGGAACTGGGTTGATTGCCACCGCGACTTCTTCTTCACTTCAGGTTGTATGGCGGGCTCGGTTCAACGATCATTCGCATTCGACCGGAACCACCTTGTCACTGTGCAGGGTCACAATTCCACCTTGGGTAGGAAATTTTAGCATCCCGTGTGCCGTGGAAGGCACTATCCTCAACAGCCTAATCCCCGGACGTCCAATGATTCCATTGTAGGGGGACGGAGATCGCACAACCATGAAATTCATCCAAGCGCTGGCGGAGTTCTCCTCGTCTCCCAACGTAACTTCCAGGAGGATCTGTCCTAATGGCCACGAGAGTTCTCCACTAAAACCCAATAGCGGCGACGTGGCAGGAATTAGCCTCTTGCGGATGTCTGGGCTTAGCTTGTTGAAGCAATGTTCGTACAGGACTTCTTAGGCGCTTCCATTGTCCACATACATCCTATGGATTGTGCATCCTTCCACGTCCGCCTTGATTACAAGCGGATGGTCATCCCAGTCATCCCCGGATATGGGAGGAAAAGATATCTCCATGCTTAGAACTCCTTCCGGAAACAGCTTGGGTTTGACCGAACGCTGCCAAGTATTGACCATGTATATGACATGGGCTTTGTCTTTGGCTGCGGTCTCTTTCTTTCCTCCCTTGGGGCCCCCATTCTTTTGTGCTCCGTTCTTGATTTCCTTGACCAAATGTGCTAGCTGTCCGGACCTGACTGCCTCCTCTATCTGTTTCTTTAACTGATAGCACTCGTCCGTGTTGTGCCCCTTTTCCCTGTGAAAGTCACAGTACTTGTCTTTGTTTCTGGACTCGGCCGGGCTGGACATTGGTGGAGGAGCTGTAAACTTGACCGTATCCATGGCCAGGATTTCTTTCGGTGTCTTTGTGAGGAGTGTGAACCTGTCCCCTCTCTTCCTTTCCGGCCTGGAGCGGTTCCTAAACTCTCCTTTCCGCTCGGAGATCTGGATGCTCTTCTGTCCCTGGTCCTGGTTCTTCCACTGGAAGTGTTTCTTCTTTGACTGGTTGGCTGCGGCCACCTCACCTCTAAGGAATGCCTTCACAACCTTCCACATTTCATCCTGCGACTGGGGGATGTTGTCGTTGAGCCTTTTGATTAGTTCTGGGTTTGTTATTCCATGCATAAAACCGGACACTCTCATGCACTCTGGAGCTCCCTTCACATACATGCTCTCCGTCTTGAAGCGTTCCACGAATGCCTCCGTGGATTCCCCTTCTCGCTGCTTTATATGGTGCAATTCGACCGGATCTTTCGTATACTTCTTCTGCTGTAGGAAGTACGAAAGAAAACGTGACCTTAATTCCTCAAAACTGTCGATGCTTTCCGGGCTCAGCTCGTCAAACCAACCGCGGGCGTGCCCAACGAGGGTGGAATTAAACATGTGGCACCATGTAGGCATGGCCCATCTTTCCACTTTTGCCGCGGTCTGAAAGATTTTCAAGTGATCCTCCGGATCTCCTGTCCCATCGTATGTTTTGATGTGAGCTGGCATTCTTGTTCTTTCCGGGAACTCAAAATTCCGTATGCGACGGGTGAAGGGGTCTGTGTCCGCCACATCATACGGGGAATAGAGATCATCATCATCCCGTTTCTTACTTTTCGGAGTGGACCTTCGGTGTCCTCTAGTGCTTTCCCCACTTTCCGGGGTGGATACTTCCTTTGTTCTACTGTGGCATGAGTGATATGTTTCTCCTCCGCCCGACTTCGAGTGGGAAGTATTGCCGCGGGTAACACTCCGGCTTCGCTGGTGTCTCTGCTCAGTTTCTCTTCTGTATTGCCCACTGGGGGTAACTTTTGACTGGAGTCTGGAGAATACACTCGGTTTTCGGTTACCGAGTCTTGTGGATACGTGTGGACGTTCCTTTTCCAGTCTTGAGAAGACATCTGGTCGTGGCCTCTTGGTTTCCCGCTGGTCCTTTTCTCTAGAACACCCCTTATCTCATTGTTGAGAGTCGAGAAGACACTCTCGACTTGGAGTATTCAAGGTCCGACTAACTGCTGGGGCTAGCCTCGCGCCTCCTCTTAGGTGCCCGTCTTCTTTCCTGTTCTGACCGAGTATTCCGAGCGTGTTCTCGAGATCTCTCATTTCTAGTCTCATCGTCGAAATCTAGGCGGGTTTTGACCTGGTCTAGTTTTTCCTGATGGACCTTTTCTGCCATAAAGGGCAAGATCTGATGGTAGTGCCTTTCGCAGAACTCCCTTATTGACGCGTCTGTCATGGTATTAGGGTGGTGTTTCTCTGCATTTTGCACTATCTCGTTCCCCCCCGTGTTTCTGACCGTGGACGGCTCAGGAGACGGGGAAGGACCTCTGCCGGGTTGCTCATTAGTGTTCTTCTTTTTTTTTTTTTTTTTTTTTAAAAAAAAAAGAAAGAGACGCAGTTGTGTTACTGGTCCCACGGATGGCGCCAACTTGTTAATACAAATCTGGGCACTTCTCCTACGAGGATTAGTTTAAGCTAACTCTTCGGAGAAAGGATCTTGCATTAAGTGAAATCTTCGATTGCTAACTGCTAAGAAAACCAACACCGTTAGCCTCACCGCGGAACGGGGTTCCGCATTCAACCTCCGGCGTGAGAGTAAGTATTTGTTTTAGAGAGATGAAGTGAGTTCTAGAGAGAGTGTGTCTTACCGTTTGAATAAGGCGAGACCTCTATTTATATGGTTGACCTTCTACATCGTGTTCTCAAGGTCACGGGTCTTGAGCGGCAGTTTGTGACGTAAGTCATTGCGAGCTTGTGCGCTTGTTGTGATGGTGATGTTTTGGGCGGAGTTGTCCGCTTTCCCTTTGGTGGATGCGGGTTGCGATCGTCCGACTTAGGAAGATTCCTTTCCCTTTTGTGGGCGGTTGTGTACTTATTCGGGCGCGTCTATTGTCCGCGGAATGGCTTGGTGGCCATCGCCGGGGTATGTGTTTGGTCCGCGTCCGAGTCATATAGGTGCTGGGAGAGCTACATATTAGTTGTTAAGTCCGCGGCTGGCCTGTACTGGTGCCAGGGGGTCATCCGTGATCAAGTACTAAACATGGAAACAAGGCGGGAACATGAATATCAAACATTAAAACAAATCACAACCTAAGGATATAAAAGTCCCCCTCTCCACACAAACATAAACACAAACCTAATTTCAAATCTCTCTTCTTTCTTTCTAAACTATCATCTACAGCCGCCACTATAACTGCCGCCATATCATGAAATAACCACCACTTCTCCGGTGGTTTGGGTTTTTTCGGTTGGCCAGGTAGTTTTGGTTGGTGGTTTTGGTGGATTTTTGAAAGAAATGTCGGTGGTTTTGTTGGTTTCGACTGTCCGACACCACCATCTCTTGGTGGGTTCGGTGGTATTTGCAATGGTGTAGTAAGGTTGGTTTCAGCAGTGTAGGTTTTTTTGTGTGATTGGAGTATAATTTATTTTAGTTTTGTATATGGTGATAATGATATTTTATTTGTTATGTGCATGTATTGAGATCTTTAATGTAATAGTGGTTGTATTTAGATCTTTGAAGATCTTTAATGTAAGGGCTGTGATTTTTTATTTGTGTATGTCATTAAAGCCAATGGTATGTCAGGAGGCTTTTTTATTAGTTATTGAAAGTCTTTGCGTTGTTCTTTTAGATTTGATTGATTCATGTCTTTAGTTTGGCCAATGACACTTGACAGTATCTTAGGGCAGTTTTTAAGTTGGATGACGGGGTTTCGGTAAATGAGCTCCGTTGTTTGGTACTTGTGGATTGAAATTGGCGCTTATAAATGTAGAAATTATTTAATAAGAACACTATTCAGATTTTGCTTGACTGGGAAAAATGGAAGGATGGTGAATGTTGAGATCCTCTCAACTTTGCAACTTTTTTTTTTGAAAAGCAAACACTAGCATTACTTCGTAACCCCATTTTTCGTACGTGGCATCATCCTTTGTTGCTAAACAAACTCAGCCTTTACATTCATAAAAGATTATTTGAATTTATTTGATGAAAAGATTATATACTCGACTGTTTTGAATACTTTGAGCCAATTATGACTTATTGAGGCATATGATATCAAGGCCAAAACGATTACGAGAAGGTAGGAAAAATGATTTTTTTTAGTTGTAGGGAATTGTGAATCAAGTCAATCGGGTTGCGGGTTATCGGATTACATGCTTATCTCAATATGCAATTTACCTAATTTATTACGAGTAACATATTGTTTTGCATGACATTAACTTCAAAACTGGACCAACATGACACTAATCTTTCTTTTGGCCAACTTGGTACAATGGCAATAGGCTCAACATTAACTTCAACGATCGACTTACATGCTAAATTGCTAATAATTCGTAGCCTCCCACGAGTAATCATTTAGCGCTAAAACAAAGCAATTCTAAAGTAGCTTGTCAGTAAAATCCAAAATGAGTCTTAACATATTAATTTAATAAGAAAAAAAAAACCTTTAACATATAACATATCACGTGTGACAATTTTTTCTTCATATATATATTGAGCCTAAAGCATAAAATAAACTTAAAAGCCTTTATGTGTTACGGTTTGAATCCGAACACAATAAAATTTGAAAATAAACTCTAATCCGACCCTATAAGGATATTGGGTCTATCGGGTTGACACGATAAACCCTATAAGCGTAGTTGAACCTCGAATGAACCCGACCCTATAAAGCTTTATCGGGTTCGGGTCGTGTCAAGTCAACCCACTTGACACCCCTAATTGTGATGATGTATGTGACAATACTTTATTATTTGACTAAGTTCAAAGTAAATTTGCATATGTTGGTATACGAGAAGATATCAGTTTTGTGTTCTTTTAAAAAAACAGTTTATTTGTGTTTACTATTTTGGTACCTATTTGGATTTGTGTATAACAACAAGTATGAAGGATATGTTTTTAAGGAACTATAAGTTTTTTTCTTTTCAAAGCTAATGACCATTGTTGGTTGAAATTGTTATTTAAGTTCTTACTGTTTGTTTGTTCAAATTTGTTTTTTTGTAAGGTATGATTTTGAATCCTGATGATGCTTAATTCCTTGTGCCTCTTAGCTTTGCAGGGACTATCAATAAAACTCAACGTTAAACAATTTCAAATGTGGGTGTGTATTTACCCGATTATGTTTTCTCGCATGGCCAACTTTATGTGCGTTGTCTAGAGAGATATCATGTAGAACTACAAAGGTATTAGTGGATCGAGACAAAGAGTTCGGTAAAGGAGGAGTATACACCTCAAATGTCATGTACCAAGAAGTTTTACACGATGAGTAACGTGCATTGTTAGTTATTATCTCATAATTGATGTAATGTTTTATTTTAAGCTTCAATAAATGTTTCTTAAATGTTATTTGATACATGTTATGAATTTTTGCTTGAGTTGAATTATTACATGTTACAATCGTTTGCAATTATATTTAGAACGTTATGTTGGCGAATTCCTGAGTTTGGTTGTGGCTGAGGCGTGTACCAAATTCAGAATAATACTAGTTGGAGTGCTAGTCCAACTCGTCTAATATTATCCTAATATGGAGTAGTCCTCATTGGTTTAGGATAGGTTTAATGTGCAATCCTAGTTATAGTACAACGCGTTTAGTTTAGTCTATATATACCATGAAGGGTAGGGCATTACCTTTGTATTGAATTGAAGTTTTGAGTTAGTTTCTTCAATAAACATAATTGCGTGTTCTGGCGATTCTTGTTCTTTACTTATAACGTGGTCGTGTACTTGCTGTGTGCATTTGTGTTGTACCTCGATAACCATAATTGGTATCGAGATTACGGAGTTTAGTTGGTGACTGTAAGTGATTTAGGGTTACACAAACAAAACAAGATCATGGAAACTAACACTGCATATAGGGTTAGTCGTGTGTTGATCCTGCGTCTTGAGGATAGAGAACCTTGTCATCATTGGACTCTAACATGCGTCTTGAGGTTGTGTCGTTCATCGAGATTTGTTAAAGCTTTGGTGACCTTTGTAAGCTGCGATTAAGGGTTTCTGAAGCTAAAAAAAAAAAAAAAAAACAAAACAACGAACAAGCGTGACTGCGATTAAGGGTTTACTGACAATAGTTATTGGACTCTAACACCGTGAACCTTCGGTTGAGTCACGTGTTTTATCGAGTCAGTCGTGGGTTTATTGAGTCAGTGCAGTGGTGGTTTTGATCCGGTAGCTAGTTTTGTTTTGATCGAATAAGCTTCGTATTGTTGTTGGTGATTTGGTGATGCGATGAATGGTTTAGACATGGAGTGATTGTGTCTTGTAATCGACAAATTAGGATTAAAGAAACCCTAAAAAGAGATCGACTTCAAGACACATGTGTCATTGGTTAAGGCGTGTGACATCTGTATTATTAGTGTGTTCATTAATCGGTGATTAAAGCCCGCCCAATTATATTAGTGAGTTGGAAAGCGACCCATTGGGTTGTTGATTGTCTCACTATTTGTTGAATCTTTGGTAGGGTGAATCAGGAAACCGTTGATTATCCTCGTGTGTTCAACACAAAGCGAGCTTAACTAATCTAGCCGTGATAAAAGGTGGAAAGTTCCCGTTATAAGACTTATTCACGGTCCAAAAAGAAGAACAAGGATGACGGAGACCCATCGGGTTCTAACCCACCACCGCCGACAAAGAGTTAAGTTTGATGTTTGGTACCATTGTTAACGTCAACCAATTACACTATATGGAGTATGCGAATGGAAGTTCTTCTTGGAATTCATGGAGTATGGGATGTGGTAGATCCGGGCTCAGACGATGCCAAGAAAAACAATATAGTTAAAGGATTATTGTTTCAATCGATCCCAGAAGATTTGATTTTGCAAATCGGGAATTTGAAAACCGGGAAGGAGATGTGGGAAGCAATAAAAACTCGTAACTTAGGGCTGATCGTGTGAAGGCGAGGCTTCAAACCCTAATTACGAGTTCGAGAATATGAAGATGTCGGATAATGGTACCATAGAGCGAATATCTTTGCAAAGTTATCGGTGTGCGTCTAAATCAACCACGCTTGGAGAAGTCATGTCGAACACAAGGCGGTAAAGAAGTTTCTCACAAGTCTTCCTGAGGCGGTTTGTCCATATCGTGGCGACCCTAGAGCAAGTTTTAGATCTTAAAGAAACGGTTTGAGGATGTGGTTGGACGATTGAAAGCGTATGAAGAAAGAGTCAAAGAAGAAGATAAAGCAAGCGATGCTCAAGAAAACTTACTTTATGCTAGGATGACAATTCTTACAAGAATAATGACTCAAGTGGAGGAAGAGGATGTGGTTCATACTCTCGAGGTGGTCGTGGCCGTGGTCGTGGTCAAGGTAGCGGACGTGGCAACAATCAAAACCAAGGTCAACGTGACTCCTCGAAAACCGTGAAGATAATGAACAAAGGGTAAACAACATGAGAAGCGTGACCTCTCATATAAAGTGTTACCGTTGTGATGAGTATGGACACTTTGTTTCAAGATGCCTGAACGAAACCGAAACCATGAAGTTAACCTTAATGAGGCGCAAGAGAAAGATGTGTATCATGAGGAAGGTACGTTCTTTATGATGAACCATATTCAAGCGATTTTCATGAATGAAGAAAAGTACACTCCACCAAAGAGCGAGTCAAATACCAATGAAGATGATGTATGGTATTTTGACAATGGTGCAAGTAATCACATGACGGTAATTACTCTTACTTTTAAATTAAACGAAAATATTCTTGGGCGTGTTAGGTTCGGAGATGGTTCATGTGTGAGCATAAAGGTAAAAGGCTCGATTTTGTTCCAAGGTAAAAATGGAGAACAAAAGTTGTTGAAAGATGTCTATTATATTCCCGCTCTTCGAAGTAATGTGATAAGTCTTGGACAAGCTACAATATTTGGTTATGATATTAGTATGCGAGGTGATTTCTTAACCATGCGAGATAGTTGTGGAAATTTACTTATAAAGGTCCCACATAGTGCAAATCGCCTTTATAAAGCTCAACTAAAAGTTGGTAAAGAAGATACAAATGAAGAGGAACGAGAATCAGTTGAACAACAACCTGTTATTGAAGTTGATGAAGTATTCGCGCGGTAGCTCGACTCGAGACCATCGACTCTTGATTGCTCTCGCGGTAGGGAAAGGATGGAAGATTCATCACTTGGATATGAGAACGGCTCTTCTAAATGGTGATCGAAAGGAGCTCGATAGTACTTTAAAGAGATGGGTTTTCTACAATGCGTGCACGAAAATGTGATCTATAGAAAGGTGCCCAATGGAGAATTTATCATTGTTGCGGTTAATGTGGATGATTTATTCGTGACTGGGACAAGCTTAGACCTCATAAATAAGTTCAAAAGGAGAATGGTGTCTCAATTTGAAATGTCGGATCTTGGTGAGTTAACTTATTACTTAGGTATCGAAGTCTCACAAGAAAAGGATTGCGTGGAGATCAAGCAAGAGAGATATGCAAGGAAGATCTTGAAAGAAGCTGGTATGGAAGATTGCAATGCAACTTTATGTCCGATGGAACCGGGACTCAAGTTGACAAAATCAGAAGATGAACCAGAAGTTGAAGCTACTCAATATCGACATGTTGTGAGTTGCTTGCGTTATCTCTTGCACACTCGTCTAGATTTGACTTACTCGGTTGGAGTAGTTAGTCGATATATGCAAAGTCCAAGAGAATCACATGCTCGTGCAATCAAGCAAATCCTACGCTATCTTAAAGTGCGACTTCGTTTGGAATTAAATACAATCGTTGTAATGACATAAGACTTGTGGGATTTAGCGGTCATAATATTGATATTGATGATGGACGAGTACTCTTGGACATGTTTTTATCTCGGTACATCACCTATTGCATGGTGCTCACAAAAGCAAACTACCGTGGCGTTATCTTCGTGTGAAGATGAGTTCATGGCGGCTACTACAGTTGCGTGTCAAGCAATTTGGCTAAGGGAGTTATTGGCGGAAGTGACTGGGAATGAGCAGGTAATTATTGAGCATGTATCCGATGAAGAACAAAGAGCAAACCCATTGACGAAGGCCTTGACGTGTATAAGGTTCAAGGAGATGAGATCGTTACTTGGTGTGCAAGAGTTACCCTCTTGACTCGAAATTCGGGGATGATTGTTGGGAATTCACGAGTCGATTGTGGGTGGAATGCATGGATCGGGTTTCGATAGAAGTCCTAGTTGGAGTGTTAGTCCAACTCGTCTAATATTATCCTAATATGGAGTAGTCCTCATTAGTTTATGATAGGTTTAATGTAATCCTAGTTATAGTACAACGCGTCTATGTTAGTCTATATATACCACGAGGGTAGGGAATTACATGGTATCAATTGAAGTTTTAGAGTAAGATTTCTTCAATAAAATTTTGCGTGCATTTTATTTAGGCGAACATGTTTTGGTTGGTTGTTAGATATAGAAAAATGTAAGAGAGTGGGGTTTTAGTACATTAATTTATATACCACCAAGTTGAGTGTGAAGAGGAGAGCAGATTGTTCCTTTGAGATATCGGATCGTGATCTTGATCGGGTGGGTGAAGTTGAGATTGACTTGGTAGAGAAGAATTCTATTTAATTCTTGGTTTAAGATTTGGGATAGATACTAGAGCGCCTTATGAAAATGGACCCTAATCCGTTTAGAAGGCAGCGTGTAAACCGATCTTTTACGATGAGATTCCCCATATCTTTCAAAGAAGATGTTGGCACATGAGGCAAAGTTACACGAACATGACTTGAAGTTAAAACAAGTCGATGATGATTTGGGGTAAGTAGTTTACGTTAATTTATTGAACTTTATATAAAGATGAATTAACATTTTCTAATTAAAGGAACAAGCTTTGTTGGTGGTGAAAATTTTGGTTTTAGTGACTTTAGTGATATTCATAACACGCAAGTATATTTACGTGATATTATGTTTCTTAAATTTAGATTTGTCGGATACTAACTTAACGTTATAATATTGTATTTAGGGCTTCCAACAGTGCGGCCTTGCATTTTCCATGGAGCGAGCGCCTCTTACTTTGGGCGTTCTCGCACCTCGCCGCTTGACGTCTACGTATCCGGTCTGGTTTCCTCCACCGAACATCTGCTAACCCTTCGTCACTTGGTTTTACCTTTTTGCCACACGATGATGCCCAGCAGGTCCATCACACACTGTTACTTTGGTGATGACATTCGGTAACTATTAATTACATAAAACAATTCACGATTATGATTATATACTACCAATCCTATTAATGTTAACGTTTAATTCTTGCTTCTTTTTAAGGATGTGATTTAGCGACAAAGGAGGATCGTTGCGGGTAATTTTTGAAAAGTCCATATACCTAACGAGGGATCTACTATTGTGATAAAAGTGGGGCTAAGAGTAAAACAAATAAGAGTACCTCGAACATTCGATCATTTGATCTAGAAAAAGAGGTTGATGAGAATGCTGAAGATGATGATGTTACCTATGTTGGTCGTGGTAATACGGAAGTTTAGAAATTTATAAAGTTGACCTTCCAAGGTAATAGTAAGAGTTGTTTTATATTTATTACCATGAAGTTTCTAAGTAACAAAGTTGTAATGATATTGTATATATTTATTTTTTGTTCGAGTAAGGGTTCGGAAGTATGTTGAAGTAGATGTTTTCCTCGAAACCCATAAACAATATACCTTAACGCCATCCATGTGGTTGGGTAGCGGAGAAACTTTCTTTCAAGAACTATTTCCTTATTTATCTCCGACGGGTACTAACCGAGGCACACCAGTAAAATTGGTTGGTTGTCGACGATGTAAGTTAATTGTTATAATTTTCTATAGGTTTAGATTATTTTAGATTCAAGACGTCAAATGATTTAATTTAATCTTTTAATCGACAAATGAATTTACGGATAGAGCTAATGATAAAGCGGGCCGACTAATGCTCGGTGGATAGTTTCCAAATCTTGGAAAGCATCGACATACCGATGCAGACCAAGGTGATGTACCAATGCTTGCTTTAAACAAATCGATTAGGGGAGCGTTGGATAGCACCACACCACCCATTATGGGATGGTGTATACTTTGTAAGTATATGTATTTAAGCGTTTATTTGAATTAATTTTCATCGTAGGTGGTGATGCCGATGATATCGAGGAGAATCGTTGGGTCACAACAATTATTAATTTAAGCATATCCGCTTTTGGTTCTCGACTCTTTGCCTATGATTATCGTTGTCAAACATTACGAACTTATGTACAACAATGGACGGAGTTCTTAACCAATGTTTAGAAGGGCTTGGACATTTCGGAAGAACCGGACGTTGGCAATACAATTTTTATTTCCATTACAACGACAAACATTATGCGATCCCACAACAAAGAAACGATTCTGATTGTGGAGTCATCACTTGTTGGCTCATGGATTAGTTTATTTCGGGTAGGTTTCCTCCAAGATGGAATGATGATGATGTTGAAAGTTTTTTCAACAATTTTAGAGTTACCATGGCTTTGATGTTTTACGCATGTCGTTATGAGGAGACTAGTAAACGTCGATATCGGGTTGTTTAAGTTGTATATATTTCATGTTTAACTTTTATTTGATATAATTTTCAAACTTTTATTCAACTACATGAAAGACACAAAAAAAAGACAGAAAATAACTCTCACAAAAGAAGTAGATGTTGACGGAATTAAACATTACATAGAGAATATTATACCCAAATGTACAAAATAAATACATAAAGATTCACAACTAAAATGGTATCCTTGTCGATAACCTCAACCATGTTCCTCAATGTAATGTTAAGTTTGTTGATTTTAGGGTAAACACCAAACCTTGGTTTGTTGATTTATAAAAATGATAATGAAAATTCAATCTTGTTTAGTTTATTGATATAGATTAATGGGTTACTTGCAAATTTTATAAAAAGATTATGAGAGTTTGAATCCTTTTTAGTTTAGCGATTATAATAAAGTTTAGTTTAAGAAGATTAAGGGGTTTGTTTAGAAGATTGCGAAACTTTTAATCTCTTTTATCCATTAGCATACACTCCAATAGATACTTTACAGATTTCATTTGGAAATCACATCATTTGGGAACATTGACTTTTAAATGTAAATCACCACGTCATTAAAGATACGAATCTTGCTGCAGGCAACATTTAGAAGTTAAAAATTAAATAAGACTCCAAGCAGAACAATCAAAAATGTTTAATAACATTTCACTTAGAAATACACCAAAAATGTTTAATAGTAAAGTTAAACCTAAGCAATAGTTCACATTGAACAATCAAAAATGTTTAATAACATTTCACTTCGAAATAGTATGATATGAAATACACCAAAAATGTTTAATAGTAAAGTTAAACCTAAGCAATATTCACTAACACCAATCAACGCTCCATATCACTCTCTGGATTGAACCTCGTCTTTCAAAAGATGGTAAGCTTCATTTATTAAGTTTGGGAAGCTTTCCATCAAAAAGACCATATAATCCACCTTAGTTTGTTCCGAGGCCACCTATTCCAACAAAGAGTGAAAACATTTTTTTTTTGCACATCAAAAAGTAAAAGCATAAATAATAGATGATCTTGGATAGAGCAGCCCTTGCCAACAATGTTCATCGCGAAAAGTAAAAAGAAATTGGTTTATCGATCGGGGGTTAATATGGTTGGTGAGTTTTGAAGGAGGTAGATGTGGGTTAATATGCGAGAAGAAGGCGATGAGAAAGAGTGTGAGAGTGAGTCAACCTTTAAAGAGAGAGGTAGATGGTATGGTATAAATGCTAGTTTAAGAGATGTGAGTAGATGGTATAGAATGGAAAGAAATGATCATGATCCGTGTGGTTTTGCTTTGAAGTGTGTGATTTGTGTTTGTTTCATTTCAAGTGTTACAATATTACTGGTTTTAACTTTTAAGGTTTTAATTTTGAGGTTGATGATAAATTTTGAGGCCAATGATGTTTATTAGTCTAGTGGTTTTATTATTTTAGAAAGTTGGTGCTAACACTTTCTTTTATGCAATGGTTCACTTAATTATCTAACATTCTGATTTTACATTAGAAGACGCATCAAGATACACTAAACACACCCATAGCATCGCGAATGTGATAGGTAATAAACATTTGTCCCTCACGGGACTTAAGGCACAAACTCTTGGTTGGTGACATATTAGTTAATTGTTTTGCTCTATTATTACTCCGTATGTAAATTGTTCCCAGCCTTGATATGTAATTATTTCAAACGAGTTCTTGCCCTTTTATAATAATTTTTCTTGGCATAATGAATGACTAAAAGGCAAAAGAATTTGGTATGTTTGATTTTTGTTAGTAGGTGGTTAATTGGTTGCTTAGTTTCAAAGAGATGGAGATCTGGTGGAGATTGTTTGAAGTGGGAAGGTGCGGATCATGATCCGTGTGGTTTTCCTATGGAGTATTCTCATTTGTGTTTCTTCCATTCTAAGTGGTGGAACAAACACATATATGTAATGCTTGTGGAAATAGGTTGGTTGGTGTCAACTTAAATGTGTGTTTAATGTCTTTTGATGTCCTTCTCAAAGTGCTTCCATTACGAAGTCTTGTCAATGCCAATACTTCACAATTTTGGTTACAATTTAAAAGATTGAACTATTAATGTTCAAGGTCTTTATTTAGGGGTCATTGTATCAATTACTAATCGGTTGTTATACCAAACGATTTATGCGAGACTTTGTGATGAGATGCAACAATACGGATGCTATAGTGTTAGTAGCGGACCCATGACCGAAAGTAAGGTGGTTCTTAGCTTTAGATGATGATACATGATGAATTGGGTGAATCAAGTCATGCGATCGAGATATAATAATATAACACAAATATATCATTAATAAAAACATCAAACATATTAAAAAATAGGAAAATTTTAAACGTAGCTCTTAAGGCTACGTATGAGACATTAGGACATGCATTGTATTTGTTTACTTTAAAATACCGACTTAATGTACACCACTTTTCTATTTTTATTAGAGGATAGAATGTGTCGATAAGCTCGTGACTCTAATGCACCACAAGCCCGTCGTGATCGACACATGTTTTTAACCAATGTATTTTAAATAAATTGCACACACTATTAAAAAGTAATCATTTTAATGTAAATAGTAATCATCAGTTTCTTAATCTCTATGATTTTGCTAATATAGCACTTACAGGGATAACATAATTGTCGAAGTTTTGTTTCCAAAAGGAACTAATTATGGGTGAGGTTAATAATGAACAACAATGCAACTTAAATCGAAAAATAAAGTTAGACATTTTTTACAAAGTCCACTAAAAGTATGCATGTCAACTCGACGAAGAGTCGATGATTAACTCTTAAAAGTTAAGGTCAAGTAAGAGTCAATGACCAGTCGAACCGATTCAAGGTTAATCGACTCGTCTCGTAAGAGTTTCGCAACTATTCTTGATTTATTGATCCTTAAAGTTGAAATAATTTGTTTGCGCTCTTTATTGCGATGAGGACTCTACTTCAAAAACATAATTGGGAGATCGGTATTGCGGCATTGGCCAACATCAAGGATCGGTAGTACGATTCTCGCTAAGCATCAAGTTGTGCCATTGACAAGCGGAGAAAGTATTAACGCAGTTTAGAATCACAAAAGATTCAAATCGTTAGCATCTCAATAGACATTTGTGAAATTTGATTGTCAGCGGTTCCAAAATCACTCATTAAGTCAATATCGTTCGTCTATATGTTGCTTCAAGGTGTACCATTTGTCTATCTTGTAACCACCCGCATTTTCGGGTTATTTTTCATTTTCGAAATTTACTATTCACTTTTACTATTCACATTTACTATTCATTTTACTATTCATCCGTAAAATTTTTATTTCACATTCTCGTAAGATAAATTATTTTAGTAATGTCACGAGAATTCGACAATCGTTAGATCATTTTCATAAAGTTATTAAGAAAAAGATCATTATAAAGTTTCATTTTGGACGGTCCATCGTTTAAGCGTCAGCAGCATAACTAAATCAACTCGATAATTTTCCTAACATCGGATAAATTCTTAGATCACTCATGATTAATTTGAGAATTTTAAAATTCATTTTATGTTACTAAATAAGCCTATATTGAAAAACTAAACTTCGTTTTAAACAATTACGCTTACATCCGGACTTAACGATTCCTACTTGTGTTTCTAAAATTTTTTGACACTTTTACATTTTTTGAAAAGTCAAACATATTTCACTCCTCCTTTGACCATAAAGGAATTAACCTTGCACGTTCTACATTTACGCATAAATCGCGTAACTTTTAAACTTCCCAAATAAGCATTAAGTTATCCGCGTTTGAAGAAAACCAAATTTTGACATCTCATATCACTTTTAGACTAATTTTAGTCTACTAAATAAATTCGCGATCGTTTCCGAAATTTCGTTCTTTTCGATAAGCTGCAATTCAGATTTTGACCGTGTTTCCAGCTTTAGCGGTTTTGCACCAATGAGACTTATCACTCATTTTATATTTTTAGATGGAGTATAATGATGAGTCTCACCATTCCTAAGTTTCGTATTTTACGATACCGGTTTTACGTTTATGGCCTAAAGACTTACGGTTGGCGTTTAACGGAACCAAAACTTACTCTAAACTCTTGATATTATCAAGACTTATCATCTAGGCCACCTAAACACATTGTGGCCGACTCTTAGGGGGGGAGTCATCATATTGGTGGCTTAATCCTAACCAAGGTTCATTTGATCATTACAAGTGTCCTAACCTAACCATGGTTAATATTTAACCCAATATATGGTTAACCAAACTTACCCTCCTGTAAATAGCAAGTGATATTCATCCCAAAGACCTCCACAAACTGAATTGGGTCGTTCATACTCTAAAATATTCATATCTTCCATCATTTGAGCTTTAAACTCCAAGTTTAAGCAAGAAAGTTCAAAGATCAAGCTACTTCATCCAATCTCTAGCAAGTAAGTGATCTTCTTGAGTTTAGATCCACTCAAGTCACTTAGTACTTCATCACCAACTCTTCAAGTTTGCAAGGGTGCCAAGGTGTGGAAAGCTAGCTCAATACAAAGTCTTACCCGATCAATCAAAGTCCTATCCTTACTAAGTTACTCCTTTCTATTTTGAAAGCCAAAGTTGTAAGCAACTTATCACCACAATCATCTCATCTTTATTATTCATAATCTTAACTATTTCATGCTATATATATAGTTACTATGTTGATTCATGATGTACATATACTCAATCACTTGTTTTAATTTACATATTGTCATAAAAGTAACAAACTAGAAAACTAGTCATATCCTATACATGTGAGATCATTAAAATCAGTAACATATGGACTATGTAACTTACATAATATGGTAGACAAGATAAAAGGTAAACATAGCAACTTGAATCACCGAAACGGACAAAGCAGGTCAAAGTTATAGGCAAAAGAAGTTAGCGAAACCTAAAGCGCCAAAGCGCCATATGGGGACTGTTTGGTTACGCCATTTTGAAAGTCATACTTATGGTCCGAATCATGAAAAAGTTAAAACACGAAAGTTGTCCGAACGACGTTTTCCTTCACTTACAAAGAAGCTCGGACCTTGAAAAGCGCTTAAATAGGCCAAAATCTTTCAAAAGCGAAGCTGCAGTAAATATAGTCTCACAACTATACTTTTGTCACAACTAAAGCAAACCAAGGCGCCTAATGGCCATTAGCCAAGACCACGGCTACGGCTAAGGCCAAAGCTAAGTCTCAAGACCATGGTAGTCAAGACCAAAGTCACGGCAAGACCATGGCTAAAGCCTCGAGGCTTGTTTGAAGCAGACGAGAACTTGTAAAACTAGATAGTTATTAAAACATGATAAACTTTATGTTATAACAATCTTCACTCAAAACATATGTTGTATTTAAAGTGCTACAATAGTAGGGAGCTTCATGTGAGGGTTTCATTTGAGTAAAGCGTGTCGACGAGTTCTTTGGTTCTGAATTAAAGTGTCCTAGCTCCTCGACGTTCTTCGCATGACCTCACGAATTATGATGGCCCGAGCGGTGTCGATATCTATAAACTAAATCGTTTCACATATTAAAGATCTTTCTATAAACATCAAATGAAAATTGACTACATCATGATCAACATAGGGATATATATATAGGATGGTTTATGTTTTCCTAAAACATTATTCCAAACTTAAGTCGCAACATTTCATTTTAGGTTGCGTAGAAGTCTTCCGACTTATCCATCATCCGTTAAAGTACTTAATATCATCAACTATTGGTGAGTTCATAGCCCCACTCTTTTTACTTAATTGTTTTACAAACCCTTGGGAGATACATGCTTTATTTTAAACCGAACACATTGCTTTCAAATTGTATGCTTATCGATTGTTTTATTAGTACTAAGTTACCGCATTTGCCAAACATAAGTCCTAAATCATGAATCATTAATCACTATGTGAGAGTGGGCGCGAATATTGTGAATAGATCTATTGGGATTGTGAATCCCGTTTGTGTTGGCAGTTAGAGGCAAACAAAGCGCACTATATTTGAGTAACATTAGGTAAAATGGCAATTTTACCTACAAGAACGCGTACCAACAATTTCTCCAATTAATTTTGGAACACGTTAACGCCTTGATTGCATGATGCTTAGTCTAATAATAATGCATTTTGTTTTCAAACCATTGGTGTGAGTCTAATTAACTCACACTACCAACATAATGTGTTCAACCATCAAACAAACTCTATGAATTTCACTCAACCTTTGTGTTGTGATTTTAAGCATGTATTTGGTCCATAATGTCGGGAAGGCGGCACGGAAGGGCAAGATCAAGAAGGCTATATAAATAAATAATTTATCATTCACAAAACATCAAAAACTTTATATTGATGTGTTTTGTAATCAATGGAACCAATGGGACCTATTTTGTAAACTCGATATATTTGAATGATAAAGCCTTTTAAAACGACTCCTTTAGAGATCGTTTTCTATTATTATATTTGTTGTGCCATCAAGTAATACCCAATTTGAATTTATTGCATGTCATGAATTGGGGTTATTCTGATTGGTATCGAGCCATAGTTATAGAAAGCGAGTCTAAATTATGACTTAAACTATAACCGCTTTTGCAAACAAAAATATTTTATAGCCTTAGTTCTCCGTGCCTTCCATCCTCCAGACGATTATTGGCTCTCAAGACATGTTATAATAACATGAACATATTAGTATATTGATATATACACTTGAAATATTTAAAGCTTTCTCCAAATATTATAACTATTTTAACATCATATCCTTTTGTAGTCACTATATCGTACTGCATCTCGATTATGTTCGGCATCACCCGAACAAATTCCAAACATTCAATCATTCCGAACTAGATTTTCACGATATTAATGACGACTACACGGATGCCGTCGATTACGAAGATGAACCATATGAAGATATGGACGACGAAGAAGAAGAGGATGCGATTATACGATTCTCCCGAATATAATGTTCGGGATTGGGTTGAATCGAGGATGATCAAGAGGAAAACTATGTATATGGTGTAGCACCATTATCACCACCTCACGCCTCGAAACATCTTACGAACCTAATCCTACTAACCTACTCAAGGACCAACATCAACTCATGAAGTTGGCGGGTCAACCACAATGATACACCTTTCATAAACTACGCCCAATCGAACTTTACCATTTAAAACAACACCGGACCTAACTCAACATAAAGTCAAAGTATGGCATGGCGGATGAATCAACAAGAATCATTTGTCATTGCGGCCAAAACCGAGGCCATCCATGCTGCGCCAGCGCTTGGACTTATTCATACTAGATATGAGTTATGTGAAGAGGACTTGGATTATGTTGCAGATACCATCTTCCATCCACTAACTGGATGGGAAGACATCAAAGATAGGTTATCAAGAGTGGAAAGAATCCGATTACCAAGGCGCAGTGCAGTTCAAGAACTACGAAATCACTTAAGCTCGGCGAGATCCGACTAGCGTTGCTAACTTCACCGATATTGTCTTGAAAGGAGTTGTATGATATGCAATCTTCTATGAATGCCATGCAGCGAAAATACATCAAAAGAGGTCGAAGAAAGCGTATAAGTGATAGCATCGATGTTCTAGCCGTATATGGAAACATCGATTCGTTCAACCAATCTTAGACTATGTGATATACTAGTTATTTTTTGTACTTCTAAACGATTAGACTCGAGTTAGTTCTATGTAACTCATGTAATAGCTAGCGATAGTAAAGCGTTGAAATTACTAAGCGAAAGTTTCAGTTAGTAAATTTTGAAGAAGCTTGTAATAGGTTTCGATTTTGTAAATCAATCAACGTTATGTGAATAAAACTACGGTTTTATGCTATCATGTGTTATGATTTAAAACTCAAACTTTATTATTTCTAACCTTCCATCAAAATCGTGATCTTTTATAACTCTTGATATCTCTTTTGATAGAATCATGCCGTGAAAGAAAGCTAAAGCACCTCAACCAATGACTCCAATTGCCATCGAGCGAATGATTACTACCCGTGAATCACGACAATTAGCAGACGGCGACCATGCCGGTGAAGCCGCCGTTGCCAGCTGAAATTCTTCTTTGCCCGCCCGCTACTATTCTTTGCAACAACCGCACCCGGCCCGAAACCGCCATATGTGCATTGAAGCCGCCGCACCGCCGGGCCAAGCCGCCGCTGACGGCCGGGCCCTGCATTCTTGAAGCCAGCCATTCTTGAAGCGCCATTAACCGTGGCTAATCTGCCATTGCATTGTAGGCGCTAGGCTTGCACTAATGCAACTAGAGGTTGCTCATACAAAGAATTATGAGTTGTAAACCCACAAATTTCAAGGGTTCGAGAAGGGCCGTGGGTTTAACTCGTTGGTTTGAAAGAATGGAGTCTGTGTTCTCAATCGGCAAATCTGTTGAAAATGACAAAGTTCAATATGCCACTTGTACACTCTTTGGATCGGGCATTATCATGGTGGAATTCAGTTGCTCGACCAATAGGCATCATGAGTGCTTATCAAATCTCTTGGGTTGCTCTAAAGGGTTTAATGATCAAGGAGTATTGCCCTCGTAGTGAGATACGAAATTGAAGTGGAATTCGGAACCATGTTCTTAAAGGTGTTGACATTGCTACTTACAACCGTCGATTTCAAGAATTGGCGATACTATGTCCATCTATGGTTCCAACAACCTGAAAAGCTATTAGAGATATATCACGGGGACTTCGCCTATCATCCAGGAAGCGTGACATCATTTGATCCAAAGTCACTTGATGATGCTATGAGAATGTCTCGAAGTCTCATGGATCAAGTGGTTCGAGCAGAGCTACCCAAGGCGAGAATCTCAACACTACCACCAACAACACCAACTACCGTAATAACAACAACCATACCAACAACAACAACCGAAACAACAACAATAAGCGACAATGGGATAACAACCAAAGAAACACTTTCAACAACCAAAATCGTAACACCAACACCATCAACAACAAAACAAAGACAAGAAGCCTCAACGGCTTATGTTGCGACACCGGTGGAGGAAATTATGGTGGAACTACCCAAAGTGCAATAAATGCAACTATCACCATATGGGTCCTTGCCCACCAAGTGTCACAAGTGTCAAAAACCGGACACCTTGCTAAAAGGCGTAGAAGCAAAGTTGTGGCTCTTGGGCTAACCTTCAACCGATAGTTACATGTTTGGTGTGGGGAGAAAGGACATGTCAAACCATTGTCCTCAAACTCCGTGGCCAACAAGGCGGAGATGCTCGTGGTAGAGCCTATGTTATGGGCAGCGGTGAACCTCAACAAGACCCGAGCGTAGTCACCAGGTGCGTTTTCACTCAACAATCATCTTGTTAAGGTCTTATTCGATTCGGTCTTGATATGAGCTTTATATCTTCCAAAATTGCACCTTTACTTAATATTGCACCAACCACTATGGATACTCACTATAGTATTGAATTAGCCAATGGAAACTTAGTAAACACCAATCTTGTGCTCCAAAAGCTGTACCTCGACCTTTTAGATCATCCATTCGACATCAATCTCATGCCAATCGAACTTGGAAGTTTCGATGTTGTTATTAGCATGGATTGGTTGTCAAACTGTCGAGCCAACATCATCGTGGCGAAAAAGTTGTTCACATTCCTTGTAACAATGAAACTTTGGTCATCGTGGTGATCAAAGTGGAACCCGCTTAAACATCATCTCATGTATGAAAACCATGAAGTACATTGAAAAAGGATGTTACGCATTTCTAGCTCTTGTTACCGAGAAGGAATCCAAGAAAAGCGACTTGAAGGCGTTCCTATCGCTAGTGAATTTCACAAGTTTTCCACGAAGACTTACCCGGACTTCCACCATCACGCCAAGTAGAGTTTCACATTGATTTAGTGCGGGGCGGGCTAGTGGCCCGCGCACCTCTGCACTAGCACCATCCGAGATGCAAGAATGGCAAATCAACTACAAGAACTTTCGGACAAGGGGTTTATCCGACCTAGTTCCTCACCTTGGGAGCTCCGTCTTGTTCGTGAAAAGAAAGATGGATCGTTACGAATGTGTATCGACTATCGTGAGCTAAACAAATTAACCATAAAGAACCGATACCCTTTGCGAGAATCGATGATCTATTCGATCAACTACAAGGTTCGACCTATTATTCAAAAATAGACCTTCGATTGAGTTACCATCAAGTTAAGGTTCGAAGAAGACATTCAAAAGCGACCTTTAGAACTCGCTATGGTCATTACGAGTTCCAAGTAATGCCGTTTGGCTTGACGATGCACCGACCGTATTCATGGATCTCATGAATCGGTGTATAGCTATCTTGGACAAGTTTGTGATAGTATTCATCGATGACATTCTCATATACTCCAAAAGCGAAGAAGAACATAAAGATCATCCGAGAGCGATTTTAGATTTGCTCAAGAAAGAGAAGTTGTCATAAAATTCTCTAAATGTGAATTGGATTCGGTCGGTACAATTCCTTGGGCATGTTATCGATAACACGGGTCTACATGTTGATCCGCTAAAATTGAGGCTATCAAGGATTGCCAACACCTTCGACACCTCTGAAATTACGTCAATTTCTAGGTTTGGCGGTTATTATCGAAGGTTTATTGAGGGTTTTCCTCAATAGCTAAACCTTTGACTACGCTAACTCAGAAAAACAAGAAGTACATCTGGAACGAAGATGAAGAAGAAGCTTTCCAAATCCTAAAACAAAAACTTTGTAGTGACCCTATTCTAGCATTGCCAGATGGGATCGAAGATTTTGTAGTCTATTGCGATGCTTCGCACCAAGGATTAGGAGCCGTACTCATGCAACGAGAAAAGGTCATGGCGTATGCTTCACGACAACTCAAGAAACATGAAGAAAACTACAATACTCATGACTTGGAGTTAGGAGCAGTAGTCTTTGCACTTAAGATCAGGAGACACTATCTATACGGTACTAGATGTACTGTGTTTACCGACCACAAAAGTCTCCAACATTCTCGATCAAAGGAATTAAACATGAGGCAACAGCGATGGCTAGAATTGTCGAGTGACTATGATTGCGACATTCGCTATCATCCCGAAAAGCCAACGTAGTAGCGGATGCCACTGAGGGAAGGAAAGGGTTAAACCTCTATGAGTTCAAGCTTTAGTCCTAACCATTAACTCAAATTTCCTGCTTTCAAATACTCAATGCTCAAGCCGAGCGGTAAAACAACAAGACATTGAGAAGGAGAAATTAGATGGCATGATACGAAGAAATTTGAAACCCGTTACGGAACGTTATGCTTCAAGGACGAAGTTGGTTACCACTTTATGGTGGTCTCTGAGATTTAATCATGCTTGAATCCCACAAATCCAAATATTCCGTACATCCGGGATGCGATAAGATGTATCATGATCTAAAACTACTCTATTGGTGGCCAAACATGAAAGCCGACATTGCCACCTCGTCGATAAATGCCTTACTTGTTCCAAAGTGAAGGATGAACACAAAAACCCTCGGTCTCTTACAACAACCCGAGATTCCGATATGGAAATGGGAGCGAATCACAATGGATTTTATCACTAAACTCCCAAAGACATCCAACGGTTATGACTCCATCCGGGGTCATAGTGGATCGTCTCACCAAGTCCGCACACTTTATACCAATCAAAGAGACTTACAAGATGGATCGATTGACTCGACTATCGTCCAAGAAATAGTCTCAAAACATGGTGCACCGATCTCTATCATATCGGCCGAGATGGTAGATTTACCTCAAACTTGGCGGTCACTCCAAGGCGCCTTTGGAACAAACCTAGACATGAGTCGTGTATCACCCTCAAACCGATGGTCGAGTGAGCGAACCATTCAAGCAGCTGGAAGACATGCTCCGAGCTTGTATAATCGACTTTGGAAAAGGATGGGATAACCATTTACCATTGGTGAATTCTCCTACAATAACGATTATCACGCGAGTATCAAGCGGCACCCTTGAAGCACTACGGTCGAAGTGCGATCGCTGTCTGTTGGGCGAAGTAGGAGATGTTCAACTCACGGGTCTAGAACTCATTCGTGAAACAAGCGAGAAAATCATACAAGTCAAAAATCGGTTACAAAAGCAAGAGATAGACAAAGAGTTATGCCGATGTATGGCGCAAACCCTTGGAATTCCAAGTTGGAACAAGGTTATGCTAATGGTCTCACCTTGGAAAGGTGTCATACGATTGGTAAACACGGAAAACTAAACCCACGATACATAGGTCCATTCAAAATCCTCGCTAGGGTTGGTCGATGGCGTACAAACTTGAGCTCCCATCGAACTCGATAATGTACATCCCACTTTTCATGTATCTAACCTAAAGAAATGTCTATCAGATGAATAAACTTGTTATTCCACTCGATGAACTCAAACTCGACAACGATCTACACTTCATTGAACAACTGTGGAGATCATGGACCGAGAGGTCAAACAACTAAAACAAAGTCGAATACCAATTGTCAAAGTTATTGGAACTCCCAGCGTGGCCGAATTTACATGGGAGCGAGAAGACCAAATCGTCGAAAGTACCCTCACCTTTTGAAGGAGCATCAACATCAAAAACAATTAAATCACGAGGACGTGATTTCTCCAAGGGAGATCGTAACCACCCGCATTTTCGGGTTATTTTCATTTTCTAGAATTTACTATTCACTTTTACTATTCACATTTACTATTCATTTTCACTATTCATCCGTAAAATTTTTATTTCACATTCTCGTAAGATAAATTATTTTAGTAATGTCACGAGAATTCGACAATCGTTAGATCATTTTCATAAAGTTATTAAGAAAAGATCGTTATAAAGTTTCATTTTGGACGGTCCATCGTTTAAGCGTCAGCATGCATGAAAATCAACTCGATAATTTTCCTAACATCGGATAAATTCTTAGATCACTCATGATTAATTTGAGAATTTTTAAAATTCATTTTTATGTTACTAAATAAGCCTATGAAAAACTAAACTTACGTTTTAAACAATTACGCACATCCGGACTTAACGATTCACCTTGTGTTTCTAAAATGTTTTGACACTTTTACATTTTTTGAAAAGTCAAACATATTTCCTCTTCCTTTGACCATAAAGGAATTAACCTTGCACGTTCTACATTTACGCATAAATCGCGTAACTTTTAAACTTCCCAAATAAGCATTAAGTTATCCCGCGTTTGAAGGAAACCAAATTTTGACATCTCATATCACTTTTAGACTAATTTTAGTCTACTCTAAATAAATTCGCGGTCGTTTCCACGAAATTTCGTTCTTTTCGATAAGCTGCAATTACGCGTTTTGACCGTGTTTCCGACTTTAAGCGTTTTGCACCCAATGAGACTTATCACTCATTTTATATTTTTATATGGAGTATAATGATGAGTCTCACCATTCTGTAAGTTTCGTATTTTTACGATACCGGTTTCGTTTTATGGCTAAAGACTTACGGTTGGCGTTTAGCGGAACCAAAACTTACTCTAAACTCTTGATATTATCAAGACTTATCATCTAGGCCACCTAAACACATCCATGGCCGACTCTTAGGGGAGTCATCATATTGGTGGCTTAATCCTAACCAAGGTTCATTTGATCATTACAAGTGTCCTAACCTAACCATGGTTAATATTTAACCCAATATATGGTTAACCAAACTTACCCTCCTGTAAATAGCAAGTGATATTCATCCCAAAGACCTCCACAAACTGAATTGGGTCGTTCATACTCTAAAATATTCATATCTTCCATCATTTGAGCTTTAAACTCCAAGTTTAAGCAAGAAAGTTCAAAGATCAAGCTACTTCATCCAATCTCTAGCAAGTAAGTGATCTTCTTGAGTTTAGATCCACTCAAGTCATAGTACTTCATCACCAACTCTTCAAGTTTGCAAGGGTGCCAAGGTGTGGAAAGCTAGCTCAATCAAAGTCTTACCCGATCAATCAAAGTCCTATCCTTACTAAGTTACTCCTTTCTATTTTGAAAGCCAAAGTTGTAAGCAACTTATCACCACAATCATCTCATCTTTATTATTCATAATCTTAACTATTTCATGCTATATATATAGTTACTATGTTGATTCATGATGTACATATACTCAATCACTTGTTTTAATTTACATATTGTCATAAAAGTAACAAACTAGAAAACTAGTCATATCCTATACATGTGAGATCATTAAAATCAGTAACATATGGACTATGTAACTTACATAATATGGTAGACAAGATAAAAGGTAAACATAGCAACTTGAATCACCGAAGCGGACAAAGCGAGTCAAAAGTTATAGGCAAAAGAAGTTAGCGAAACCTAAAGCGCCAAAGCGCCATATGGGACTGTTTGGTTACGCCATTTTGAAAGTCATACTTATGATCCGAATCATGAAAAGTTAAAACACGAAAGTTGTCCGAACGACGTTTTCCTTCAATTACAAAGCTCGGACCTTGAAAAGCGCTTAAATAGGCCAAAATCTTTCAAAAGCAAGCTGCCGTAAATATAGTCTCACAACTATACTTTTGTCACAACTAAAAGCAAACCAAGGCGCCTAATGGCCATTAGCCAAGACCACGGCTACGGCTAAGGCCAAAGCTAAGAATCTCAAGACCATGGTAGTCAAGACCAAAGTCACGACAAGACCATGGCTAAAGCCTCGAGGCTTGTTTGAAGCAGCGAGAACTTGTAAAAACTAGATAGTTATTAAAACATGATAAACTTTATGTTATAACAATCTTCACTCAAAACATATGTTGTATTTAAAGTGCTACAATAGTAGGGAGCTTCATGTGAGGGGTTTCATTTGAGTAAAGCGTGTCGACGAGTTGTTGGATTCACGAATTAAAGTGTCCTAGCTCCTCGACGTTCTTGCATGACCTCACGAATTATGATGGCGAGCGGTGATACGATATCTATAAACTAAATCGTTTTCACATATTAAAGATCTTTCTATAAACATCAAATGAAAATTGACTACATCATGATCAACACGGGGATATATATAGGATGGTTTATGTTTTCCTAAAACATTATTCCAAACTTAAGTCGCAACATTTCATTTTAGGTTGCGTAGAAGTCTTCGACTTATCCATCATCCGTTAAAGTACTTAATATCATCAACTATTGGTGAGTTCATAGCCCTTTTTTACTTAATTGTTTTACAAACCCTTGGGGAGATACATGCTTTATTTTAAACCCGAACACATTGCTTTCAAATTGTATGCTTATCGATTGTTTTATTAGTACTAAGTTACCGCATTTGCCAAACATAAGTCCCTAAATCATGAATCATTAATCACTATGTGAGGTGGGCGCGAATATTGTGAATAGATCTATTGGGATTAATGAATCCCGTTTGTGTTGGCCTGTTAGAGGCAAACAAAGCACTATATTTGAGTAACATTAGGTAAAATGGCAATTTTACCTACAAGGACGCAATACCAACAATTTCTCCAATTAATTTTGGAACACGTTAGCGCCTTGATTGCATGATGCTTAGTCTAATAATAAGCATTTTGTTTTCAAACCATTGGTGTGAGTCTAATTAACTCACACTACCAACATAATGTGTTCAACCATCAAACAAACTCTATGAATTTCACTCAACCTTTGTGTTGATTTTAAGCATGTATTTGGTCCATAATGTCGGGCGCGCACGGAAGGGCAAGATCAAGGCTATATAAATAAATAATTTATCATTCACAAAACATCAAAAACTTTATATTGATGTGTTTTGTAATCAATGGAACCAAGCGGGACCTATTTTGTAAACTACGATATATTTGAATGATAAAGCCTTTTAAAAACGACTCCTTTAGAGATCGTTTTCTATTATTATATTTGTTGTGCCATCAAGTAATACCAGGTTTGAATTTATTGCATGTCATGAATTGGGGTGTTACATATACCGTTTGAATTTACATGTTTTAGCCTTCCTTCATTTCGTGTCTCGACAAAAAGTTCTCTAATATGTATTAAGGTGTTCTTAAACTAGGTTTGAGAAAAGCAAACAAATTTGCAAATGTGGTTTGTTTCATCCAATATGTAATCTTGGTTAGTCTGCGTATAGGGGATTGTGTTTCATTTAATGTTTGCTTTGGCTTTGGTGTTTGTCACTTTTGTGTTAATGGTGGTACTAACAACCTATGGGTAGACAATTGATGCAAGTGTAAATGTTGATCGAGTTGTTGTATGAAAATGGCAAATGGGATTGTGTTCTTCATGTCATCACTTGCTTTCTTTCTCTTTGACCTCATTCATATCCTTGCAGTGGGTAGTTGAAACCATATCAATTGCATGCTCTGACATTAGTTTTAAAGTTCACTTATGAGAACAAAAGCTATCAAATAAATAAACAAATGACTATGGTTGGCTTACATGTATAACTGCCAACTTTGTGTCAAAGTTAATGGCCGAAAAAAATTATATTAAAACAAAA